>CANXME010002069.1:0-522952 GCA_948144175.1 Closterium sp. NIES-65
GCTTGCGGGTTGATGTGGTGCTGCTTGAAGCGACGCCTCCAATGCTTCCATCTCCAGCAGCTGATGGGGATGGCGAGAGAGGAAGGGGGGGACGAGGGGGGTGGGAGATGAGGAGAGGAGGAAGGGAAGAAAGAAGGATTTTGTTAAGGGTGTGACGAAGAGACACATGTGCTAGGTGGGAGAAAGCGCCAACATTTGAAAATCTATAACATTCTTGCTGTAATGTTTTTGACAGGTTAACTCAGAAAACCAAACAAAATAGGAAACTAACAGACAAGGAACTCTTGTTTGTTTGTTTCTCTGTTTTTTTGTTTTGTTTTGCTTTTTTTTTTCTTTGAGTTTCTTTTATTTCTTTCTTTCCTTCTTTCTCTCTGCTTTTTCTTGTTCTCATCGAAGCATGCCAGTTACATTCTCTTGCCCAAGACACGTCCTTCTTGTCTGTGCATACTGAGTCAGTTTGTAACGGGTCAGACAAGCAACAACTCACCTTGGGACGCAAATTCGCCTGACCAGCATCAGCATTCCTCCTCTCTCCCTCCCTTGCACCATGCCCTCCTCCTGCTGCTGCTGCTTGTGGTTCCACCACCAGGGCTGTCAGATCCTTGACAGAAAACACTCCCAGCACTTGCAGCACTCTCACCACTCCCAGCACTTGCAGACAAGGCAATCCACTCAACTCACCTCGGGGTGCAGATTTGCCGGACCAACTTCATCTTTCCTCGTCTCTCCCTCCCTTGCTGCTCCTCCCGCTGCTGCTGGTAATGGCTCCACCACCAGTGCTGTCAGGTCCTTCACAAAAAATACCCGCAGCACTCCCACCACTCCTGGTGCCCCTTCAGCTCCCCCTCCCCCTCCGCCTACCCCTCCCCCTTCCCCTTCCCCTTTCCATCGCCCTTCTCCTGCTTTCCACCCGCCCCCTTCCCCTCCCCATCCCTGCGTTCTCTTGTCCCCCACTCCCTTTTCTCCCCACGTTCCTCAACCTCTCCTCCTTCCCCAACCCCTCCCCCCACCTCTACTCCCAAAGACCTTAGGTAGACAAGAGGGGGGAGAGGGGTGTTGCTTTGGGGATCCACTCCCCATGCTGACGTGGAAAGGGAGTGGCCTGACGTGGATTTGGCCCAGGATGACGGGCGAAGCGGGAGGGGTGGGGAGGAGTAGGGGAGGGGGAAAGGGGAGGAGAGGGTGGGGGGGTTGGACGCGGAGGAAGAAAGGGGGAATGGCTGGTTGGGGTTGGGGCAAGCAGAGGGGGAGAGAGGGGGAGTGTGGCCGAAAGGGGAGAGGTGGGCGAGTGAGGGTGTGGAAGAGGAGCGAGGTAGGGTGGGAGCGAGTGAGGGAGTGAGTGAGGGAGTGATTGAGGGGCTGAGGAAAGAGGAAGAGGTGCGACGGGGCGAGGGGGAGGAGGGGCGGTGAGAGGAAGGGGAGGAGGAGGCGGAGGAGGAGGAGGTGAAGGGGGAGCGGAAGGGGGAGAGGGAGCGAAGGATGGAAGAGGAGGAGGAGGAAGGAGAGGGAGGAGGGGAGGAGACGCAGGCATGCGTAAGAGTGTAATGCTGCAGTGTCAGCCTGAGGGAAGGCGGGGTGGAAAGGAGGAAAAGGGGAGAGGGGGAGGGAGGGGAGGGGGGAGGGGGTAGGGGAGGCGGAAAGAGGACTTTGAAGTGGACGAAAAAGGCGCAGGCATGCGTAGGAGTGTAGTGCTGCAGTGTCAGCCTGAGGGTGGGTGGCGGAGAGGGGTGAGGGGGGAAATGGGTGGGAAGAAAAGAGGGAAGAGAGTATTTTTCTTTGAGGGCAATCTCGAGGAAGAGCGGGGTGGGGAGAAGAGGAGGCATGTGTAGGAGTGTAATGTTGCAGTGTCAGCCTGAGACGGAGAGGGGGAGATGGGTGAGAGACTAGAAAAAGGTGTGGGAGTTGTGAGGGGTGAGAAGGGAGCGAGGGGATGAAGAGGGGTTAGAGGGGGAGAGGTGAGGTGAGGAGAAGCGGGAAGTGAGAAGCTAGCAGAAGGCGTGAGTGGTTACCGAGGCAAGCAGCAAGATGTGGCAGAGTAGCAGAGCATGGCTTGGGGCTTCTTTTGAGTCGACTCAAAAGCATGGCTTGGGGCTTGGGGCTTGGGGCTTGGGGCTTGGGTTGTAGACTAGAACAAACGGCCAGAATGGGTACCGGGAGGAAGGTTTGAGTGTGGTTACCAGGGAGAGGGTGGAGGCGAGCAACAGGTTGTGGCAGAGCAGCAGAACAAGGCTCTGGGTTTGACTCAGATAATTACCACGGAGAGGGCATGAGTGAGTGGTTACCAGGGAGAGGGTGGAGGCGAGCAACAGGTTGTGGCAGAGCAGCAACGACGAGCCTTGAAACGGCGTTTTTGAGGCGCGAGCATACCTTTGAGGCGCCTCGAAAAAAGTTTTGAGGCGCCTCGAAAAAAGTTTTGAGGCGCCTCGAAAAAACTTTTGAGGCGCCTCGAAGGCGTTTGCTAGGAGATGAGCGAGCAGCAGAGCAACACTTGGGGCTTGGTTTTGAGTTTTGGAGCGTGGGGTTTGGGACTTAAGGTTTGGAGCTTGGGTTTTGGAGCTTGGGGTTTGGGTTTGGAGGGTTACCGGGGAGAGGGTGGAGGCGAGCAGCAGGTTGTGGCAGAGCAGCAGCGCCCCTCCTTGAAAGGCGTTCCGCCAGGCGATGGGCGAGCGACTGGTGGGAGGAGGAGGGATGGGAGGGAGAAGGGAAAAGCAGAGCTGAGGGTGATTGAGAAAAGAGGTTGTGGCAGAGCAGCAGCGCCCCTCCTTGAAAGGCGAGATGGGAGGGAGGCGTTTTAAGAGAGAGTAAAGTTGAAACAAAACGGCAGCAGCGCCCCTCCTTGAAAGGAGAGATGGGAGGGAGGCGTTTAAGAGAGAGTAAAGTTGAAACAAACGGCAGCAGCGCCCCTCCTTGAAAGGCGAGATGGGAGGGAGGCGTTTAAGAGAGAGTAAAGTTGGAAACAAAACGGCAGCAGCGCCCCTCCTTGAAAGGAGAGATGGGAGGGAGGCGTTTAAGAGAGAGTAAAGTTGAAACAAAACGGCAGCAGCGCCCCTCCTTGAAAGGAGAGATGGGAGGGAGGCGTTTAAGAGAGAGTAAAGTTGAAACAAACGGCAGCAGCGCCCCTCCTGAAAGGCGAGATGGAGGGAGGCGTTTAAGAGAGAGTAAAGTTGAAACAAAACGGCTAGCAGCGCCCCTCCTTGAAAGGCGACATGGGAGGGAGGCGTTTACGAGAGAGTAAAGTTGAAACAAAACGGCAGCAGCGCCCCTCCTTGAAAGGCGAGATGGGAGGGAGGCGTTTAAGAGAGAGTAAGTTGAAACAAAACGGCAGCAGCGCCCCTCCTTGAAAGGCGAGATGGGAGGGAGGCGTTTAAGAGAGAGTAAGTTGAAACAAAACGGCAGCAGCGCCCCTCCTTGAAGGCGAGATGGGAGGGAGGCGTTTAAGAGAGTGTAAAGTTGAAACAAACGGCAGCAGCGCCCCTCCTTGAAAGGCGAGATGGGAGGGAGGCGTTTAAGAGAGAGTAAAGTTGAAACAAAACGGCAGCAGCGCCCCTCCTTGAAAGGAGAGATGGGAGGGAGGCGTTTAAGAGAGAGTAAAGTTGAAACAAAAACGGCAGCAGCGCCCCTCCTTGAAAGGCGAGATGGGAGGGAGGCGTTTAAGAGAGAGTAAAGTTGAAACAAAACGGCAGCAGCGCCCCTCCTTGAAAGGCGAGATGGGAGGGAGGCGTTTAAGAGAGAGTAAAGTTGAAACAAAACGGCAGCAGGCGCCCCTCCTTGAAAGGCGAGATGGGAGGGAGGCGTTTAAGAGAGAGTAAAGTTGAAACAAAACGGCAGCAGCGCCCCTCCTTGAAAGGCGAGATGGGAGGGAGGCGTTTTAAGAGAGAGTAAAGTTGAAACAAAACGGCAGCAGCGCCCCTCCTTGAAAGGAGAGATGGGAGGGAGGCGTTTAAGAGAGAGTAAAGTTGAAACAAAACGGCAGCAGCGCCCCTCCTTGAAAGGCGAGATGGGAGGGAGGCGTTTAAGAGAGAGTAAAGTTGAAACAAAACGGCAGCAGCGCCCCTCCTTGAAAGGCGAGATGGGAGGAGGCGTTTAAGAGAGAGTAAAGTTGAAACAAAACGGCAGCAGCGCCCCTCCTTGAAAGGCGAGATGGGAGGGAGGCGTTTAAGAGAGAGTAAAGTTGAAACAAAACGGCAGCAGCGCCCCTCCTTGAAGGCGAGATGGGAGGGAGGCGTTTAAGAGAGAGTAAAGTTGAAACAAAACGGCAGCAGCGCCCCTCCTTGAAAGGCGAGATGGGAGGGAGGCGTTTAAGAGAGAGTTAAAGTTGAAACAAAACGGCAGCAGCGCCCCTCCTTGAAAGGCGAGATGGGAGGGAGGCGTTTAAGAGAGAGTAAAGTTGAAACAAAACGGCAGCAGCGCCCCTCCTTGAAAGGCGAGATGGGAGGGAGGCGTTTAAGAGAGAGTAAAGTTGAAACAAAACGGCAGCAGCGCCCCTCCTTGAAAGGCGAGATGGGAGGGAGGCGTTTAAGAGAGAGTAAAGTTGAAAGAAAACGGCAGCAGCGCCCCTCCTTGAAAGGCGTATGCCAAGCGATGGGCGAGAGACTGATGATGGGGAGGGGAGGGGGAAGAGTTTCAGAACAAGAGCAGAGAGAGAGATAGTGGTGGAGAGGTAGTTGAGGAGAGCAGCGGCGAGAAATAGGTTAAGGGGTATGCGTGCAGGGACAAGGGAGTGACTCACCCGGTGAGGGGAGTGTGAGGGAGCGGGGGAGGTTCAATTGACGACAGGAGAGGCGGTAGGAGAGGCGGTAGGAGAGGCGGTTGGAGAGGCGGTTGGAGAGGGAATCGAGGAGAGCAGGCATGCGCACTCGAGGAGGCGTGGGGTATGCATGCCACACGCCTCCTCGAGTGCGCATTCCTGCTCGCCTCAACCTGTTGCTCGCCTGTGCCACAGCGAGCGGCATGCATACCCCACGTATGCCTTTTGAGGCGCCTCAAAAGTCGCACTCGAGGAGGCGTGGGGTATGCATGCCACAGCGAGTCATCCAAGCGAGGAGAGAGTGACTCACCAGAGCAGGGAGCGTGAGGGAGCGGGAGAGGTTGAGCTGGCGGCAGGAGAGGCGGTTAGAGAGAGAGTCGAGAAGAGCAGGCAGGCGCACTCGAGGAGTGGTGGGAGCGGATAGGGCGAAGGGGAATGCGAGGGCGGATGGTTCTGGGAGCCACCTGGAGGGATGAGGGGTGGGGGGGAGCGCAGTGAGGAGGGAAAAGGGGAGCAGTGAGGTGTGCGAGCAGTGAGGGGGAAGAGGAATGCGAGAGCGGAGGGTTCAGGTACCCGCCTGGAGGGATGAGGGGGGGGGGGGGGGGGGGGGGGGGGTTAAAGGAGGAGTGCGGGCAGGAAGTGGAAAGCATCGGTTGAGTCGACAAAACAAACGACAAGAGGAGGGGCAGAGGAGGGGAAGGTGAGAGAGGAGGTGAGAAGTGTGAGAGAGAGCAGTGAAAGCAGAAGGTGGGGAGGGGGGGTGGAGGGGGAAACGAGTACGATCCACACAAGTCAGAAGAGACAAAGTTTGGAGGAGCCTCTACAAGAGGCAAGTTTGGAGGAGCCTCTAAAAGAGGCAAGTTTGGAGGAGCCTCTAAAAGAGGCAAGTTTGGAGGAGCCTCTAAAAGAGGCAAGTTTGGAGGAGCCTCTAAAAGAGGCAAGTTTGGAGGAGCCTCTAAAAGAGGCAAGTTTGGAGGAGCCTCTACAAGAGCCAAGTTCGGAAGAGCCTCTACAAGAGGCAAGAGATACGCACCTGTGAGGAGGTCAGGAGGAATGCTTGCAGGCAGGCACGGGCTAAGTCAAAGTGTGAGAGAGATGAGAGAAAGGAGAGAGGAGAAAACAACATGCACTATACCCAGGCATGAGGCAGGAGGCAGGAGGCAGGAGGCAGAGGAGACACACACCTGTGAGAAAGTCCGGGAGGAAGGCTTGCAGGCAGGCACGGGCTAAGTCGGCTGAAAGGGGAACGGCCGACGGGGAATCGTGTGAAGGAGTGCTGGACTCAAGATCTGATGAAGTATTTGATGAGGGCCCAGTTGTTGCTTCTGAGGGGAGAGGAGGAGGAGGGTGGGGTTGCTGCTGCTGCAACAGGCGGTTGATGCTGCCGAAGAAGAGACAAAAAAGCCCATGCGCCTCCACCAGATACTGCCGAAGAGCTTCGTCGCGCACTGTAGCGTCGGGCGGCACGATGCCGTTCACCCCCCGACACTCCACCACCTGAGATTAGGTTCGGCATATGGGAAGCTGAAAGGTTAGGGCAGGTGGGCGGGGGTGTGGGGTGCGGAGTGTAGGGGAAGATGAAAGGTAAGGGTGGGGGGGGAGTATGGAAGATGCCCGGCTCACACTCCAGCAGCACGTGGCGGTGGAAGGAAGAGCGAGACTACGAGGTCTGTAATGACTGTGGGCATGTGCACGCGCCATGCACCCACCAGCACCACTCACCACCGCACTCACCATCACCATGAAGATGCCCGGATCACACTCCAGCAGCACGTGGCGGTGAGAGAAGGTGTGCTGACTACCACTGCCAGCCCCACTCACATCATGCACACTTCATAGTGCCTCAAGCACCCATCCAATCCACATGACACCATCACCGCACTCACCAGCACCATGAAGATGCCCGGCTCACACTCCAGCAGCACGTGGCGGTTGAAATGCGCTCGCATCACTTCACAGGGGCGATGGGGGGAGAAGATCCTGCAAGGGGAGGGGGGGAGGCGGCACAGTAGGGGGAGAGGAAGGGAGGGCAGCACGTGGCGGTTGAAATGCGCTCGCATCACCTCACAGGGGCGATGGGGGGAGAAGATCCTGACGGGGGCGGAAGGCAATACGTGGATAGGCAGCAGAGTGGGGAGCGGGGGGGGAGAGGGAGGGCAGCACATCGGGGCTTTAACGTGGGACTGGTGGGCGAGCAGGGGACACTGAGAGGGTGGTTCATTTGATGGGGGGGGAGCGGGAGGTAAGGAGGGCAGCGAGTGTGTTTATTGCCAGTGTGAATACTGCGAGTGTGACTGTCCAGTCTGCCTTTAGAGATTGTGACAATAGCGAGTATGGCTACCGCGAGGCACCTGGTGAATGCGA
Source organism: Closterium sp. NIES-65 (assembly GCA_948144175.1). Classification (NCBI taxonomy): domain Eukaryota; kingdom Viridiplantae; phylum Streptophyta; class Zygnematophyceae; order Desmidiales; family Closteriaceae; genus Closterium; species Closterium sp. NIES-65. The sequence continues at coordinate 7,112 of CANXME010002069.1, forward strand.
GGAGGCCCTCCCAGAGGCCCAGCAGCGCCAATTTCTCCGACGGCGGAGTCGCCTGTAACATAGGATATGACTATACTGGTGTGACTGCAACGTGTGTAACTCTAGCGAGTGTGACTATAGCGAGTCACATTTTATATGAGTCACCTGGTGAAGGCGAGGAGGCCCTCCCAGAGGCCCAGCAGCGCCACTTGCTCCGACGGCGGGGTGGCGGGCGGAAAGAATATGTCTATACGAGTGTGACTAAAACGTGTGTAAGTCTACCGGGGTGTGACTACAGCGAATGTGACGATACCTGGTGAAGGCGAGTAGCCCCTCCCAGAGGCCAAGTAGAGCCACTTGCTCGGACGGCGGAGTGGCGGGCGGAAAGAAGAACAGAAGCTTCTCCGCCTCTTCCCCCTCCCGCTTCCCCCTCCGCGAGTCGAACACGCACACGCGCACCGCGCTTCCCGCCGCTCCACCTCCCCCGCCGCCTCTCCCGCCGCTTCCCCCGCCGCCGCCCATCCCGGCTCCCCCTGCGCCCCCCCCGCCTTTCCCCATGCCGCGGGGAGACGCGCGGCGGGGCGAGAGCGCGGGGAAATCGCGACCACAAGGGGACTTCGACGCCGAATGAACTAACACGCGCGGAACGGCTGCGGAAGTGCGAATATGCGAAAACGCGAATTTGCGGAACGCGGAGACGCGGATATGCGGAGAATGAACGAAGTGCGTCGATAGCCAAGTGGCGGCTGAGCTTTTATAATGCGGAATGCGAATCCTGAAGAAAATTTGCAGTACAGTTCCGCGTTACTGCAAAACTCGATAGTTCCAATTGTACTGATAATTCTATGACTTGAGATCATTGCAGATCTGTTAAAACAATATATGTTGATAATGATCAAGATTCTTTCAACTTTGGTGAATCTCATTTTTCGCGTACAATTTCGACCAAGTGGCTCCATTCTGAGCCAAGAAAACAGTTTTCGTCACCTTGAAAGGCAAAGCGCTAACGGAGCGCGCTCACGAAAGAGACATTACTTACTAACTGTTGAAGGAATTTGGCCCTCGCCCTCGCATGGGCAAAACTGACATCGTGGTCGGGTGTGCGGGAGGTGCAGCCGACCTTCTGCAGGTGTGCAAGGGTTGCATGTACACGAGGTGTACTAGGGAATCCATGCAAGAGTAACTGAAGCTTCCCTAAGTGCAACACATATGTCTCGTGCAGATGTACTAGTGGCGCAACTCGTACAGAGGTTCGCGGATGTTCGTCTGCGTAGGGTCGCGTCTGACCCTGCGCACCCTTGAGATTGCACTGGCGAATTTTGGCCAGAAATTCGAATGTGCCTTCATTTCGACCAATCAAGAGCTGACATTTTGAAATATCGACCGAGGTGTTCGACAAAGGTGTTCGACGAAGGTTGTCGACCCGCGACGACGAAGGTCTGCCAGAATCCCAACCACTTGGACCATCGGGATAAAAGGGCTTGTTTGTGTAGCGAGTGAGTGCGCCCATAACCCTCAACGCCAACGTGCCTGTAACCCTTCCCTAGGATCAACCGGGGATCACCAATAGACCTCTGACACTCCTCCGCACTGGGATGCCCGAAGTGCACACACTTGGATTCGAACCCGAGACCTTCGCTCTGAAACAATGTCAGAATCCAAACCACTAAGACCATTGGGATAAAAGGGCTTGTTTGTGTAGCGGTGAGTGCGCCCATAACCCACCACGCCAACGTGCCTGTAACCCTTCCTTAGGATCAACCGGGGATCACCAGTGGACCTCTGACAAGGCCGTCAACCGGTGATGACGAAGGTCATCATCTTGCTGCAGGGTTGTCAATGACTTTACCTAGTTGACCAGGTTACCTGCTCGACGAGGTTCTGCGGAGGGTCGCGAACGTCGTCGAGGTTGTTGTGGCGGAGTCGACCGACGTGGCTCATCAGGTGCAAACCGTCAGCATGTGGCTGACAGCCTGCGCAATGTGATCGACAGTGCACGTCGTGCATAACTGTCTACAAGCACTTGCGAAGTGTTGAAATCACGAGGAATGAATGCACTAGGAAACAGGTGGGTACAAGTAGGAAAACCTAAAAGTGTTGTACCCCATATTGTCTACCCCACTACAGCCTACACCGACTATAGCATATAAATTTGACACACCCCCATAGGTAAAGTGGGGGAGAACAAGAGGTCATAAGACCAGTCAACCAAAGCACAGCAAGCTCAGGGTGGATCACAACGTCACCACACATTCCGAGCACAAGTTCAAGACCACAAGGCCAGTTCACATACAAGATCATATATATAAAGGCAAACAAGCAAGTGCAGGTATAGATAGATCACAGTACAAGCAAGGTCAAGAAGTGAGCAAGTGAGGCCAAGTAGGCACGAGACCTAGCATCATACAGCTGCGCTGATGATCACAAGGCGGAAGTGCCTTGGTAAAGATATCAGCAGTGTTGGCCTCAGAGGCCACGTAAGCAAGGCGCAGCTGACCACGCTGCTGCAGCTCACGAGCAAGGAAGTAGCGAAGAGCAATGTGCTTCGTTCTGTGCTCCATTCTGTGCTCCCGACACAAGGCCAGCATGGCCTTGTTGTCTACGTACAGAACTGGAGGAGAAAGAGGCGGCTCTCCTAGGTCAGTCAGCAGGTAGGTGAGCCAGCGTAGCTCCTGTGCAGCCATGGCCCCCGCGTAGATCTCAGCCTCACAGCTGGAGCCGAGAACAAAAGACGAGCGGGTAGACCGCCACGAAACAGAGCCGGAACCAAGGCTGAAGGTGTAACCCTGAGACGACCGATGCGTAGCCTGGTCGTCAGCCCAAGAAGCGTCTGCGTGACCTGTGAGGACCAGTGAACGTCGCCCTCCAAGCACTAGCCCCATGCCCGACGTACTGCACAAGTAGCGCAACACCCTCTTCGCTGCAGCCATATGCTCTGGTCGGTGTCTCCCAGGAGCAACATAGCGTGCCAAGATGCTAAGAGGGTATGCAAGGTCAGGTCGAGTGCAGGTCATCAGGTACATGAGGCAGCCAACAAGCTCTGGGTACGGGCCACTCGGCTCTACGGACTCATCCGAAGGCAGAGCTGAGAGCGAGTGGCGAGTAGGCAGAGGAGTGGCCTGAGGCGAGGAGTACGTGAAGTCGAAGCGCTGAAGGACCTGCTGCACCATGTGTGACTGAGTCAGGGTAATGGTGCGCTATGCTCTGTCCCGGGTGATCTGCAAGCCAAGGTAGCTGCGCAGTTCACCCAGGTCTGTGCACGTGTGTCTCTTCTGCAGCTCGGACTTCACGTAGGCGAGTCCAGCAGTGTCAGCAGTGACAAAGACCAAGTCATCGACGTACACGAGGACGTAGAAAGGCGGCAAAGAGGTGTCGGTGCGCAGAAACAGCGACGGGTCGGCTGTAGAAGGAGCAAACCCAAGAGCCGCAAGTGTAGTCCTCAGTGTGTCGTGCCACTCGGCGCCTGGCGTAGACCGTAGACTGGCCGCCGGAGGCTTCACTGGGTACCAGGAGGAAACAACCGAGTGAAGCCAGGTGGGCGGCGCAGCCAGATCTCCTCGTGCAGGCTGCCCTGCAGGAAAGCTGTGCTGAAGTCAAGAGAGTGAAGCTCGTAGTCGCGCTGAGCGGCTATGTGCAGCACCACCCGAAGAGTGGTCATCTTCGGGGTGGGAGAGAAGGTCTGTAAGTAGTCAACTCCCTGCCGCTGACTGAAGCCTCGAGCCACGTAACGCGCCCTGAAAATCCACATGCCACTGACGATGTTCGCCCCAGGTGGGGGAACCTCGTCGACGTAGGTGCCTGTGGACTTCCAGGAAGCCATCTCTGCGTCCATGGCTGACTGCCACTGAGAGGAGTAGGGACCCTCGATCGCCTCAGCGTACGATCGAGGAGTCGGGATGTCTGGTGCATCCAGGTCTCCCTCAGGGGCAATCAGCATGGACACGAGATGAGGCAAAGCAGCAGCAAAACACTGGAACTCCTCCTGCCTGTCCTCAAGGACGTCCGTGCCAAGAGCACACTCACCCCTGAAGGAAGGAGGACAGACAGACTCAGACTCAGCAACGAGAGTAGTGGCATACTCGAGACGACAGCGAGCAGCAAAGTCGGCAAGCTCAGCAACTAGGGTAGACACAGCAGTGGACGTAAAGGAGGGGTCAGTGACAACAGTAGCTAGAAGACGCGTGACAGTAGGACTGTCAGCACGAAGAGAGTCACACGTCGGGTCAGCAAAAGCAGGAAGAGAGGACTGTGGAGGAGACGGCAGCGGGACACGCAGTGGAGCAGTGGAAGGACGCAGTGCCATCTGGTGGGTGCCCGGGACCACAGGAGGACGCGGACGCGGAACACGACGACTAGTGCGAGCAGCACGAACAGGCGACGCAAGACGAGACGCAGGCTCAAGACGCTCAGCAAGACCTCCAGTAGGACCAGTGTAGGGCAAAGGAGCAAGCAGTGGGGAGGCGGGCTGTAACTGTGACTCGGACTAGACAGGCGGCAGACACTCTAAAGAAAGAGCAGGACCAGCAGAAGGCGGAAGACGAAGAACCTGCTCAAGGAGGGGAACGAAGTACGGCTGCAGCCGCGCAGCGCCTCCAGAACCAGCAGGTACAGCACTAGCACCCCCACGTGCAACACCAGCACTAGTAGCACCCCCAGCTACTGTACTGCCAACTCCAGTACCCTCAGAAGCACCAGTGCCAGAAGCAACTCCAGCGCCAACACCCTCAGGAGCTCCAGCTCCAGGCGGACCACCGGAAGACTCAACAGCCCCAGCTCCAGCACCTCCAGCAGCACTTGCTCCAGAAGTACCGCCAGCTCCAGCACCACCAGCAGCTCCAGTACAAGGAGCACCCCCAGGCCCAGCAGCTCCAGTACCTCCAGTACGAGCACCTCCGGGACCCGTGGCGCCAGCACCCTCAGCAGTAGCACCTCCAGCTCCAGCAGCACAGCTCCAGCGCCGGGCAAACGACTCACGCAACTCCTGTGGAGAGGGTAGCTCCCGCCGGGACGAAGCACCCAAAGGACCCCTAGACCCAGTACCGCCAGAGGCCACACGAGTAGACCCAGCACCCCTAGGCTCCGCACCCCCAGGCTCCGCACCCCCAGCCTCAGCACCTCCAAGCTCAGCACCCCAAGACTCAGCACCCCCAGACTCAGCACCCCCAGCAGCACGTGAGTCAACAGCTACCTCGACAGGCTCGACTGCGTCTACCTGGGACACACCTGACGAAGGCAAGACCCTGATGGGGGAGAGGGTCTACCGGGAGGGGACCTGGCGCGTGGAAGAGCGGCGGCGGGGGGAGGGGCGCATTGCGGTAGGGGAAGAGACGATAGTAAGGAACCGACTCGTCAAAGGTGACGTCCTGGGAGGACAGAACACGGAGCGAGGTGGGGTGGTAAAACTGCCAACCAGGCGCGTCCGGGGGGAAGCCAAGGAAGATGCAGGGAACAGCACGGGGGGACAACTTGTCCGCAGACAAGTCGCGGACAAACGCCCGAGATCCCCAGACACGAAACGCAGACGCATCGCCAACCTTCCCCGTCCACCGCAAGGTGGGGGAGGTCTCCGGCAAGGAGACCTGGGGCTGAAGGTTGATCTGATGCGCCGCGTACCGAACCGCAAACGGCCACAGAAAATGGGGAGCAGCCGCATGGATCATGGACGTACGAGCGACGTCCATGACCATGCCAATGCGGCGCTCAGCAATCCCATTTTGCTGTGGAGAGGCCGGAAGCGTGAACGTCTGGCGGATGCCCTGTGCACGACGGAAGGCTCCCAGAAGGGCAGAGGAAAACTCTCCGCCTCTGTCAGAGTGCAGACGCAGAACAGGAAAGTCCGAGCCGAAACTCTCTCTGAGCTGGAGACGAGCCGCGCGGATCCAGTCGATCAACACCTCAGTGACGTCACCCTTGCTGCGCAAGGGGAACACCGTGGTGTAACACGAGTAGTCGTCAACCACCAACAGGAAGTAACGCTCGTGACCCTGGCCACGGACGCGGGCAAGGCCCCACACGTCCATGTGAAGAGTCTGCAGTGGAGCCTCTGTCGGAGGAAACTCGGAGGAGTGAGGGGCGGTGCGCTGCCGCCCCTCGACACAGGGAACGCAGGTAGGGGCAGGCCCCGGAGGGAGGGGAGGGAGGGACCGGGGGAGACCAGAGACAAGGACACGGAAGGCCATGCCTCGGAGACAAGGCAGGGAGGGGTGACCAAGGCGGTGGTGCCAGAGGAGAGTCTGGTGGGACAGAAGACGACACGAGCAGGGAGCAGGCTCAGGACCAGACCTGCACGCTGCAGCAAACACCTGACCCAACGCAGCTACCTTTCCAGACTCAGCAACCGGAGAAGGCTCAGTAGTCAGTGTGTACAGGCTCGACCCCGGCTGACGGGTAAACGTGGCCAAGTGTCGGCCCGTCCGAGCACACGTACAGTAGGTCACTCGCTGACTCGCAGGAGTGAACTGGTCAACTCCCCCATCCTGTAGATCAGCACCACTCACCAAGTTCGTAGAGAACGAGGGGAGATAGAGACCTGACAAGGTGCCAGAGGGGGCCGCCCGACACGGTAAGACAGTGGGCAAGGACAGGAACCCCAGAGGGGTCCGCCAGGTAGACTGCAACTGGCCGACTAAGCGGCGTAAGCGTGGTGCGGTCTCGAAAGAAGGAGCGGGAAGCACCCGAGTCAAGGGTGAAGGTGTGTAAGGCCTGAGCCGACGAGGTACCTGAGAGAGCAGACTCGCTAGCACCTGGGACAGCAGACGCACTAGCACCTAGAGCAGCAGCGTCACCAGCACCTAGAGCAGCAGCCTCAATGCCCGGGTCAGGCAGAACACACAGGTAACAGTCACCCTCATCATTAGTAGACACAACATACATGGCAGCAAGAATAGCATCATAATCCAGATCAAAGATAGCAACCCCCGACCTAAGCAGCTCGCCCCAGCGGGGGATCTCAGTGGCGTCAGGGAACTGGAGACGCCAAGCGTCCGTCAGACGGCCGAAGCAGCGCTTGGTGGTGTGCGGGCCACCGCACGGCTCACCAGTGCGGTCGCCGGTACGCAGGATGTAAGCACAAGGACCAGCACCCCCACCCCGCTGACGCGCAGCGTACCACTCACGAAGCTGGAGGGGGGGCGGGGTCTCACGACTGCGCTGCTGCTGCTGGCGCAGACCGCCACCGAAGCCGCTCCGCTGCGCAGAGCCACCCCGACCAGCTCCACCTCCGCCGCCGCCACCTCCGCCACCGCCTCCTCCTCCGCTCCCACCGCCACCTCCGCCACCGCCTCCGCCTCCACTGCTGCCACCGAAGCCCCCACCGGCGCCACCACTCCCACCGCCACCCCCACTCCCTCCGCCGCCTTCACCGCCACCTCCACCGCCCCCACCAGCCCCTCCAGCGCCCTTGCCCCCCTTGCCCTTGCCGGTGCGGTGTCTCCCGCTAGGGGCAGACGCAGTGCTGACCGACTAGGTGCCAACGAAGTTGACGGCAGCAGCAGAGGCATCAGAGGGCGAAAGGGGGGAGGGGGAGCACCCCTCAAAGAAGGGGGCACGAGGGTCACCACGAGAGGCTCCTACAGCGACTATACTCTTCTCAGCTGACAGGAGGCGCTCTGCGAGGAGGTCAACAGTGAGTGTGGTGGGGCAAACAGAGAGGAAGTGGTCCCTGACCGAGCGAAGGGAGTCAGGGAGCCGGGTGACTAGGTAGTAGAGGGTGATGTACATGGGGGGGGGGGGGGTTCTTGGCGCAGAACTCAGCAGGAAGCGCAGCGCGGTAGCGGGTGTCACTAGTGCGAAGGTGCGTAATGAGGTCAGCGACTGTGGCAAAGGCGGCGAGGTCAGGGAACAGGTACGGCAACATGAGGCGGCTAAGGGCAGCAGTGGTAGGGGAAGAGTAGCGTGCGACTACATCGTCGTACAAGGTCTTAGCACTCTTGTACTGACTAAAGTGCGCGCGCTCATAGGACGGCAAGTGACTACGCACAGCAAGACGGGCAGCAGCATTGCGTGTGGCCCACTATGAGCGAACAGTGCTGTCAGCATCGGCAGCAGGGGCAGTAGAGGCGCCAGACGTGAGAGCGAACAGTGAGAGACCGTCTTTCCTATCGCACTGTAGGAAAAACTGCAGATCATCGACCCAGACCTCAAAGTCAACAGCCCAACCCTCAGCATCAAAGACGAGAATGCTAGGGGTAGCCATGACAGCAGTAGCACTAGGCTAGGGGAAGTAGCAGCAGGCTGGGTGCAGCGCAGTCGCAGGGGCGCGGCTCGGCGGTGCTCTTACCAGGGCGGGAGGGTAGAGTGCCGCAAGTGGAGGGGCATGTTAAGATACTAGCGTGACTTAGGCTTAGGAGCCATGGTAGTTTAGGAGTGAGTTCGAGTTTTAGGGTGTAAGTGAAATGTCGAGAGAATTATGGAAGGAGAATGGTGAAACTAGAAAGGAGGGGGATACAAGTAGTAAGCCCTAAAAGGGTTATACTCACTTTTGAGTACCCCACTACAGACTAGACATGCATTATAATCTGACACACCCCCATAGTCAAAGTGGGGTATAATGAATACAGCATGCAGACATAGAGCTAGAGTTCACAACAGGTAAGTAAGGCTAGAGCTAATCACAGAGGGCAAGTGAGGAGGAGGAGAGACTGTGGGGGAGAGAAGATGGGAGGCGACTGCTGACGCTGCAGACACACACACCAGCTGCTGGCTCAGTGGCTACCGAAGCAAAGGCCCGGACTACAGGAGTAACTGGCTCCGCGGCTAAAAGTAGCGGCAGACGAGCAACTGACCCACAGGCGACTCGCGACTACCGGAGATTGTAGCCTCCGGACTGCTGGTGCTGCTGACGACAAGACTGCTGCCTCCACTTAACCTCCCCCAGCTGCCCAACGCCCCTCTCACACACCCCCTGCTCAAACCCTAGCCCTACACCCACAGCACCCCCTTAAACCCTAAACCCCAGACTCCCACACATCCACCCCCTCAGCGATAGCTGCAGCAGTGGGAGACTAAGGAGGAGGAGGAGGAGGGGACGGCACGCACAACCGACACCCCCACAACCATCACCCCCACACCCACCCCCCCACGGCTGCACCGGGTCCAGGAGCGGCTGCTGCAGGGGCCAGGGGCGGCTGCTGCTGGGGCGGCTGCTCCAGGGGCTGCTGCTGCTGGGGCGGCTGCTCCAGGGGCTGCTGCTGCTGGGGCGGCTGCTCCAGGGGCTGCTGCTGCTGCTGGGGCGGCTGCTCCAGGGGCTGCTGCTGCTGGGGCGGCTGCTCCAGGGGCTGCAGCTGCTGGGGCGGCTGCTCCAGGGACTGCTGCTGTTCGGGCGGCTGCTCCAGAGGCTGCTGCCGCTGGGGCGGCTGCTCCAGGGGCTGCTGCTGCTGGGGCGGCTGCTCCAGGGGCTGCTGCTGCTGGGGCGGCTGCTCCAGGTGCTGGTGCTGCTGGGGCGGCTGCTCCAGAGGCTGCTGCTGCTGGGGCGGCTGCTCCAGGGGCTGCTGCTTCTGGGGCTGCTCCTGCTGGGGCGGCTGCTGCTGGGGCGGCTGCTCCAGGGGCTGCTGCTGCTAGGGTGGCTGCTCCAGGGGCTGCTGCTGCAGCGGAAATTAGGAGGGAGGGGAGGGGAAGGGCGCGGCCCCCAGGGTGCCCTGACGGGCGACGTGCTAGGGAGCCGCGCAGGCCTCCGAAAGTGCCTCGACGGGCGATGGGAGGGGACCACGCGCAGGCCCCTAAGGCGCGGTGACGAGGCAACGGGAGGGGCCGGCTCGCGGGCCCCGAAAATGCCGCGACGAGGCGACGGGAGGGGCCTGCGTGCGGGCCCCCAAAACGTCGCGACGAGGCGACGGTCGGGGCCAGTACGCGGGCCCCCAAGACGCCGCCACGAGGTAGGAACCCGCCGCGCGCCTCAGGGCGCACGGCGGGCAGAAAACCGCCACGCGTTCCGAGCGCGTGGCGGGAAGAAAAATAGAATGTCGCGCGCCACGGGGCGCGCGACACACAGTAGGGCAGCGGAAGCAAGTGGGCCCACAGGCCAGGAGCTTTAAGCTCTGATAGCATGTTAAGATACTAGCGTGACTTAGGCTTAGGAGCCATGGTAGTTTAGGAGTGAGTTCGAGTTTTAGGGTGTAAGTGAAATGTCGAGAGAATTGTGGAAGGAGAATGGTGAAACTAGAAAGGAGGGGGATGTCGAAATATATTTGTCATGTTTTATAACTGCTTGTAGTTGTAGTTAGTGTAGTTATTTAAACTGTTGTTGGTGGTGCACCTTATTTGGTTCCTATGCTATATGTACTTCGAACCCTATAGTGAAACCATCATTCTCCAATTTCTCTTCCAACTCACTCGATACTCACCCTAGGTAAAACCCGCTCGACATCCTACTTGGGCCTAGGCTACTAAGCCTAGGCCCTACTTTAATCTACTCGTTCTCTCATTCGTTCAACTCTCGACATGTTATCGGAGCGAATTACGTCCTGGCCTGTGGGCCCGCCCTACACTTCCGCTGCTAAGATTTTCCGGTCGCGCGCCTAGGGCGCGTGACGATTTTTCCTTGTCCCGCCCCCGGTTGGCGTGTGACGCCTTTTCTGCCCGTCGCGCGCCCCGTGGCACGCGACGGTGCCCTTAACCTGCCCATCGTGCGCCCCGTGGCACACGATGGTGCCCTGCTTGTCGTGCGCCCCGAGGCACACGATCGGGCCCTTTCTCTTATCCTACCCGTCGTGCGCCCCGTGGCACTGGCACGCGACGGGCCTTTCCGCCCCTGCTCTCCCTGAAGCCGCCCCTGATCCATCTGCGTCGACACCGTTTAGCCGCTCTGCGGCTTTCTTCCCGCCCACCCCCCTCCTCCTTTGTCTCCCTGCAGCCGTGGGGAGGAGGGAATGGGGGTGGCGGGTGTTGGAGTGTTGGGTCAACTCTCTCCCTTCCCCTCCTCCTTCTTTCAGTCCCACCGCTGCAGCTGCCGCTGGGGGGGGAGGGTGTGAGGATGTGGGGGAGCAGGGGGAGTGGTACCGGGGTGGCGGGTGTGAGGCAACATGCAGCCGTCCCTCCACCTCTCCTCTCTTCCCCCCTTCTCTGCTGCTCCTGCAGCAGTGTGGGGGAGGGGAAGGAGGAAGGTGAGGAGATGGAGGGGGTAACTATTCAATGTTAGCCCGCCTGCAGTACCTGCTGTTGCTTGTTATTCTTTTGCACGGCGTAACTACATCTCTACCTACAAGCATTATGGGGGCGTGTCGAAATATATTTGTCATGTTTTATAACTGCTTGTAGTTGTAGTTAGTGTAGTTATTTAAACTGTTGTTGGTGGTGCACCTTATTTGGTTCCTATGCTATATGTACTTCGAACCCTATAGTGAAACCATCATTCTCCAATTTCTCTTCCAACTCACTCGATACTCACCCTAGGTAAAACCCGCTCGACATCCTACTTGGGCCTAGGCTACTAAGCCTAGGCCCTACTCTAATCTACTCGTTCTCTCATTCGTTCAACTCTCGACAGGGGATACAAGTAGTAAGCCTTAAAAGGGTTATACTCACTTTTGAGTACCCCACTACAGACTAGACATGCATTTTAATCTGACAGGGCAGGGCCGTGGCGCGCCTGCAGGGAAAGGGCCGCGACAGCTGCAGCGGCTCCTGCTGTAGGCGGCGGCGGGTGCTACGGCCCCGGTAGCGGCGGCGGCGGGTGCTGCGGCCCCGGTAGCGGCGGCGGCGGCCGTTATGGCAGCGGCGGCGGCTGCTGCTCCGGGCGGTGGTGGCGGCGGCCGCGGCTCCGGCAGCGGCGGCGGCGGCGGCTGTCACGGCAGCGGCGGCAGTGGCTGCTGCTGTCAGCGGCGGCTGCTGTTGTCGACGGCGGCGGTGGCTGCTGCTGTCACAGCACCGGCGGCGGCGGCTCTTGCTGTCAGCAGCGGCGGCGACGGCTGGGCGGCAGGGCCGTCAAGGAACCGAGAAGGGGCCGCTAAGGGCGGCGAAGGGGCCACGAAGGGCCGTGAAGGGGCCGCGAAGGACAGCGGCGGGGTCGAGAAGGGGCCGCGCAGGGGCCGCGAAGGGCGGCGACGAGGCCGTGAAGGGGCCGCGAGGGGCCGCAAAGGGGCCGCGAGGGGCCGCAAGGGTCCGCGAAGGGCCGTGAGAGGGGCCGCGAAGGGCGGCGAAGGGGCCGCAAGGGAGCCGCGAAGGGGCCGCGAAGGGCCGTGGGAGGGGGCCGCGAGGGGCCGTAAGAGGGCGCGACGGGCCGCTTAGGGCAAGGGACGCGACGGGAGGGTAGGCACATGCGGCGCGACTCGGGCGGGAGCGAAGCGCGCTCCGGGCAGGAAAAAAAAAAATCGATTTGCAGTGGTGGGCCCTAGGAAACGTTCCCACTAGGGAACCTGCTCTATACCATGTTGAAATCACGAGGAATGAATGCACTAGGAAACAGGTGGGTACAAGTAGGAAAACCTAAAAGTGTTGTACCCCATATTGTCTACCCCACTACAGCCTACACCGACTATAGCATATAAGTTTGACACAAAGTAGGTGCTTGCACATGCGCTTACAATCACCTGCGGATGCAGTGCTGGCAAGCCGTGCGGATGCAGCATTGGCAAGCCGCACGGGTGCAGCGTTGGCAGGCCGCCATTCTGCAGCGTTGGCAAGTCGCACACAAGCTGCGTTGGCGCGCCGTAGAGATGCTACGTTGGCAGGTCGACGACTTTATCGTGCTGGCGATCGACCTGCCTGAGCACTAGCAAACCTTGCATGTGATGTATTCAATCTTTGCCATTGCTTGTTATAATTCTTAACTCTGTATTCTCAACTTTTCCTTAGTGAAACTCTTGCTGTTTTGCCCTGTGAAAACACAAGTCATAGAGAACACAGACAGAGCTACGATCACTCTACCAACTCGTGCCTACCCTGCGGTCTAGCTCCCACCGTTGTAGAGTTAATCTCCTCACTAATGACACGATGCTCAAGCTTACGCCTTTCCTAGCAAGATTTCCGAGCAAGAGGCACTAGAATGCTGCAGAGAAACCACGCACCAACCGCGAAGTCGCCGCAACCACGCATTTCACCGCATGTGTCGATTGGTTCGCTGCAGAAATCGCCGTAGGATCGTGACGAGTCATCACTTCCACCTCTCTGCGTGTTCCCCCTGCATAGATTTCTCTACCAACGGTCGAGCTCTACGAAATGCCTCTCCGCAGCCACACAAACTTTGTTGTTCACTAAGGAGAAAATTTGACTAAGTCTTGAAAAGGGACAGAGTTGGCACACAAATAATATTCACTATAATAAAATGAAAGAAAGAATTCAAAGGGTAAAAGAACTACCCAACCACTGAACCTAACAAGAGAACATTCACACAAGAAGGTTCAGATAACTACGACTTAGCTGCGCTTTGCCAAGTCAGCATCGGTAGGTGAAAAATACAACACATGCTTAGCTGGTAATTTTTACCAACCTAGAAGTAGTTATTTTAACTGATCAGGTTGTTTTGAACAACTTCCATGTCAAGAATGCCATTACCTGGCTATTACTTTCCCTCCCCCATGCAGATTACACAGACATCTTCGTAGTAGGGGTGGCTCATTCATCTTCACTTGACCCAAAAAGCAACCCTACCATCACGTCCTTCCCCACCCACCACCTCCCCCACCTCCACCACCACAACCGGCAGTAGCACCCGGGGCAAGGCCAGGCCAGGCCAGGCAGCGTATGTTTTTCTAGAATTCGAACAAAACAAGGCCAGGCCAGGCGAGGCCGAGGCTTGCAGAGCAAGAGACGTTCTCCCCTCCAAGCCTCTCCCCATGCCTCCCCGCATCCCACCCCACGCGCCTGCCTCCGCGCCTCCCGGTACAAGCGAGACGCAGGGAGCAGGGCACAGCTCCCATGCTATGCAAGCGATGCAGGACACCCAGGTTCTGATACGTCAGATACGTCGGTTGTATCCGAGCGATTGAAAATGAAAATGAGGCATTACCACACGTACCGACGAGAGTGGCCTCTTAAAGAACCCAAGGAGACCCTCCGAGCCACCCTCCTTGCCAACAAGCCCACGCTCTGGCGCTACCTTGTGTACTACCACACGCGGGACGGGCAGGGGAACCGGCTCGTGTCTCGCCCCTCTGCCTTTGCTTACGCGGTGCTGACTGATAGGATTCTCCTGCTTGCATCGTTTAGCGGCCTGGCTGAAGAGTTCTGCGAGCCATTTGAGCACGAGGCGGCGATTGAGGCTAGTGAAAGGGCGGGTGGAAAGGCCAGCGAAGATGCGTCGTGGGTGCTGTTTCATGGGCCGGATAGGGGCAAGTATGTGTGGATGCTGCTGCGGTTTAAGGTGGATAAGGAGTGGAGGAGTGTGCGAGGTGTCTTTTGAGTCGACTCAAAAGTCACTTTGATGGGTCGGATAAGGTCAAGTATGTATGGATGCTGCGGTTTAAGATGGCCAGGGAGTGGAGGAGCGTGCGCGAGGAGGAGGAGAGCGGCTCGATGGTCCCACCAGTGTGCGTATGCCCGTGCTATGATATTCCTTGCCATGTCGTGACGTGCCATGCCATGCAATGCAACCTGTGTGTGTGCAACTCAACTCTCCAGCATTCCTTTTCTCACATGTCCGTATTCTTCCGTTTCCCTCATCCCCTTCCCGCTTTCGCTTCCCTCCTTCGCTTCTGCCTTCCTTCCTCTTCTCGTTCCCCTTCCCTTTCCCTTTTCCTTGTCCTCTCCCCGACTCTCCTCCCCTGCAGCCTACGGGTTGACATCACCCATTTCACCAAACCATCCGGTCATCTCATTTTCTACGAAACCGAACAATAATGGCTCTCCAGCACCCCAACCCTCCTCATCTCCTCCAACCAATACCACCTCCTCGCCCTCTACCTCCCCCCCTCTTTCCGCCGCCGCCTGCTCCTCCTCTTCCCCTCCCACCACCCCTTCCACTCCCTCTCCCGCCTCCTCCTCTTCCCCCGCAACCGCGTCTGGCCGCAACTCACCCACCGATTTCACTCCCTCATCGCCCCAGCCGTTGCAAGAATAGGCCTGAAGGGGCGGTTTCAGAAGTAGGCATCGGAGAAAGGAATCCCTTGGGAGACAAGGGCTATGGGGCAGTGCTTGCTAGAGGCTCTTAACTCCTCTGTGCGTCGCACACGGGAGATGTTGCTTGCGAACCAGGGTGGTACGAATGGTGATAGAAGCAGCGGCAGTGGTGGTGATGGATGCAGAGCGGTTGGGAATGATTCTCCGAGCGGTGTGACTGATGTCATGGTGGCATCTCTCAGTCCTGTGCTTGCTCACAGCCTCTTGGTGATTGTAGCAGAAAATGTGCCAAGAGCACAGGTGACCGTGGGTAGCGACACACCTTGTGCTGCCACTGCAGAGCTTGAAAGTCCTCCCCAAAATGGTTTCCAAAACCCTACAGAAATGGTTGTTTGACTGACCGTCGACGAGTCAGAGAACAACACCGACACCGACCTGTCGATCAGGCCATCCTAGGCATCTACACCCGAGCTTTCTTCTCTGACGCTCTTATTATTTCCTGGAACTCCACCCTTGGATACGCCAGCGTTTCTCTCTTCAGAGTTCCATTTGTTTCTTTTGTGGGTCCCACGTGTACGCGGGCGACGACATGGCCCTGCTTGCATTCTCCACCTAGTAATGACCGGTGCTTATGGGGTTTCCCAACAGCTGCAGCTGTCAGAATCCCAACCACTAGACCATTGGGATAAAAGGGCTTGTTTCAGTAGCGGGTCAGTGCGCCCATAACCCCCCAGGCGAACGCGCCTGTAACCATCTCCAGGATCAATCGGGCATCCACAGTGCAGATCTACTGACACCCCCCCACACTGGGAGGCCCAGGACTAAGCACAGCGGCAACGGCCTACATGTGCATACACCGCGAATCGAACCCGAGACCGCTCTGATACCATGTCAGAATCCCAACCACTAGACCATGTCAGAATCCCAACCACTAGAGCATTGGGATTAAAGGGCTTGTTAAGTAGCGGGTCAGTGCGCCCATAACCCCCCAGGCCAACGTGCCTGTAACCCTTCCCTAGGATCAATCGGGGATCACCAGTGGACCTCTGACACCCCCCCGCACTGGGATGCCCGAAGTGCATACACCCGGATTCAAACCCGAGACCTTCGCTCTGATACCATGTCAGAATCCCAACCACTAGACCATTGGGATTAAAGGGCTTGTTAAGTAGCGGGTCAGTGCGCCCATAACCCCTTAGGCCAACGTGCCTGTAACCCTTCCCTAGGATCAATCGGGGATCACCAGTGGACCTCTGACAGACCATTGGGATAAAAGGGCTTGTTTCAGTAGCGGGTCAGTGCGCCCATAACCCCCCAGGCGAACGCGCCTGTAACCCTCTCCAGGATCAATCGGGCATCCACAGTGCAGATCTACTGACAGCGGCTGCTGCTGTCTGTAGTGCTGATGTGCCGCTCATGCAGTGTGCAGATAGACCGACTGGGATTGCCGTCCGCCCGTTGGAGATGTGATAGGCTGATGAGTTTTGTTTTATTTGCTTCATCTAACGACATTTCTTAATATACATTTGTGCTGGAGGTAGTATAGAGTGCACGAAGTGAATTGGTGTAGGGAGTCAAAAGGGTTCCTTGAGAGAATTCCTCCAGACCCGGAAACGGTGATTTGCCGTTGCACACGTGGCCTTGAATTGCTACCGTGGTCGGACAATTCGATGATAATTGCTCGAGTGGTCTTGCCAGAGGTTTCCTCTGGCATTTTTTTTATCCGGCACATTACCCAAAACCGGTTTTTAGCCCTGAAATTCTTACGTCGAACTTGTCTCTTCCTGCGAAAGTGTGACGCACCCGGAAAGACGTGCACGAGGGCGGCGCCGTCACTGTTCGGATACGCGACAAAAATCGGCACGGTAATCTAGGCAAACAATTGTCAGAACATTATAGTTTATGCTATTGTGTAGGCTATAGTGGGGTATCCCATAGGGGGTACAACCCAACTAGGGTTTCATATTTGTACTCGCTTCATTCATAGTTCACATCATTTTCTCGTTCTCATTCTCACAACAGTTGCGCTCAATTTCGGTCCATATCATAACCAATCCGCGCATAGTTATATGATTCCACGATCACGTACTCAGTTGCACGGATGTTAGTACGCGCGACCAATTACAGAGTGCGCCTGATTGGTTGACTTTATGCGGGGGGCCTTTTCTGACCTTGCGCGTCCAATCAGACGCGGTCATGTAAGATTGCCCTCATATAAAACTGCATATTTACCTATATGAGCGCGCATATGTGATGCTCGAATGTGTGTGTGCTCTGTTTAATTAATATAAAAATTATCTTAATAAATTTGAGAGACGTTATCACTACCGGCGTTTTGCCATTATACCTATATCAAACTGTGCATACCTATATCGCACAACGTGATATAGGTATAATGGCAAAACGCCGGAAGTGATAATGTCTCTCGAATTTTTTAATATAGTTTTGGATTAATAAAATAGATTATACACACATTCGTGCGAGAATTGAAACGAGAATGAATGAACTATGAAATGAGTGAGTACAAGTACTAACCCTAATTGGGTTGTACCCCCTATGGGATACCCCACTATAGCCTGCACAAATGTATA
This sequence comes from Closterium sp. NIES-65, assembly GCA_948144175.1. Lineage (NCBI taxonomy): Eukaryota > Viridiplantae > Streptophyta > Zygnematophyceae > Desmidiales > Closteriaceae > Closterium > Closterium sp. NIES-65. The sequence goes on from CANXME010002069.1 coordinate 24,673, forward strand.
AACTATATAGCATTCTGACACACCCCCATAGGCAAAGTGGGGGAGAACAAGGGGTCACAAGACCAGTCAAGTAAAGCAAAGCAAAGCAAGCTCAGGGTGGATCACAAAGTCACCACACAGTCCGAGCACAGGGTCAAGACCACACGGCCAGTTCACATGCCACAGTACACACATATATATATAGCTAGACAAGCAAGAGCAGGTATATATAGATGTGAGAGTACAAGCAAGGTCAAGAGGAGAGCAAGTGAGGCAAGACGGGCACAAGACCCAGCTGAGAGCAGAAGCGCTGATGATCACAAGGCGGAAGTGCCTTGGTGAAGACATCAGCAGTGTTGGCCTCAGAGGCCACGTACGCAAGCCGCAACTGTCCACGCTGCTGTAGCTCACGAGCAAGGAAGTAGTGGAGAGCAATGTGCTTTGTTCTGTGCTCCAGTCGCTGCTCTCGACACAAGGCCAGCATGGCCTTGTTGTCTACCTACAAGACTGGAGGAGAACGAGGCGGCTCTCCAAGGTCGGTCAGCAGGTAGGTGAGCCAGCGAAGCTCCTGTGCAGCCATGGCCCCGGCGTAGATCTCAGCCTCACAACTGGAGCCAAGAACAGAAGACGAGCAAGTAGCCCGCCACGAAACAGAGCCGGAACCAAGGCTGAAGGTGTTACCCTGTGACGACCGCTGCGTAGCGTGGTCGTCAGCCCAAGAAGCGTCCGCGTGCCAAGTGAGGACCACTGGACTCCGCCCTCCAAGCACTAGCCCCATGCCCGACGTACTGCACAGGTAGCGCAACACCCTTTTCGCTGCAGCCATGTGCTCTGGTCGGTGTCTCCCAGGAGCAACATAGCGTGCAAGAATGCTAAGAGGGTATGCAAGGTCAGGTCGTGTGCAGGTCATCAGGTACATGAGGCAGCCAATAAGCTCTGGGTACGGGCCATTCGGCTCTACGGACTCATCCGAAGGCAGAGCTGAGAGCGAGTGGCGAGTAGGCAGAGGAGTGGCCTGAGGCGAGGAGTACGTGAAGCCGAAGCGCTGAAGGACATGCTGCACCATGTGTGACTGAGTCAGGGTAATGGTGCGCTGTGCTCTGTCCCGGGTGATCTGCAAGCCAAGGTAGCTGCGTAGTTCACCCAGGTCTGTGCACGTGTGTCTCTTCAGCAGCTCGGACTTCACGTAGGCGAGTCCAGCAGTGTCAGCTGTGGCAAAGACCAAGTCGTCGACATAGACGAGGATGTAGAACGGCGGGAGAGAGGTGTCGGTGCGCAGAAACAACGACGGGTCGGCAGTAGAAGGAGCAAACCCAAGAGCCGCAAGCGTAGTTTTCAGTGTGTCGTGCCACTCACGTGGCGCCTGGCGGAGACCGTAGACTGGACGCCGGAGACTCCACTGGGTACCAGGAGGGAAAGACCCAGTGAAGCCACGTGGGCGACGCAGCCAGATCTCCTCGTGCAGGCTGCCCTGCAAGAAAGCTGTGCTGAAGTCAAGAGACTGCAGCTCGTAGTCACGGTGAGCAGCAACGTGCAGCAGTACCCGAAGAGTGGTCATCTTTGGGGTGGGGGAGAAGGTCTGAAAGCAGTCAACTCCCTGCCGCTGACTGAAGCCACGAGCCACGTAACGCGCCTTGAAGACAAGCGGAGAACCCGGCGGCCGCTTCACCCTGAAGATCCACATGCCACTGACGATGTTCGCCCCAAGAGGGGGGACAGCGTCAACGTAGGTGCCTGTGGACTTCCAGGAAGCCATCTCTGCATCCATAGCTGCCTGCCACTTAGAGGAGTAGGGACCCTCTATCGCCTCCGCGTAAGAGCGCGGAGTCGGGATGTCAAGTGCATCCGGGTCTCCCTCAGGGGTAAGCAGTACGGACATGAGATGAGGTGAAGTAGCTGCCAGACACTGGAACTCCTCCTGCCTGTCCTCAAGGATGTCCGTGCCAAGAGCACACTCACCCTCGACGGACGGAGGACAGACAGACTCAGACTCAGCGACAAGACTAGCAGCGTAGTCTAGGCGACAGTGAGCTGCAAAGTCGACGAGCTCAGCAACTAGGGCAGACGCAGCAGTGGACTCGAAAGAGGGGTCAGTGACAACAGTAGCAAGGAGACGCGTGACAGTAGGACTGGCAGCATGAAGAGAGTCTGACTCCGGGTCGGCAAGAGCAGGAAGAGAGGACTCAGGAGGAGAAGGCAAAGGGGCAGGGAGAGGAGCAGTGGACGGACGCAGAGACATCCGGTGCGTGCCAGGGACAGGAGGAGGACGCTGACGCGAACCGCGACCACTAGTGCGAGTAGCACGGACAGACGACGCAGGGCAAGACGCAGGCTCACGACGCTCAGCCAGACCTCCAGTAGGACCAGTGTAGGGAGAAGGAGCAGGCAAAGGGGAGGTAGGCTGCAACTGTAGCTGTGTGAGAGGACGTCCCCGTTATAATATTTTCTCACTATTATATTTTTCCGTTATCCCATTCTCCCTTTTCTCCTCTTTATTTTGGTCTTTATCTCATCTCAATCGGCCTACTATTCTATTCTCTAGAGCCTTCTATTTATTTCTCTTATTTCCTACTTTTCCCACCGACATACCTATTATACGGCACCGACAGCGCCGACAGTGGTGTATACGGTGTAATCTGGGCGTAATCCCAAGTGCCAATAGACTTACGTGCTTATGCGCACTTGTGATTGTAGTATCGGGAAGGGTGTGTTCCCGAAGGTTCCTTTTTTCTCGTTTATCCTTGTACTTTCCGAGTATAAATAGGCCTTGTATTCAGTTTTAGTGACAAGTTTCGATTGAGAATTCGATCCTGTGACAAGCAGGGACGGGACAGGCTGTGGACACTCTAAGGGAGGAGGAGGACCAGTAGAAGGTGGAAGACCAAGAACCTGCTGCAGGAGTGGAACGAAGTACGGTCGAGGCCGCGTGGCAACGCCAGAAGCAGCAGGGACAGCACCAGAACCCTCAGCAGGAGCACCCGCTCTAGCAGCACCACCAGTAGCTCCAGAACCTCCAGCAGCACCAGGAGCATCCCCAACAGGACCGCCAGCGGTAGTCTCAGCGCCAACACCCTCAGCAACACCAGCTCCAAACGACCCTGCAGGTCCATCAGCTCCAGTGCTCCCAGTACGAGCACCTCCGGGACCCGCGACAGCAGCAGCCTCAGTAGCCGACGAACCTCCAGCACCAGCAGCACGGCTCCAGCGCCGGGCAAACCACTCGCGCAGCTCCTGTGGAGAGAGTGGCTCCCGGCGAGACGTAGCACCCGGAGAACCTCCAGGCGGAGCACCTCCAGTAGGAGCACCCGCTCCAGCAGCACCTCTAGGAGCTCCAGAACCTCCAACAGCAACAGGAGCACCCCCAGCAGGACCGCCAGTGGTAGTCTCAGCGCCAACACCCTCAGCAGCACCAGCTCCAGCCGAACCTGCAGGCCCAGCAGCTCCAGTACTCCCAGGACAAGCACCTCCGGGACCCGCGACAGCAGCACCCTCAGTAGCCAACGAACCTCCAGCACCAGCAGCACGGCTCCAGCGCCGGGCAAACCACTCGCGCAGCTCCTGTGGAGAGAGTGGCTCCCGGCGAGACGTAGCACCCGTAGAACCTCCAGGCGGAGCACCTCCAGGCTCAGCACCCCCAGGCTCAGCACCCCTAGGCTCAGCACCCCAAGGCTCAGCACCCCCAGGCGTAGCACCCCCAGGCTCAGCACCCCCAGGCTCAGCACCCCTAGGCTCAGCACCACCAGTAGCCGAAGAACCTCCAGTACCAGCAGCACGGCTCCAGCGCCGGGCAAACCACTCGCGCAGCTCCTGTGGAGAGAGTGGCTCTCGACGAGACGAAGCACCCGGAGAACCTCCAGGCGGAGCACCTCCAAACTCAGCACCCCCAGACCCGGCACCCCCAGGCAAAGCACCCCGAGGCGTAGCACCCCCAGGCTCAGCAACCCCAGGCACAGCACCTCCAGGCTCAGCACCCTCAGCAGCACCAGAGTCACCAGTGACCTCGACAGGCTCGACTGCGTCTACCTGGGACACACCTGAAGGGGCAGGACCCTGAGGGGGGAGGGGGTCTACCTGGGTAGCACCTGGATCAAGGAAGAGTGGCGGCGGGGGGAGGGACGGAGTGCGGTAGGGGAAGAGGCGGTAGTAGGGGAGCCATGGCTGCACAGGAGCTTCGCTGGCTCACCTACTTGCTGACTGACCTCGGAGAGCCGCCTCGTTCTCCTCCAATGCTGTACGTAGACAACAAGGCCATGCTGGCCTTGTGTCCGGAGCAGAGTGTGGAGCACAGAACGAAGCACATTGCTCTTCGCTACTTCCTTGCTCGTGAGCTACAGCAGCGTGTTTAGCTGCGCCTTGCGTATGTGGCCTCAAAGGCCAACACTACTGATATCTTCACCAAGGCGCTTGGGCCTTGTGACTTCCATGAGTTGCTGGAGCAAACGGCTGGATGATATGGAGTCCTTAGGCTGGTAAGTTTTGGTGAGGTAGCTCCAGGCGGCCATGGCGGGAGCTTGGTGGGCTTTGTAGGGGCGTATGGCGACTTGTTCGGTTGGCGCCATGTTACGGAGAAGAACGCTATTCGCCATGAGTGACTCACTATAGTACTGAGCCTTAGCGTCGTCAGTGTCGCTAGTAGGGCCAGCGTAGCTTCCGCCGAAGTAGCAGAATATTTGCACGTTTTGGAGAAGTAGCTCGAGCTCGAAACTCCGGGTGTAAAAAGCTCGTCTGCTAAACACGGTGCTGGTGCGGATCTTGGAGATTGTTAGAATTTTGTTCTGAGCTGCGAGCACGTCTCCGTCGCTTGGACGAGGAACGGTTGGGGCAGAAATGTCGATGCGGAGGTCCAGAGCGCGGGTTACAAACCGAACCGTAAGGTTGAGTCGCGTCATGAACAGTGGCGGGAACATTGGTCGAGGCTAGTGTCGCGAGTGGTAACGGTGTACCATTGGGCACTGTAGGCAGGAACAGTATTGTACGCTGTAAGCAGGGGCGCGAAGTACGGAAAAGGATATGGTACTGGCCATTTCAATAGAAACAGATCAAAACATGCGGTGAACAATACGCACACTAGTGATGTCTTATTGATTGTATATAACAAGGATATGCTAATATCGAATAGACCTTCTGGCATCTCTCCTTCCCAGAGCAAGTGACACGGAGCTCTTACAGGACCACACAGCAAGGAGTGGCGCGAGGCAATGAATGCGGAGATTAAAGCGCTCGAGTCCCATGACACATGGGTGTTCGTCGATCGAGCGGCGATCAAGGGGAGAAGGATTTTGTCCGGGAAATGGGTCTTCTGTTGGGTGCAAATACATATTGCACGACATCCTGCCGTTTGTTTGTACGAGTATGCGTGTGCGAATGCATTTGGGTGTGAATGGAATGTTCGTGTGTTTGTTTGCTTTCGCAATTTTCGCTTAAAGCATTTGCAGGTACTCGCGCAGTGTGCACTTCGGCACAACATTGTACGCGCTATGAACAATACAAGCAGAAAGGACGACCTCGCAAAGGAACCCAAGATGGAAGTTTTGCGGTTCGGTTGGATTGATTGCGCAGATTCAGTTCTATCCAACTCGAAATTGTACTGTTTTGTTTGGTTGACTATAGTGTAGCAGGGCAGGCACTATAGGGGTAAAATTTAGGTGAAGGTTGGATGTTGTTTGTCTGTATCTGCATGCTACAAGGCCAGGGGAAACCAGCGGAACCAGCATTTGGCTGGTTGGACAAGGGGAAGACTGCGGTGTAACGCGAGTAGTCGTCAACAACTAGCAGGAAGTAGCGCTCGTGACCCTGTCCACGGACGCGGGCTAGGCCCCACACGTCCATGTGAAGCGTCTGCAACGGGGCCTCTGTCGGAGGAAACTGGGAGGAGTGAGGGGCAGCACGCTGGCGCCCCTCGACACAGGGGACACAGGTAGGGCCAGGGCCCTGAGGAAGGGGAGGGAGGGACCGGGGGAGACCAGAAACAAGAAGACGAGAGGCCATGCCTCTGAGCCGAAGCAGAGAGGGGTGACCAAGGCGGTGGTGCCAGAGGAGAGTCTCGTGAGACAGGAGACGACACGAACAGGGGGCAGACTCAGGACCAGACCTGGACGTTGCAGCAAACACCTGACCCGACGCAGCTACCCTACCAGGCTCAGCAACTGGAGGAGACGCAGTGGTCAGTGTGTACAGGCTCGACCCCGGCCGACGAGTAAACGTGGCCAGGTGTCGGCCTGTCCGAGCGTCCGTGCAGTGGGTCACCCGCTGACTCGCAGGAGTGAACTGGTGAACCCCCGCATCCTGCAGGTCAGCACCACTCACCAAGTTCGTAGAGAACGAGGGGAGGTAAAGACCAGACAGGGTGCCAGAGGGGGCCGCCAGACACGGGAGGACAGTGGAGAAGTGAGCAAGGACAGGGCCCCCAGAGGGGTCTGCCAGAGAGACTGCAACTGGCTGACCAAGCGGCGTGAGTGTGGTGCAGTCTCGAAAGAAGGAGCGGGAAGCCCCCGAGTCAAGGGTGAAGGTGTGAGAGGCCGGAGCCGACGCGGTACCTGAGAGAGCAGACTCACCCGCACCTGAGGAAGCAGACTCACTAGCGCCTAGAGCAGCAGCCGCACCTGTACCTGGAGCAGGAGACACACTAGCACCCAGAGCAGCAGCCGTACCAGCAGCTAGAGCAGCAGGATCTATACTCGGGTCAGGCGGTACGCACAGGTGACCGGCACGGTCAGCACTAGTAGGCAATGCATACATGGCAGTGAGAATAGTATCATAGTCAAGAGCAAATATATCTACCCTCTGCCTAAGCAACTCCACCCAGTCGGGGAGCTCAGCCTCGTCGCCAAACTCGGTACGCCAGGCGTCGCTCAGACGGGCAAAGCAGCGGGACGGTGTGTGACTAGGCGTCCCACAAGGCTGACCAGTCCGAGCACCAGTGCGAATCACGTAAGAGCAGCGAACAGAACTGAGAGACCCTCTACTCTGAGCGTACCACTCACGAAGCTGCTGGGGCGTGAGAGACGCGCGTGGGCGTCGTTGTAGCTGCATCTGGCCGCCGCCAGTAGAAGCAGGAGCAGGAGTAGCAGCAGTAAGGCAGGCAGCCAAGCAAGCGTAGGCAGCGCGCTAGTAAGGCAGGGGCTCACCAGTGGTGGGAAGAGGAGGCTCGACGACTCGGCGACTCGGCGACTTGGCGGCACGGCGGCACTGCAGCAACTGCGGCTCGGCGGCTCGGGCGACTCGGGCGGCTCGGCTGCTCGGGCGACTCGGGCGGCTCGGCGGCTCGGCGGCTCGGCGGTACGGCTGCTCGGCAGCAACTGCAGCTCGGCGGCTCGGCGACCCGGCGGCTCGGGCGGCTGAGGTGGCGGTGCGGCTCGGGCGGCTCGGGCGGCTCGGGTGGCTCGGGCGGCTCGGGCGGCTCGGGCGGCTCGGGCGGCTCGGGTGACTCGGCACTAGCTCGGCGGCGCCGGCGGCGCGGTGGTGACGGCGGGGCCGCCTGGGGACAGCGGCGGGGCCGGGTGGAGCGGCGACGGGGCCAGCAGAAGCAGGGCCAGGTCGGTGCAGGGCTGCGGGGCCGCAAGGGAGGTGGCGGGGCCGCGGTGGAGAATGGCGGCAGGGGCCGCGACGAAGGGCGGCAGGGGTCGCGACAAAGGGCGGCAGGGGCCGCGACGAAGGGCGGCAGGGGCCGAAACGAAGGGCGGGGCCGCGACGAGAGTGGTGGGGCCGCGACGAGAGATGGCGGGGCCGCGACGAGAGGTGGCGGGGCCGCGACAAGGGGCGGGGCCGCGACGTAGGGCGGGGCCGCGACAAGGGGCGGGGCCGCGACGTAGGGCGGGGCCGCAACAAAGGGCGGGGCCGCGACGTAGGGCGGGACCGCGACGTAGGGCGGGGCCGCAACAAGGGGCGGGGCCGCGACGTAGGGCGGGGCCGCGACAAGGGGCGGGGCCGCGACGTAGGGCGGGGCCGCGACAAGGGGTGGGGCCGCGACGTAGGGCGGGGCCGCGACGTAGGGCGGGGCCGCAACAAGGGGCGGGGCCGCGACGTAGGGCGGGGCCGCGACAAGGGGCGGGGCCGCGACGTAGGGCGGGGCCGCGACGTAGGGCGGGGCCGCGACGTAGGGCGGGGCCGCAACAAGGGGCGGGGCCGCGACGTAGGGCGGGGCCGCAACAAGGGGCGGGGCCGCGACGTAGGGCGGGGCCGCGACAAGGGGCGGGGCCGCGACGTAGGGCGGGGTCGCGACGTAGGGCGGGGCCGCGACAAGGGGCGGGGCCGCGACGTAGGGCGGGGCCGCGACGTAGGGCGGGGCCGCAACAAGGGGCGGGGCCGCGACGTAGGGCGGGGCCGCGACGTAGGGCGGGGCCGCAACAAGGGGCGGGGCCGCGACGTAGGGCGGGGCCGCGACAAGGGGCGGGGCCGCGACGAAAGAGGCGGGGTTGCGCGCCTCGGGGCGCGCGCCAGAAAGAAAATCGGCGCGCGGCGAGATGAAAATAGTTCGCACGCCGCGGGGCGTGCGACAGATCGAGTAGCAGCGGAAGCTGTAGTAGGGCCTTAGGAACAGTTCCCACGAGGGAACCTGCTCTGATACCATGTGAGAATTGAAACGAGAATGAATGAACTATGAAATGAGTGAGTACAAGTACTAACCCTAATTGGGTTGTACCCCCTATGGGATACCCTGTCAGAACATATAGCTTACTTGTTTGTGTAGGCTATAGTGGGGTATCCCATAGGGGGTACAACACATTAGGGTTTCCTATTTGTATTCACTTCACTTCATAGTCATTCATTCTCGTTCTTTGTTTCCACATGGAATCAGAGCAGGTTCCCTCCTAGGGACTGCTTCTAGGGCCCACCGAACCGCGCCCCGAGGCGCGTTTTTTTTTAGCGACCCGTCGTGTCGCCCCTAGCGGCCCGTTGCGCCGCCCTTCCCCTAGCGCCTCCGCCGCCCTTCCCTAGCGGCCCCGCCGCTCTTCGATCGCGGCCCCGCCGCCGCCCTTCGATCGCGGCCCCGCCGCCCTCGGCTACGCGGCCCCGCCGCCCTCTGCCACGCGGCCCCGCCGCCCTCTGATACGCGGCCCCGCCGCCCTTCGATTGCGGCCCCGCCGCCCTCTACTACGCGGCCCCGCCGCCCTCTGCTACGCGGCCCCGCCGCCCTCTACTACGCGGCCCCGCCGCCCTCTGCTACGCGGCCCCGCCGCCCTCTGCTACGCGGCCCCGCCGCCCTTCGATCGCGGCCCCGCCGCCCTCTGCTACGCGGCCCCGCCGCCCTCTGCTACGCGGCCCCGCCGCCCTCTGCTACGCGGCCCCGCCGCCCTCTGCTACGCGGCCCCGCCGCCCTCTTCGGTCGCGGCCCCGCCGCCCTCTGCTACGCGGCCCCGCCGCCCTCTGCTACGCGGCCCCACCGAGCCGCCAAGCAACAGCCGAGCCGCCGCCGAGCGCCGCCGAGCCGCCGCCGCCTGAGCCGCCGCCCGGGCCACCTGAGCCGCCGCCCGAGCCGCCGCTGAGCTGCGGCCGAGCCGCCGCCCGAGCCGCCCGAGCCGCCCGAGCCGCCCGAGCCGCCCGAGCCGCCCGAGCCGCCCGAGCCGCCCGAGCCGCCCGAGCCGCCCGAGCCGCCTGAGGAGCCGTGCTGCTGTTCCTGAGCTGTGTTCCTCTGCTGCTGACCTACCCGACTCTCCCAGCCCGGTGAGACTTTCAGCTGCTGCCATGGCCACCCCCAATGTTCTTACTTTTGACGCTGAGGGGAGGGCCATTGACTTTGCCGTCTGGATTGAAGACCTGCAGCTGTACTTACTGTGTGATGCGATAGATGAGGTCTCTCTCTTTGACTTTGTCTCTGGCGCTGTCCCTGCCCCACCTGCTGATGCTGACTCTGCCGTTCGCTCCAAGTGGGCGACCCGCGATGCTGCTGCACGTCTTGCTGTGCGTCGCCACCTCCCTTCCTCTGAGCGTGCCCACTTTAGTCAGTGCAAGACCGCTCAGGCCTTGTACGACGCTGTAGTTGCACGCTACTCCTCCCCTTCCTCCGCTACCCTTAGCCGCCTCATGCTACCGTTTCTCTTCCCTGACCTCGCTTCCTTTCCCACTGTCGCTGACCTCGTTACCCACCTCCGTGCTAGTGACACCCGCTACCGCGCTGCCCTTCCTGCTGAGTTCCGCGCTGCGAACCCTCCTCCCATGTACATCACTCTCTACTTTCTCGTCACCCGTCTCCCTGAGTCCCTTCGTGTCGTTAGGGACCAGTTTCTCTCTGTCTGTCCCACCACTCTCACTGTCGACCTCCTTGAGGAGTCCCTGCTAGCGGCTGAGAAGAGTATTGTCGCTGTAGGGGCCTCTCGGGGTGACCCTCGCACCCCCATCTTTGAGGGGTGTGGTCCTTCCCCCCTGCTGCCCTCTGTCGCCTCTGCCGCTGCGGCCGACCTCACTGGTTTTGAGTCGGTCAGCGCGGCGTCTGCCCCCAGCGGCAGACGCCGCTCTGGCAAGGGCAAGGGGGGCAAGGGAGCGGGTGGAGCTAGAGGGGGCGGTGGAGGAGGCGGTGGGGGTGGCGGGGGGAGTGGGGGTGGCGGTGGGGGTGGTGGCGGGAGTGGAGGTACTGGTGGCGGCGGTGGAGGCGGAGGTGGCGGCGGAGGTGGTAGCGGAGGAGGCGGTGGGAGCGGTGGGAGCGACGGTCCTGGTGGGGGAGGTGGAGGTGGAGACGGGGGTGGCGGTGGAGGCGGGGGTGGCGGTGGAGGCGGGGGTCGGAGTGGCTCGTCCCAGCGGAGCAGCTCTGGGGGTGGTCAGCGCCAGCAGCAGCAGCAGCAGCAGCCGCAGCAGCAGCCACAGCAGCAGCAGCGCTCTCGCACCGTCCCCGCCCCTCAGCAGCTCCGTGAGTGGTACTCGCAGCGTCAGCGTGGTGGTGCGCTTGGTCCTTGCCCCTACGTTCTTCGCACCGGTGACCGTGCAGGGGAGAGGTGTGGAGGCGCCCACACAGCCCGCCGCTGCTTTGGCCGCCTGACTGACGCCTGGCGTCAGCAGTTTCCGGAGGCAGCTGAGATCCCCCGCTGGGGAGAGCTGTCTAGGGCTGGCGTAGCTATTTATGATCTTGATTTTGATGATATTCTCTCTGCTATGTATGCTGCGATTGGTAGTGATGAGGATGACTGTTACCGGTGTTTCCCGCCCGACCCGGGCATTGGTACTGCCGCGTCAGGTACTAGTGAGGCTGCTGCTCTAGGTGCCAGTGCGTCTGTGCTCTCAGGTGCTGGTGAGTCAGCCCTCTCAGGTACTGTGTCGGCTTCGGCCTCTCACACCTTCACCCTTGACTCTGGAGCGTCTCGCTCCTTCTTTAGGGACCGCACCACTCTCACGCCGCTGAGTCGGCCGGTTGCGGTGTCCCTGGCTGACCCCTCTGGGGGGCCTGTCCTGTCTCGCTTCTCCACTGTCCTCCCGTGTCCGGCGGCCCCCTCTGGCACCCTGACTGGTCTTTACCTCCCCTCGTTCTCGACGAACTTGGTGAGTGGTGCTGACCTCCAGGATGCGGGTGTCCACCAGTTCACCCCTGCTCGTCAGCGGGTGACCCACTGCACGGAGGCGGATACAGGTCGCCACCTGGCTACGTTTACACGTCGGCCAGGGTCGAGCCTGTACACACTGACCACTGCTTCTCCTCCAGGTGCTGAGTCTGGTAGGGTCCCTTCGTCTGGTCAGGTGTTTGCTGCAGCGTCCAGGTCTGGTCCTGAGTCTGCCCCCTGCTCGTGCCGTCGTCTGTCTCACGAGACCCTCCTCTGGCACCACCGCCTTGGCCACCCCTCTCTGCTTCGGCTCAGAGGCATGGCCTCGCGAGTCCTTGTGTCTGGTCTTCCCCGGTCTCTCCCTCCCCTTCCTCCGGGCCCTGGCCCCACCTGTGTCCCCTGTGTCGAGGGGCGCCAGCGTGCTGCCCCTCACTCCTCCCAGTTTCCTCCGACAGAGGCCCCGTTGCAGACGCTTCACATGGACGTGTGGGGCCCAGCCCGCGTCCGTGGACAGGGTCAGGAGCGCTACTTCCTGCTGGTGGTTGACGACTACTCGCGTTACACCACAGTCTTCCCCTTGCGCAGCAAGGGTGAGGTCACTGAGGTGTTGATCGACTGGATCCGCGCAGCTCGTCTCCAGCTTCGGAGGAGCTTTGGCTCTGACTTCCCTGTTTTGCGTCTGCACTCGGACAGAGGCGGAGAGTTCTCCTCTGGCCTCCTGAGTGCCTACTGTCGTGCGCGAGGCATCCATCAGACCTTCACGCTTCCGGACTCACCACAGCAGAATGGGATTGCTGAGCGCCGCATTGGCATGGTCATGGACGTCGCTCGTACGTCCATGATGCATGCGGCTGCTCCCCATTTTCTGTGGCCGTTTGCGGTCAGTTACGCTGCGCACCAGATCAACCTCCACCCCAGGGTCTCTCGACCGGAGACCTCCCCAGCCCTGCTGTGGACGGGGAAGGTTGGCGATGCGTCGGCGTTCCGGGTCTGGGGATCTCGGGCGTTTGTTCGCGACCTGTCTGCGGACAAGCTGTCCCCTCGTGCTTCTCCCTGCGTCTTCCTGGGGTTCCCCCCCGACGCCCCTGGGTGGCAGTTTTACCACCCCTCCCCTCGACGTGTTCTGTCCTCCCAGGACGTCACGTTCGACGAGTCGGTACCCTACTACCGCCTCTTCCCCTACCGCACTCCGTCCCTCCCCCCACCCCCGCTCTTCTTGGTACCAGGTCCCCCCCCCGGTAGTCCCCCTCCCCCCTCAGGGTCCTGCCCCTTCAGGTGTGTCCCAGGTAGACGCGGTCGAGCCTGTCGAGGTCACTGGTGACTCTGGTGCTGCTGCGGGAGCTGAGCCTGGGGGTGCGGAGTCTGGGGGTGCTGAGCCTGGAGGTGCCGAGTCTGGGGGTGCTGAGCCTGGAGGTGCTGTGCCTGGGGGTGCTGAGCCTGGAGGTGCCGAGTCTGGGGGTGCTGTGCCTGGGGGTGCTGAGCCTGGAGGTGCTGAGCCTGGGGGTGCTGAGCCTGGGGGTGCTGAGCCTGGGGGTGCTGTGCCTGGGGGTGCTGTGTCTAGGGGTGCTGAGCCTGGAGGTGCTGTGCCTGGGGGTGCTTCGTCTAGCCTGGAGCCACTCTCCCCACGGGAGCTGCGTGAGTGGTTTGCCAGGCGCTGGAGGCGTGCTGCTGGTGCTGGTGGTTCTTCGGCTGCAGAGGGTACTGGTGCTGCGCGCCCCGCCGGTGCTCGTACTGTGGGTGCTGGAGCTGCTGAGTCTGAGAGTTCTCCTGGAGCTGGTCCTGTTGAGGGTGTTGGCGCTGAGCCTGCCGTTGGCGGTCCGACTGACAGTGCTCCTGGTGCTGCGGCTGGAGGTTCTGGAGCTTCTGGTGGTGCTGCTGGAGGTGCTGCTGGAGTGGGTACACCTGCCGGGGCTGCTGGTGCTGTTCCTGCTGTTTCTAGCGTCGCCGCGCGGCCCCGACCGTACTTCGTTCCGCTCCTATTGCAGGTTCTTGGTCTTACACCTCCTCCTCCTCCTCCCTTAGAGGGTCCGCAGCCTGTCCGGTCACAGCCACAGCTACAGCCTGCCTCCCCTTTGCCTGCTCCTTCTCCCTACGCTGGTCCTACTGGAGGTCTTACTGAGCGTCGTGAGCCTGCGTCTCGTCCTGTGTCGCCTGTTCGTACTGAGCGCGCTAGTGGTCGCGGATCGCGTCAGCGTCCTCCTCCTGTCCCTGGCACGCACCGGATGTCACTGCGTCCGTCCACTGCTCCTCTGCGTGCCCCTTTGCCTTCTCCTCCTGCTTCCTCTCTTCCTGCTCTTGCCGACCCGGAGTCGGACTCTCTTCGTGCTGCCAGTCCTACTGTCACGCGTCTCCTTGCTACTGCTGTCACTGACCCTTCCTTCGAGTCGTCTGCTGCGTCTGCCCTTGTGACTGAGCTTGTCGACTTTGCTGCGCGCTGTCGTCTAGACTACGCTGCTCGTCTTGTCACTGAGTCTGAGTCTGTCTGTCCTCCGTCCGTCGGGGGTGAGTGTGCCCTTGGCACGGACGTCCTTGAGGACAGGCAGGAGGAGTTCCAGTGTCTGGCCGCCGCTTCACCTCGTCTCGCGTCTGTACTGCTAGCCCCTGAGGGAGACCCGGATGCACCAGACATCCCGACTCCGCGCTCTTACGCGGAGGCGATAGAGGGTCCCTACTCCTCTCAGTGGCAGGCAGCTATGGATGCAGAGATGGCTTCCTGGAAGTCCACAGGCACCTACGTTGACGCTGTTCCCCCTCCTGGGGCGAACATCGTCAGTGGCATGTGGATTTTCAGGGTGAAGCGGCCGCCGGGTTCTCCGCCTGTCTTCAAGGCGCGTTACGTGGCTCGTGGCTTCAGTCAGCGGCAGGGGGTTGACTACTTTCAGACCTTCTCCCCCACCCCGAAGATGACCACTCTTCGGGTTCTGCTGCACGTTGCTGCTCACCGTGACTACGAGCTCCACTCTCTCGACTTCAGCACAGCTTTCTTGCAGGGCAGCCTGCACGAGGAGATCTGGCTGCGTCGCCCACCTGGCTTCACTGGGTCTTTCCCTCCGGGTACCCAGTGGAGTCTCCGGCGTCCAGTCTACGGTCTCCGCCAGGCGCCACGTGAGTGGCACGACACACTGAGGACTACGCTCGCGGCACTTGGGTTTGCTCCTTCCACTGCCGACCCGTCGCTGTTTCTGCGCACCGACACCTCTCTGCCGCCGTTCTACATCCTCGTGTACGTCGACGACTTGGTCTTTGCCACAGCTGACACTGCTGGACTCGCCTACGTGAAGTCCGAGCTGCAGAAGAGACACACGTGCACTGACCTGGGTGAACTGCGCAGCTACCTTGGCTTGCAGATCACCCGGGACAGAGCACGCCGCACCATTACCCTGACTCAGTCACACATGGTGCAGCAGGTCCTTCAGCGCTTCGGCTTCACGTACTCCTCGCCTCAGGCCACTCCTCTGCCTACTCGCCACTCGCTCTCAGCTCTGCCTTCGGATGAGTCCGTAGAGTCGAGTGGCCCGTTTGCAGAGCTTGTTGGCTGCCTCATGTACCTGATGACCTGCACACGACCTGACCTCGCATACCCTCTTAGCATTCTCGCACGCTTTGTTGCTCTTGGGAGACACCGACCAGAGCATATGGCTGCAGCGAAGAGGGTGTTGCGCTACTTGTGCAGTACGTCGGGCATGGGGCTAGTGCTTGGAGGGCGCAGTCCAGTGGTCCTCACTGGGCACGCAGACGCTTCTTGGGCTGACGACCAGGCTACGCAGCGGTCGTCACAGGGTTACACCTTCAGCCTTGGTTCCGGCTCTGTCTCGTGGCGGGCTACCCGCTCGTCTTCTGTTCTCGGCTCCAGTTGTGAGGCTGAGATCTACGCTGGGGCTATGGCTGCACAGGAGTTACGCTGGCTCACCTACCTGCTGACCGACCTTGGAGAGCAGCCTCGTTCTCCTCCAGTCCTGTACGTAGACAACAAGGCCATGCTGGCCTTGTGTCGAGAGCAGCGACTGGAGCACAGAACGAAGCACATTGCTCTTCGCTACTTTCTTGCTCGTGAGCTACAGCAGCGTGGACAGCTGCGACTTGCGTACGTGGCCTCTGAGGCCAACACTGCTGATGTCTTCACCAAGGCACTTGCGCCTTGTGATCATCAGCGTTGCTGCACGCAGTTGGGTCTTGTGCCTGTCTTGCCTCACTTGCTCTCCTCTTGACCTTGCTTGTACCTTCGCATATATATACTCTTGCTCTTGTATATCTCTATATATGATCTTGCATGTGAACTGGCCTTGTGGCCTTTGAACTTGTGCTCGGAATGCGTGGTGACTTTGTGATCCACCCTGAGCTTTGCTTTGCTTTGCTTGACTGGTCTTGTGACCCCTTGTTCTCCCCCACTTTGCCTATGGGGGTGTGTCAGAACATATAGCTTACTTGTTTGTGTAGGCTATAGTGGGGTATCCCATAGGGGGTACAACACATTAGGGTTTCCTATTTGTATTCACTTCACTTCATAGTCATTCATTCTCGTTCTTTGTTTCCACATACCCCACTATAGCCTACACAAATGTATAAGCTATATAGCATTCTGACAATTCGAGCATCACATATGCGCGCTCATATAGGTAAATATGCGGTTTTATATGAGCGCGATCTTACATGACCGCGTCTGATTGGACGCGCAAGGTCAGAAAAGGCCCCGCGCATAAATTCGACCAATCAGGCGCACTCTGTAATTGGTCGCGCGTACTGACATCCGTCCAACGGAATATATGATCGTGGAATCATATAACTATGCGCGGATTGGTTACGATATGGACCGAAATTGAGCGCAACTGTTTGCCTAGATGAGTGTGCTGATTTTTGTCGCGTATCCGAATAGTGACGTTGTCGCCCTCGTGCACGTCTTTCCGGGTATGCCACACTTTCGCGGGAAGAGACACGTTCGACGTAAGAATTTCAGGGCTAAAAACCGGTTTTGGGTAATGAGCCGGATTAAAAAAATGCCAGAGGAAACCTCTGGCAAGACCACTCGAGCAATTCGAGGCGAGGTTTGCAACGGCAATTCACCGTTTCGGGGTCTGGAGAAATTCTCTCGGGTTCCTTCCAAACTGACTCGACATCTGCAGTCTCACACGTGCAGGTGAGACGAAGTCTAGCTGTATCGAGACTTTTCCGTGGTTGGATGTGGTTTTCCACGTCATCCTAAAACCCTGCTAGATGCTGAAAATGTATTGGATGGTGGTGAATTGACCAGGTGTTCGCGGAACGGTTTCAGTGCTCTGCCTGGGAGTACACGTGTGTGTTCAGTTCCACTCGATGGAGAGTCGAGACAGTGAACGAGGGTCAACTCTCCGTCCATTTCCGGAATCTGTGCGAGGCCAGTTCGCCAATCGTCACTCGCTTCGCCAGCCAGCAAAGGTGGCCTCGAACCGCGTCGAACACAGAACATCGAGATTGTGATCCTTGTTCAGGGTTGACGAACTTTGTTACTTTCGTATATGCCTCGTGAACACCATCTCATTCTATTGGCGACAGCTCTGACAGAATCGACGGCCACAAACAGCAAAGCTCTGTGTCGCGAAGCGAGTGCAACGAGCAAATCTGGGGAGTCACGACGACCACAACTTGCCTGCATGGCTGATCTGTATTCTGTACACCCTCCATCCATCCCTCGAGTCGAGTTCCTCAGGTGCGTGCTGCGAGTCTCCGTACCCCACCCCACCCCACCCAACCACAAGGCACCCCCCTCCCGACCTTCTGTTCACTTGGAGAATGGTGCAGTTGTCTCTCGAGAGAAACTGACAGGTCGAAGAGTAACTCACATCCTTAACGCTCACCTGCGGCTTTCTTCTACCGCTTTTTTTTCCAGCATTCCTGCTGATCGTATCCAACGGCTCTCGCGTTTCCATTGTGACGTCCTTTTCGCCAACGTACGATCATCCGTGCACGTTACTCGAGCCGTGTGCGTTTTAGTTTGTGACGAACTCTCGCATCGTATCTGCGGACTTCCACACGCGTCGACGTTGCGACGTTTTCACGCTCCGAAATCGCGAATTTCGCCCGCGTCGCCCGTCGTCACGCCGCCATGTCTGTCTCCAAGATGGCCGGCTTGTCGCGATCCCTCCACACCCCGCCGCGCTCCCCCGCCGGGCTTGACATCTCTCATCCCCGCGCCGCATCATCGTCTGCGTCGCTCTCAAAGGGTGTCACGCGCTTAGCGGTGCGTCCCGCCTCCTGTCCCCCACTACTGTTCTCCTTCCCTCCTCCACTACTGTTCTCTCCTTCCCTCCTCCCCTTCCCTTCTCGCCTACCTTCCTCCCTACCGTTGAGATTTCTTCCTGCCACTTGGTTTCAATACTTTCGACCGTGTTCCTCCCTGTATTGTTCTCTGCGTTTGACCTCCCTCCTTCCCTCCTTTTCCTCGCTTACAGTCCCATTCCGGCACAGTCACACGCCGAAACGCCCTCCCTCGGTTCCCCCTGCTAGCATCTCCCGCCGCCCCTAATTCCAACACTCACATAAGACTCGGTAGCAGCAGCAGCTGCACCACCACCATCACCACCAGAATCGTCAACGGCATTCGCATAGTCAAATTCGCCCCAACTCAAGCGTCTCTCACCGACCCCTCCCCTCACTCTCCTTCGTCTCCGATTTCCCCTCCTCACTCCTCCCCTCCACCCTCCTCCGCCTCTTCCGCCTCCTCCTCCGTCGCCTCCTCCGCAGCCTCCGCCGCCTCCGCCCCGCGTTTTTCCGCTCCCGGCGCGAAAGGCATCGGCAGGGGCAGGCAGGCCGCCGCCGCCGCTGCGCCTGACGGCGGTGCGACGGAGACAGTTGTCGGGCCGCGTTTCGAGTTCGTTTCGTCTCCGCCGTACGATCGGCAACGGAGAGCGCGGGAGCCGTCGGTGGAGGAGATGCGGGAGGTGCTGCTGGGCGGCGAGGTGGGGCAAGCTTTGGACGGACATGCGGCCAGCGCGGGGCCGAGTCCGGTGGCTGAGCTGGTGAGTGCAGTGGTCTCTGGGGGGGTGGGGTAGTGGGGGAGGGAGGGGGAGGGAGAGGGAGGGAGAGGGAGGGAGGGGGAGGGAGGGGGAGGGAGAGGGAGGGAGGGGGAGGGAGGGGGAGGGAGAGGGAGGGAGAGGGAGGGAGAGGGAGGGAAGGGGAGGGAGAGGGAGGGAGGGGGAGGGAGGGGGAGGGAACGGAAGGTAGGGTGAGGGCGGGGCCGAGTCCGGTGGCTGAGCTGGTGAGTGCAGTGGTCTCTGGGGGAAGGGGGAAAGCGGGGCGGGGGAGCGGGGGAGAGCGGGTGCGAGCGAGGGAGAGTCGGGGAAAGGGGAAGCGGGGGAGGAAGGCAGGGGGGAAGGTGGATTCCCGGGCTCAGGAGGGCCGAGTCCCGTAGCTGAGCTGGTGAGTGGCGTGGTTGCTGGGGGCAGGTGAGCGGGGGAGGAAGGGGAAGGAGGGGGAGGGGAAGGGAGGGAGGGGGAGGGAAGGGAGAGGGGAGGGGAGGGGGGAGGCGAGAGAGATGGGAGAGAGAGGGCGACGGGAGGGGGGGAGAGGGAAGGGGAGGGGCGGGGAGGGGAAGGGGAGGAAAAGGTGAGGGGTGGGGAAAGGGAGCAAGAGGAGGGGAGGGGAGCAAAAGGCACGCGTTGGATTGAGTGGTTTGGGAGGAGCAAGCATCGAAATGTCGAACGCTTCTGACGCGGTTGCACGAGGTTTGGCACGGTGCGGTGTTATGTGCCGTGGTGGTTCACATGTTTCCTTGGAAACTTGTTTCGAGACTTGTGACAGACAGGCACACGTTTCCTCCGGGTTGGTCCAGGTGGAGACTTCACTTACCGCTGTACTCTGCTTCCGAGTGAGACGCTGCTTGCTGCTTTCTTTCTGTAGGTCGTTTTGTTATCATTCTAAAAAACGATCAGATTGAGATGCTGCTTGCTGCTGTACCCTATTTCCGAGCCATCCAAACATCATGCACTCATGTTCAGCCTCATCTTTTCACGCTCTGGCCCCACCTCACTTATCTCTCACTCCCCCTCCACTCCCCACTCTCCCCCCAACCCAACCACCCACATCAAATCGCCCGGGCCAACTGTGTGTGCCGCACCTCCCTCCGTCCGTCCAGTCATACGAGCTCGTGCAAGGCGCACTGGTGAGCACTCTTCCTTTCTCCCTTTTCCTCTCCTCCTCCCTTACCTCTCCTCCTTTCCTTCCTCTCCTCCTCCCTTACCTCTCGTCCTCCCTTACCTCTCCTCATTTCATCTCCTCTCTCCCCTTTTCCTTTCCTCCTTTCCTCTCCTCTCTCATTTGTTGTTCGCCCACCCACCTGTCTCGTTCAACCGTTTTGTGAGAACAAGTCCCTCCACTCCTCCAAGCTCGTTCCAGATGACTTTTGAGTCGACTCAAAAGCCATCAGGAATGGGTCCCTCCACTCCTCCAAGCTCGTTCCAATTCAAGAAACTCGAGCTTGTCATTCCCCCACTCCCCCCACTTTCTCCCTCCCCCGATGGTGTTACTTTTGAGAACTCAAAGGTATTCCCCCACTCCCCCCACCGTCTCCCTCCCCGGACCACACATGCCGCTAGCTGCTCCCGACCACAGCGTCCCACCCCTCCTTCTGTCCTCCCCCTCCCCCTCCCCCTCCCCCTCCCTCTCGCTCTCCGTTCCTTCTGTCCTCCCTCCTCCCCCTCCCCTCCTCTCATGTGTTGGTCGGAGGACTGCTCTCGCCGCCAGCCAGCCGAGTTGACTTTTGAGTCGACTCAAAACTCAAAAACTTTTGAGTCGACTCAAAAACCCTCCTCTCATGTGTTGGTCGGAGGACCGCTCTCGCCGCCAGCCAGCCCTCGCCCCCCACAGCAGTGCTCATCTATCCACGGCATCACGCCCCTCCCTTTTTTCCTCCCTCTCCCTCTCCCTCTCGCTCTCCTTCTTTCCTCTCCCTCTCCCCCCTCCCCACCCACCCATCAGGTGCGTTGGTCGGAGGACCGCACTCGCCGCCAGCCCCCTCCCCCCACAGCAGTGCTCATTCACGGCATCCTGGGCAGCGGCAAGAACTGGGGCTCCTTTGCCAGAAGGCTTGCCACAGAGTTCCCCGCCTGGCAGGTGGGTGCATGTGTCCTTGTCGGATTGGTGTGTGCAGTGAGGGGAGGGGCGGCATTAGGCTCCTCCCCCCACAGCAGTGCTCATCCATTCACGGCATTCCAGGCAGCGGCAAGAACTGGGGCTCTTTTGCTGGCCGTGTTGCCACAGAGTTCCCCGCCTGGCAGGTGGGTGGGTTAGTGCTTGCCTTGCATGCCACTATTCACGGCAACAACTGAGGCTCGTTTTCTCAGGAAACAGCTAAATATTTCCCCACCTGGCTGGCAAGTGCCCATGTGCCCATGTGCCCATGTGCCCATGTGCGTAAGTGCGTGCGTGCATGTGAGTGCACGTTTGGCCTTCTCTGCCCCTCCCTTCCCCCCTCCAACTCCAGCAGCATTTCTCTCAATCATGCCTTGTTCCTTTCGCCTCCACCACCACCAAAACTCGCACCCCCCCCAAAATCTGCCAAAACCCATTCCTCTTTCAGTTCCTGTGTGTTGACCTGCGAAGCCACCGGGCCTTCACAGCAGCATCGCAAAGCAACTCCAGCTCCTTTCCCTTCCCTTCCTGTTTTTGCTCCCTCCACCCTGTAATCACCCGCCATCTCCTCACCATCCCCTCCACTTCCTGTGCATGGACCTGCGCTGCCACGGGGCCTCCACAGCAGCATCTCTCAACCATGCCTTCCCCTTATCTTCCTGTCCTTGCTCCCTCCACCCTGTACCCAATCTCTTCTCCTTCTTCTACACCCCCCCACTTCCTGAGCATGGACCTGCGCTGCCACGGGGCGTCCACAGCAGCATCAAGACACCACACCAGCCACTGCAACTCCAGCCCCTTTCCCATCCGTTCCTGTCCGTGTTTCCTCACCCTGTAACCACTCTCCTCCCTTCACCCCCCCCTCCCCTCTTCCACTTCCTGTGTGTCGACCTGCGATGCCACGGCGCCTCCACAGCAGCATCTCTCGACCATGCCTCGCTCCGTCCCCTCAAATCTCCCCTCCCACTCCCCTTTCCCCTTCCCCCCCCCTCTTCCACTTCCTGTGTGTCGACCTGCGATGCCACGGCGCCTCCACAGCAGCATCTCTCGGCCATGCCTTGCTCCTTCCCCCTCCAAACTCCGCTCCCACTCCCCTTTCCCCTCCCTACCGCCTCCTCCAGTTCCTGTGTGTGGATCTGCGTTGCCACGGGGCGTCCACAGCAGCATCGAGGCACCTGGGGCCGCATTCAGTGCACTCTGCAGCCAAGGACGTGCTGCACCTGGTGAGTACCTACCTCTGTTTGCTCTCCTCCCCTTGTCTCGCGGATGTGCCCTCTGCACATCACTCCCGGCATTCTCATCATCTTCTACTTGCCTCCCCTTCGCCCCCCCTCTCCTCTATCCTCTCATCTTTCCTCCCCTCTCCTCTATCCTCTCCCCGTCCCCTCTCATCTCAGATGGTTTTCCTGTGCATCACTCCCCGAATTCTCATCTCTTTCTCCTCTTCGCTCCCCTCCTCTCCCTTCCCTTATCCCACCTCACCTTCCCTCTCCTCTTCCCTCTGCCCTCCCCTCGTCCCCTTTCCCCTCTCTCCTCAGATGGGTTGTCTCCGCATCACTCCCCGCATTCTCATTGGCCACAGTTTCGGCGGCAAAGGTACACTCACTTCTAATGAACCTCGTCATCCTCTTTATAAGCTCATCCAACACCTTTTCTAAATTGCCATTCGACTTTTCTCCCCCATAAATAGACTTTTATTCTGACTCCCCTTTACCCACTTTCCCTGCACACTGCTCTCCCCACCCCAACCCAACCCCCTCCCCCCCCTCTCCCCCCCCTCTGTTACTTTCCCTTGTGGTGCTATTCTATCTGGCTTCCTTTTTGCATGCTCGTCTGTTGCCCTATTCTTCTCCACACGCCCCCTCGGCTCCCCCTGTCCCCGTCTCCCCGTCTCCCCGTCTCCCCTTCTTCCCCATCTCCTCTTCTTCTCCATCTCCCCTTCTTCCCCATCTCCTCTTCTTCTCCATCTCCCCTTCTTCCCCATCTCCTCTTCTTCTCCATCTCCCCTTCTTCCCCGTCTCCCCATCTCTCCTTCTTCCCCTCGTTCCCGAGAGATGCCATCCATTTCAAGCCTCCTCTCAAGCCACCCTCTGACGTTCCCCAGCAACTCTTACAATGGCTTTAAGCATGATAGACCATGCAGAAAGCCCATGCCCAGTGCCCTCCCTGTCCCCTCTCCTCCTCTCACCTCTCTTCTCTCCTGCCCCTACCTCTACCCCTCCAATCTTCCCCCTCATATCGAACCACACAGGGGCTTTAAGCATGATACACTAAGCAGCCAAGCCCATGCGCTCAATCCCTCCCCTCCCATTCTCACCCTCCTCCCCTCCTCTCCTGCTTTCCTCTCTATTCTTCTCCCCCTTATCAAACCACACAGTGGCTTTAAGCATGATAGACCAAGCAGCCAAGCCCATGCCCAGCGCTATCAAGGTATTTGCACGCTGCGCCCCTCTCTGCAGCTCTCTCCCCGTCTCTCCTCTGCTCAAGTACGGGTGTTAGAACCCACGCTCGACCCAAAAGTCAACTTAGCTGTCAACTCTTTGAGAACCAGAACTGCACTTGCTTTTCCTTTGAGAACCACAAGTGTATTTGTGTTTTTCTCAGGCATTTTCATACTGACTCGCCACTCACCTCTCCCCCTCACCATCACCAACCCTCTTCCCTCTCCCCTCCTCACTCAGGTGTGGGTGTTGGACGCTACACCGGGCAAAGTGAGGGCAGGGGGCGACGGGGAGGATCATCCTGCTGACCTGATCGACGCACTCAGAGGCATGCCGCCACTGGTAAGGCTTTGTTTCAGTACTTTATTTGTAGAAATCTTCAGTAGAAACCCTTGGGATGTTTCTAGTATCTAAACTTTTCTCGCTACCTTGCACACTACTCCCGCCCTCAACCGCCCTCCCACATTGATCCCTTGTTTATGGCCCCATGCTGCCCCCCCTTGCTGCTCACCCCAAACCTCCCTCCCCCACTGCTCATTCCAAGCCCATCGCGCAGTGGATGACTACCAACCTCACCACCCTGCTCCTGCTCCCCTTCCACTCCATACTGCTTTCCGCCCAGATATTGGATCGCAGCGAGGTGGTGAGCTCTCTCCTCTCACAAGGCTTCTCCAAGCCCATCGCGCAGTGGATGACCACCAACCTGTCCAAGACGCACCTGCCCTCACTAGGCCTGCTTCAGGACCTGCCTCCTTCACAGCAGCACCTGCATGAGGAGGCGGCGAGGGCGGCGAGCAGGGGGCAGGCGGCATATGGGTGGACTTTTGACCTGGAGGGGATTTCTCAGATGTACTCCTCGTATGAGACCACCAACCTGTGGTGAGCTTAGGCAATGTGCGGTGTGATGCAGTGCAGTGCAGTGCAGTGGGGTGTGGTGCGGTGCCATGCGGTGTGGTGTGGTGCGGTGTGTGGAGCTGGGGGCAGGCGGCGTATGGGTGGGCGTTTGATCTGGAGGGGATTGCTCAGATGTACTCCTCGTATGAGACCACCAACCTGTGGTGAGCAGAACAGAGCTTATGTTCCGTGGTGCGGTGCGGTGCGGTGTGGTGTAGTGTGGTGTGGTGCGTGGTGTGGTGGGGTGGGGTGGGGTGGAGTTGTGAGCCGGGGGCAGGCGGCTTATAGGTGGGAGTTTGATCTAGAAGGGATTTCTCAGATGTACTCGTCGTATGAAACCACCAACTGTGGTTAGCTGAGGGAGCATGTATGGTTGGTGGGGTGGGATGTGGTACGGTGTGCTGTGGTGTGCGGGACTGTACTCTACCCAGTATCCCGACACACACCTCCCCTCCCCCAGGCACCTGGTAAAGGACGTGCCAGAGGGGGTGCTCATCAACTTCCTTGGAGCAGAGCGGTGCTGAGTGGTGCTGTGCGGTGACTATCTACTACAGAACTCTCCCCTTCCCCCAAGCACCTAGTAGAGGACATTCCAGCCGGCGTGCATATCAACTTCCTTTGAGCAAAGCGGTGCTGAACGGTGCGGTGCGGCCTTTCTGTCTCCCACCCCTTTCAGGCATCTAATGGAGGACGTGCCAGAGGGAGTGCACATCAACTTCCTGTGGGCAGAGCGGTGCTGAACGATGCTCTGCGGTGGCACCTATCTTACCTCCCCCTCTCTTACATCCCTCCTGGCATCTTGTGGAGGACGTGCCTGAGGGGGTGCACATCAACTTCCTCGTTGTCCGTGTTTTAGCCACTGCTTACTGAAGAGCTTCGACTTTCCTGAATTCTACGTAAACTAGCTAGGATTTCTCTACAACTGTTTTCTCCTTTGCTAAAACTTTTCCCTTTAACTCCTGCTTGCTGGAATGTCTTTTAATCAACCCTCCCAGGCATCTAGTGGAGGACGTGCCAGAGGGAGTGCACATCAACTTCCTGCGGGCTGAGAGGTCGCTGCACCGGTGGGCACGGGATGACATTCGGCGGATAGTGGGAGCGGAGCAGGAGGCAATGGGGCATGGCGCTGCTGTGAGGATGCACGTGCTGGAAGACGCTGGGCACTGGGTGAGTGCAGTGCGGTGGAGAGGGGTTCGTAGGCATTTTAAAGCGTCTGAGAGGAGTTTCAGAGGGATTTCTAGGTGTTTCAGAGGCATTGTTCATGCGGGCAATGGGACATTCGGAGGATAGTGGGAGCAGAGCAGGAGGCAATGGGCATGGCGCTGCTGTGAGGATGGACGTGCTGGAAGACGCCGGGCACTGGGTGAGTGCAGTGCAGCCCGGTGAAGAGGGGGTTCCTAGGTGTTCTTAAGCTTCTGATAGGTGTTTGAGAGGAGTTTCTGAACCTTTGAGAAGCATGGTTGGCGTGTTCAGTGGGGCACGGCCAAGGTAGTGTGGCTTGATACAGATCCTTGCTAATTCCTTCAATCCCTCACGCTGTGTGATAGCAAGTCCTTGCATACCCTCTCAAAGAGTTTCTTCCGTATCCCCATCTCCATCCCACCAGGTCCACACCGACAACCCAGATGGACTCTTCCAGATGCTCGCACCTTCCTTCGGTCCCTCACGCTTTAGAGACCATTAGGCTGATCTGCGGTGGTGTTGTGTGATGCATTTTTAATGCCGCTTTTTTGTGCCCGCTTTAGGGACCAGTAGGCCGGGCGGGCCTGGAGTGCTCTCCTATGCATATATTTTTCCCTTTTATCATTAGCGTGGGCTGGGGGGGCACTGTGTTGTCGTGCGATTGTGAGGCAACCAAATTCTGGTGCCTCTCTAAGTAGATCCCCATCACATCACCTTTTCTTGGTTGCATGCTCTTCATATGGAGCATTAGACTGGGTTTTAGGAGACCAAAGGTGGGGTAAGTACCAGGATCCAGGGCTGACGTTTCAAATTTAGGTACCCTGATGTCCACCAAAAAAAAAAAAATTTACCCTGAAGGCATATTTTCCAGAAAAGCAGCACCCTGATTGCTCAGTGTTGGGAAGTTATACAGGCTGAGTGTTCAGGGTCGAGAAGTCACGATCAGGGTACGTGTAGTAACGCGCTGTGCATTATCGAAACTGAACTTTGATGGCGAATCTGTTCTGTGAAAGGGCGAATGTGCAATGTCAGAGACATTTTACTGTGATTGGTCAAGACCTTTGTGCTCTGACAGCTCAAATCTGCTGTGTCAGGGCCATTTCGCTGTGATTGGGCAAATTCGTTGCTCCGTACGGCGCGAATTCGCTTTGTCAACGCGATTTTTTAATGACGCTGGTGCTGTGACCAGTCAAGACAGGTTTGACTCACCAGTTTGACCCTCACTAGTGAACCTCGGAGGTGGGTGTATCGAAAGGAAATTTCGAGGAAGCTTCCTCCCGATAAACTTGCATGCAGGGACCACAGAACGCATACTCTGTAGTGACAGACTCCAGAAATGACTAACACTGAGGCCTATTACACTGAATCAGGGGCCATAAAACAATAACTCTGAGGCTCTCAGTGATGAAAATTTGACTACTCTGGAATCAGAGCTGACGTTTCAAAAAAACCTACTCTGAGAGCAGGTAAAAAAAATTCCAGTCTAGTCTGAAGCACATTTTCCCCAACTTCCTTGAGTCTGATTTCACAGGATTGGTTCAGGGTTTAGTCTGAGGTGGTCATTATTCAAATTCTAAAATCAGACTTAAATAAAACTAAGTTAAAATGTCCTGGCATGGCAATCATCCATTGAGTCTCAGATCAGATGCATCCTTCCTTCCTCCTACCTACAGCTATCACCTACCTACAGCAATCACCTACCTACCTACCTACAGCTACAAATAATCTTAGGTCTCACTCAGGCTGATCCATGCCTATCTCCTCCACATCCTCCTCCTCCTCATCCTCCTCGCGGAAAGGGTCGTCGTCCAGCTCCTGGTCCTCCTCCTCCTCATAGGCCTCCTCCTCATCGTCGTCCGCATCCGACTCATCACGATCCCACTCCAGCCCGCGCACAACCCTCTCACGTTCCTGGTCGTCCGCCAGCTCCTTCCCCTTGCGCTTCCTCTCTGCTGCAGCGAAGGTTGGAGTCTTGGCAGGGCGCCTTGGCTTCTCCTCACGCCATTTGGCGAGGGCCGCGTTCCAGTCGATCTCGTAGTCAAGTAGGGAAATCGTCATCAACTCCGCCAGGCGCGCGTTGCCTAAAGAGCCTCTCACCCAGGTCTTGATGACGTTCTGGCGTGAGAATCCACGCTCGCATTCAACGGTTGACAGCGGCATCACGGCAGCGGCTTGCCACAGCCGCATGATGTTGGGCCAGCGCCTGAAAATATCACACACGAGCATTAACATACCGGTTAGCAGAATGTCACAATTGCGTGAGAGAAACACAGCTAGCCCCGCCACATCGTATTACATACCTGGCGGACTCAGCTACACCCATGAAATTCTTCAGCCCTTGAAAAAACCCCTCATCCTCGTGGTGCGCCGCCATGATTGGAGCCCACGAGCCAAGCTCCATCTCGGCTGCTCGCAGGTCGAAGCCAGGGAGCTTGTTGTCGAAGATAGCAGCGCATCCGTGTAGGTACTCTCGCGTCTTGCGGTCGCGCTGCTGCCGAGGCTTGGGCCACTTGGCTGCTCGAAAGAGCTTCGTTGGTGCTAGCTTGCGTAGATCAGCAAGGCGGAAGTTCAGCCGGTTCACATACTCTTGAGCGAATTTCGTGCACAGCTTCGCGCACTCCGTGTACGTGCTGCCGTAAGCGTGCCCCTTAATCTTCCTCTCATGAAGCTTGTACTTGTGCGTCACTGCTTCACCTTCGCTGTCAACTCCGCGCACCTTCACCTTCTTCTTCGGAACCTTCCCGTGCAATGTCAGGAACTCAGACAGTGCCGGGCTTTCTCCGCCGCCCAACAAGTCCTCGCAATCCAGGTAGCGCCTGCGCAAGTCCCCGGTGGCCTCGTCAATGTCCTTGGCGATCTCGGTCACGTCGACCTGATTCGGATGGGGAGGTGTGCAAGACATGTTAGTAACGGTTTAGAACAGAGGTGGTTTAGGATACAAGGGAACAATGCGGTCAACCTTACCTCACGCTTCTGAAACTTCACGTTGAGCTCGTTCATGATGCCAAGCACATTTGCAAGAAAGAAAAGGCAGAACTGAAACTTATACGAGGTGACGGTCTCGTACAACTTGTGCTTGCTCTCATGCAAGAGCACGATCGATGCACCGAGGACCTTGCAGAAACGACGGACAGCCACACCGCGCGATAGCCACCTGACCGCGTGGATGCCTTGAACTTCAAGGTTGGTTTTGTGAATCGTGCGCTGCAGGTACTGAAAGCGCTGGCTGACGTTGCTGGAGTTCGTCAGTAGAGATGCCACAGCCCGAATCACTCTGTCAATCATGTCCAGATCTGGGCATGCAAGGGCAGCGTCCTTAACTGCTAACGCCTCCCTGCACAAGCACATTCAAAAGAGGTAATCGGTTAGTAAAGCGTACAAGGTACATGTTCATGGGCAATATAGATAACCGTGGAACCAACTAACCTGTGCGCGATACAATGTGAGGAGATCAGGTGAGGGATGTACTCCCGTAGACGAGGGACCAGGCCGTTGTCACACCCAACCATCACCGATGCACCGTCGGTGCTGATAGCGCAGATGCGGTTGATGTCCACTCCGACAGTCTGCAGATGACTCATGATGACTGAGAGCAGGGACGCCGCGTCACCCTTCTCAACAGGTAGGTGTGCAAAGAACTCAGTAACGGGCCGGTTGAAGCGAAGGAACGTTAAGTAGATGATGAGGTGTTTCCCTCGCGTGCGATCCGTGCTCTCGTCGCAGCTGATGCCCAAAAACGGAGAGCTCTGGATGTGTCGCAGCTGAGTTGAGAGAAGCAGAGACGAAAGGCAGTGCACCATCTCTTGGAACCCGTAACTGCATGGAAACAGTGCCACATAAATGCGTTAGTATTTGAAGTAGTGAGTACTTGATTAACTCGAAGGCACACGCGGTACTCACCGAGTAAGATACACGCCGTACGCCTGCCTTGGAATGTCCGGCGTGTCCTGCTCAGACATGAAACGTAGGAGGCGAGCGAACATCGAGATTGGAGCATCGACCTTACAGATGAACTCAGTGGCACGCAGAAGGCGAATCACCCTCCGCCCTTCCACGTCCCTCGTTGTGAAATCGTCGATCTTCTTCTGCTTGCCGTCCAGCGACTCTTCGATCTCCAACTGCCGCTCCACTGCCTCTTTGTGGACGTTGGAGTGCTCGTGTATCCGCATCGTCTGCGTTTGTAAGTCGCGCGCTCCGTCGCCAGGGCCTGAATACTTGGTGGTCTCCTTGCCAAAGGCACGGCAGATGCAGCACTTGAGCGAGGGATGCCCATCCTGGGCACGCACAAGCAGAAGCCATGGGAAAAACGGAAGCCACTTCGAGTGGTAATTCGCCTCAGCCAGAAGCCACTTCTGCTCAATCTCCTCCTTCTTAGACAACTTAGGAGGAGGTGGCTTGTCGGGCGTGGCCACAGCCGGCGCTGAAGGGGGTGGAGATGGTTTGCGGAATCTACCGCCAGTAACCATCGTGCTCTGAACCCATTTCTGGGTACTACGCTTCTGCGCAACTGATTTGGTGACTGACGGCACGCTGTACCGAACGGTAGATGCAGTGCGCACGGTGAGTGGGATGGGGCCCTTACTAGACGACGCTATGGCGGGCGCTAAGACTATTGGAGTTGGCGTAGGGGAGGCAGGCGTGGTGGCAGGAACAGTATCGTGTATGACCGCCGTTGCTGCGGGGCGTAGGCAGTCTAGCCCCGACCTACCCACACCCTCCTTGGTAGTAGGGTGGTCAGCATCAGGTGAATCGGGCCGGTCGCGTTCTTGGTCCGTCATGGGAGGAGTCACTCGAGCACTAACTGGAACACTGCTGGGAGAGCCAGCCGAGGAAACATAGTCAGCGTGGTGAAGGGAGCTATGAAGAAGAAGGACCCCGTGGTCCTCAAACCAATTGATGGGTGGCTGGCTGTTGCCGTTGGTCTCGAGCCGCCATGCCCGTCACCTCTGCAGTGCTGTACCGTGCAGGACAGAGCGCGTAGTGATGGCACGGTGCAGCTTTCCCGCTGACACAGCGTTGCAGAGATATCACGGTTGCCACGTGCAGCGTGGCACAGGGGGCACCGAGTCGGTCAAGGGGTGGCAAATTTGCCAAGTTCAGATTTCGCATGTGACAGCAAGGAGATTGTCATGATGGCACGGCAACATGTGACGTTGCGGAAGCTTCCTAGTACGTACATATCCGGTTTCCAGGATCCGTACGCTACTTAGTCTGAGGGATCATTATTGGCATAGGCAATACTCTGAAATTCTCAGTATTCGGAAAACCACAACTCTGAGGTGCTCATTATTGGAAAATCACCAAGTCTGGAAAATCAGGAACCATTGAAAAATAGTCTGTCAGATCAGACAATCAGACCATTTTAGTCTGATAAAATCAGCCCTGTCTGGAATTCCATTTTTCACAAACTCGATGGTCTGATCCGTCAGACTAATCAGACTATTTACTCTGATAGCGTCAGCCCTGCCAGGATCTGAATTGGTGCTTCCCGTGTATGGAGGAAGAAAAGGAGCAATTTGGTCGGTTGGAGGTGGAGTGATCTTGAAGTTTGGTGGCTTAGGAATGAATATCTGAATTTTGGTCTGCTCAATTTGCCTTTGTTAGTATACTTGAATTGTATAGCATATTTATCTTGGTTGGGCGCTTAGTAAATGAGAAGTCGACCAATCCAAATAAACAACATCAACAAAGAACTGCTTACTCGATATATTGCTGGGAGCCATTCGTCTCGTTACCACAGTTTCGTCTTATAGAGTATGATTCACACTGAACCTGACATTCAACAAGGCGGCACGTGACTGCCATTTCCAAGTTAGCCGCCATTGCCGCTCGCCTAGATGCTCACTCTGCTGCCAGTAAACTCACGTAGGTGCATCGACGGTTTCCAGATACTCCTCGCACCACCGACGATCTCAGCCGTTCGCCGTCAGCGCGCGCTCCCTTAGTGGCTGTCCCCAACGGGTCGCCCGACCTTCTTTCTAGTCGAAATTCGTTGAAATAAAATTACACCTAACTGCCAAGAAGGTACCGTTCGAGTGGAGTCCGTGCGAAGCCCGTCGCTCCGCGCCGAGCCGAGCCGGAATGGACGAGTCGGAACCCATCGTTCCGCCCCCTCCGGCCGATCGCGGCGACGGCGGCGGAAGCGGCGACGGCGACGGCGTTTACCATGCTTCTGCCGCGCCCCGCCAACGGCCACGTGGCTGCAGCGCCGAGAGGTGGGGCGCCGCGATTGCCGCGGTGCTGCTGGCGTGACCGGTGGGTCCGGCTCAGCAGGCGGGTTGACAAGAGCTCCACCGAGCTCCAACTTGTTCCGAATCTTGAGCGACCAATAGCCAGTTCGCTGAGTCGAGTCGCCTCAAAGGCCACCTCGCTGCTGGCTGGCGTGAGCGGTGGGAGCGGAATAGGACTTCTGAAACGTCTTTAAAAGGCACTGCTGGCGTGAGCGGCCGACCTGGTTTAAGAGGCTGCTTTTTTCAGCCTCGAAAGACCAATAGCCAATTTCCACGTGTCAATTCCACCTCCCCTCAGTGTGTCAAGTGCGTAGAGCGTGTGGTGGCCGCTCACATTGCTGAGAAGTCAACTTAAACATCGGTTCGTTAGCATGCGGATGTTATATTGGAAAGTTGTTTTGCGTAGAGTGTGGTGTGGCCGCTCAACACTGCAGAGAATCATATCATCCGCTCTCAACACTCGCTCCCTCTTGCTGCCCTTACTACTCTCCGCTCCAGCCTCTTGCTGCTCTTCTGCGCCATCAACATGGTCAACTACATTGATCGAGGGGCCATCGCCAGCAGCAAGAGGGCCAGTAACACTACCACTCTCCACTCCCCTCTACCCTGCTCCACCCTCCTTCTCTCCAGCCTGCTTCTGCGCCATCAACATGGTCAACTACATCGACCGGGGGGCCATCGCCAGCAGCAAGAGGGTTAATGGCACCTGCTGTTTCTTCTTATCCCCCCATTCCCCTCCCCCATCACCCCAGCCTCTTACTTCTCTTCTGCGCCATCAACATGGTCAACTACATTGATCGAGGTGCCATTGCCAGCAACGGAATCAACGGCTCTCCATCGCACTGCCAGGGGGACGTCTGCGATGCTGGCAGCGGCATTCAGTGAGTGGTAGGGGCAGTCAATTCCGATCAGATTTCCGCCACAGTAGGTTTAGTTGGGTATGTACCCCCACTTCAATGAAACACTTCTCTCCAACCTCCAGGTTGGTCTACTTGTTTGTGTTAGCCTTCAATCTCACCCTTTGTACTTCGTATTTTCTAGAGTAGTGTAATTTGCACATTGTGTTTGGTTGGGTGTACACCTACATCCCAACCAAACCCAAATGTAATCTCCAAGCAATCTCCAACCCACCAATTGGAGATTGCCTTGGGATTACCCCCAATCCCTAGGATTGCCCCCGATTCCCTTCCCCATCCATTCCCTCCCCTTCTTGGATGTATTTAAAGAGCTTCAAGCTCATTACTAATGCATCACTTCTAAGCCTAAATTCTCAGACTACTCCCCATGGCATTCCTCACACGGCTTCCCACCGCCTCGTTGATCGATGCATATCCCCTCCCTCTTTTCCCCTCCACCCCCATTTTTTAAAATCCAGGGGAGACTTTGCTCTCTCCAACTTCCAGGATGGCCTACTAGCCACGCCTTCCTAGCCGCCTTCTCACTGCCTCGCCTCTCTTCGCGCATGCCTCCAAGCGCCACAACCCCTTCCGCCCACCACAGCCTTCTTTGCGAGAGTGCTTGTGTTGTGATTTATCCGAACGTTCTATAGCTTATCCCAAGCACACTCAACCCCTCTCAACCCCTTTAAACCAGGGGAGACTTCGCTCTCTCCAACTTCCAGGATGGCCTACTAGCCACGGCCTTCCTAGCGGATCTCCTCACCGCATCGCCTCTCTTCGCGCATGCATCCAAGCGCCACAACCTCCCTTCCCTAATCAGTGTTGAACTTATTCCAACCACATCCAACCCCTCTGAACCCCTCCAAACCAGGGGAGACTTTGCTCTCACCAACTTCCAGGACGGGCTACTGGCCACGGCCTTCCTAGTCGGGTTGCTCACCGCCTCGCCTCTCTTCGCACATGCCTCCAAGCGCCACAACCCCTTCCGCCTCATTGCCCTCGGCCTCCTCGTCTGGACGCTTGCTGTGGCGGGTTGCGGCCTGTCCCCCGGCCTGCTGTCTCTGCTTCTCTGCCGCATGTGAGTGCTCTCCTCGCCTCTCGTCCTCTTCGTCTCTCCCGCACTCTCTTCCTACCTACCCGTTTCTCCCCTCCACTTCCTCCTTGCTCGCTTCTCACCACCTCGCCTCTCTTTGACTATGCCTCCGATCGTCGCAACCCCTTTCTCCTCCTCCTCTGTCGCATGCTATTATACCTTCCACCCTTCTCCCTTTCCATTCCATCTCGTCTGGTCTCCTCCCCTTCTGCTCTCTCTACTGCTCCCGTGTTCCCATCCCCTTCTGCTCTCTCTAGTGCTCCCGCACTCCCATCCCCTTCTGCTCTTTCTAGTGCTGAAGCGTAGGTGGCTGTAGGTGGCGGTAGAGGCGTAGCTGCTGCTGTGGTCGCATCGTATACCACCTTCAGATGCAACCCCAGCAGGAGTAACAGCAGCTGCAACACGAGAACCGGCAGAAGATGCTAGGGGAGAATCGAGCTCGAACACCCTCACCAGTTCACCTCCCTCATGTACTCCGGCCGCACTCCCTATGGTGCCACACATCTCCATTCCCCCCTCCCCGCTGTCAGCACTCGTAGCTGGCACTCGGCTTTCAAACCCCGTCTGTTTAAAATCAGAAATCAGAACGCGTCGAGCAGGGGTTCTGTTCCGACGCCCCTCCTGTCTGCCATCCCGCCCACTATCCAGCCTCATCTGCTCCCTCTTCCTCTCCACCTGCTCCCCCAGCCCCTCCAGCACGTGATATCTTTTCGATCTTCCTCGCCTGTTGCCTGCACTCTCTGTTGGACTCTTGCAGCGCACTCTGCAACCTCTCCATGGCTGTCTCCTGCTCCTCCAGCATGCCCCCTGTGACTTGCAGCTGGCGCTCCAACTGCAAGACTGTTGATTTGAGGCCTTTGATGGTCTGCACAATAGGTTTGGCACTTTCAGGGAAGTAAATGTCAATCCTATTGTGCAGACCATCAAAGGCCCCAACTCAACGGTCTTGCAGTTGGAGCGCCAGCTGCAAGTCGCAAGAGGCATGTTGGAGGAGCGAGAGACATCCATGGAGAGGTTGCAGAGTGCGCTGCAGGAGTCCAACAGAGAGTGCAGGCAACAGGCGAGGAAGATCGAGAAGATGTCGCGCGAGTTGGAGGGGCTGGGGGAGCAGGCAGAGAGGAATAGGGAGCCGATGAGGCTGGATAGTGGGTGGGATGGCGGACAGGAGGGGCGTGGGAGAAGAACACCTGGTCGACGCGTTCTGATTCTTGACTTTGAGCAGGCGGGGTTTGAAAGTCGAGTGCCAGCTACAAGTGCTGACAGCGAGGAGGGGGAAATGGAAATGTGTCGCACCATAGGGAGTGCGAGCAGAGTACATGAGGGAGGTGAACTGGTGAGGGTGTTCGAGCTCGGTTCTCCTCTAGCATCCTCTGCCGGTTCTCGTGCTGCAGCTGCTGTTACTCCTGCTAGGGTTGCATCTGAAGGTGGTATACGATGCGAGCACGGCAGCAGCTACGCCTCTACCACCACCTTCTACCTCTGCATCCCAATCGGGTTTGCCCTCGGCTACCTCTACAGAGGTGTGGCTGGCCTATTAATATCTTCTCCTTTCACTTTCCCTTTCCCTTTTCCTTTCCCTTCCTCTCGCCCATCATGCAACAGGTTTGTTGGTGTAGGGGAGGCGTCTTTCATCAGTCTGGCAGCGCCCTTCATAGACGACAACGCTCCTCCGGGGAAGACAGCACAATGGCTTGCCACCTTCTACCTCTGCATCCCGGTCGGCTTTGCCCTCGGCTACCTCTACGGGGGGGTGGCTGGCCCCCTTCTCGGGTGGCGAGGAGCATTCTTATTGGAAGCCCTTTTCATGCTGCCGTTTGTGGTCTACACCGCTACTGCTGCCCCTCCGCCCCTCAAAGGTAATCCTGTTCTGCTTCCTTTTCCCCTTCTCGCTTCCCTTGCTCCCTCTCTCGCCTCACTCCTTGCCACCCCACCTTCTACCTCTGCATTCCGGTCGGCTTTGCCCTCAGCTACCTCTACGGGGGGGTGGCTGGCTCGCTGCTGGGGTGGAGGGGAGTGTTTCTGCTGGAAGCTCTGTTCATGCTGCCGTTTGTGCTCTACACTGCTCCTGCCGCCCCTCCGCCCCTCAAAGGTAACCTCTTTCTCCCGTGCTCCCCTTCTGCTGCTTACCCTGCTCTCTATCTCTCTCTCCCGCCTCTGCATTCCGGTCGGCTTTGCCCTCGGCTACCTTTACGGAGGGGTGGCTCCTCTGCTCGGGTGGAGAGGAGCTTTTCTGCTCGAAGCTCTGTTCATGCTGCTGTTTGTGCTCTACACTGCTACTGCCGCCCCTCCACCTCTCAAAAATAACCCCCTGCTTCCTTGCTGCCTCCCCCGCTGCTCGGGTGGTGAGGGGCGCTCGTATTGGAAGCCGTTTTCATGCTGCCATTTGTGGTTACTCTGCTACTGCTGCCCCTCCTCCCCTGATAGACTGTTAGCTGGGTGTATCCAGGGGAGGTGTATCCCATGGCAAGTGCTGATTTCCGTTGCAATGTGCATGGCAGGCAGGTGCACTCCGCATGGCCATGGCGTCTTGAGACGTCTCAAAACACCATTGTTTCCAGTGCCGTGTTCTATGGCAGGCAGGACGCATGGCCATGGTTTGGCTGCTGCTGCAGATGATGAGGAGAGGGCGGAGGGAGCACCATCGCTGGCAGCATCCTCACATGTTGAGGCAACTCCGTAGTCCAAGCGTGACGAGGGGTCTCTGTTTTTCCATGCCGCTTTCCTGGATTATGGGCAGGCAGGGCGCACGCCTCTGTTACAGCTTCTGCTGCTCTTGCTGATGATGATGAGGAGAGGGCAGAAGGGGCGCCATCGCTGGCAACGTCGTCACAGGTTGAGGCGACTACGCAGTTGAAGCATGGTGATGGGTCTCTGATAGACGACTCGCTTTCTCTTGCTCGCAACGAGATTTTCACCATCAATGTCCTCGGTACGATGGGTGTTGTGCGGTGCAATGTGGTACAGCACGAGTTACAGAAGGTGTGCTTGGGTTGGGTGCTGCATGCTGAGCCTGTGATCGCTGCAGTTGAAGCATGACGACGGGTCTTTGCTGGATGACTCGCTTTCTCCCGCTCGCAACAAGATCTTCACCATCAATGTTCTCGGTACAATGGGTTTTGTGCGGTGCAGTTCGGTACGGAGCGAGTTAGGTGTGTTGGGTGCTGCATGCCCAGCTTGTGTTAAGTAGCCTCCATTCCCCCGTCTCTCCTGTCCGTATCCCCTCCCCCTCCCCTCGCAAACCCCCAAACTATGCGGCATACACCTTTGTGATTGGTGCATATGCCTCCTTGGCGCCCAAGGCAATGAGGGAGATATTCCACAAGGAGAGAGCAGACGCACATTGGAGGGGAGAGCACCTCACTCACAATCCGGCCTTGCTTCCACTCCCCTTTCTTCTTCCCTCGCCCCAGGTTATGCGGCCTATACATTCGTAATCAGTGCCTATGCCTACTGGGCGCCCAAGGCGATGAGGGAGATCTTTCATAAGGAGAGGGCGGATGCACTGTTTGGGTGGGGGAGGCACCTCACTGAAACTCCGACCTCCCTTGCCCTCCTCCTTTCCTCTCTGTCTGCCACTTCCATCCACTAAACCCCAGGCTATGCGGCCTATACATTCGTGATTGGCGCGTATGCGTACTGGGCGCCCAAGGCGATGAAAGAGATCTTTAATGAGGAGAGGGCGGATGCACTGTTTGGAGGCATCACGGTGGTCACTGGCGTGGGCGGCACGCTGTTTGGCGGCCTTATGTTGGACCGCATGGGTGCCACCATCCCCAACGCGCTGCTGGTATGCTTTTCGCATGGATCTTCATACCATGCATGTCTCATACCATGCATGTCTCATACCATGCATGTCTCATGCCATGCATGTGTGCACCTAAGTTGGATTCTGCTGGTATCCAGTCATTCTGCTGGTGACCGGAGTGGGCGGCACGCTGTTTGGTGGTCCCATGCTCGATTGTATGGGTGCGGTGCAGCTATTTTTAAACACACTGCATGTTTGTATGCATGCACACATGCATGTATGTGTGCATGTAAGGTAGGTGGGGCCTCACATGGTACGCATGCATGCACTGCAGTGACAGGACAGCCATCTCTTTCTCTCTTCTTGCTCTTTGTCACCCTTCCCATGTGTCCTCTTCCCCACCCTGCAGCTGCAATCCCGGGTGACAGTTGTGGGAGCTATTTTCTGCCTCCTCGCCTTTGCCTCGCCACACATCCTTCTCTTTGTCCTCTTCATGGCTCTCGGGGAGTTCTTCATTTTCGCTATCCAGGTACAGACGGTAACCAGGTGGTAACCAGCTGGTAACCAGTGAGTTGGTCGTCATTGCCTTCGCCTCACCCCCCTCACCCTCTTCGTGACTCTCGGGGAGCTTTTCATCTTTGCCATCCAGGTACTGCTTGTAACCAGATGGTAACCACACACAGAGCTGGTAACTAAGTGGTAACCAGTGAGTTAGTCCTTGCCTTCGCCTCTCCCCAAATCGCTCACTTTGTGCTCTGCATGTTTCTCAGGGAGTGCTTCATCTTTGCCATCCAGGTACTGCTGGTGACCACACAGCTGGTAATCACAAAAGGTGGGAAGAAACCAGCCAGTTCGCCTCTCCCTTTACCGTTCTCTTCTCTTCGCTCTCCTTGCTGTTTGCTCATGAGCAAGGCTGTTTGCAGGTTTGATGGCAGCAGCATGAAGCAGCAAGCATGCCATGGTGACTTTTGAGTCGACTCAAAAGTCTGCAGCATGAAGCAGCAAGCATACCATGGAACCTGCCAGCCAGACTGCTCATTCTTTTCTTTCCCAAACCCCATTCCAACATCCGCCAGGGTCCAGCCAACATAGTGTCACTGCAGTGTGTGCCATCCAACCTAGAGCCCTCGCAATAGCCGCTGCTATCGTGGCCATGTCTCTTTTGTCATAGTGTCTCTTGTCTCATCTTATAGTGTCCCTTGTCTCTCCATGCCCCCTCCCTCACCACCAGGGACCAGCCAACATAGTGTCACTGCAGTGCGTGCCATCCAACCTCAGAGCCCTCGCAATAGCCGCTGCAACCGTCGTTGCTCACCTGCTGGGGGACGTACCCTCGCCACCCATCCTCGGCCTCCTCCAGGTGCCTTTCTCCCTCAGGTGTATCAGCAGGTGTTTTTTCAGGTGCCACCATCCACATTTCTCCTTAAGGTGTTTCTTCAGGTACGCACCCGCAACCTCATCTCGCCCTCCTTCTCTCAACCTTCCCCTCTCGCCTTCCTTCTCTCACCCTGTCGTGTGGTATTCCGCGATTAATTGTCCCCTCTCCCACCAGCCTTCCCATGCACGGTGTGTGAGAAAAAAAAAACGTCAAATGACGTTGCCAACCTATCACGCCTGCTGCTGCTCTTACTATCCCAACCCTCCCATGCCTCCTCACAACCCTTTCCCACCTCCTCCCAACCGTCCTCTGCCTCGTTTCCGTCCTCCATCCATCCCATGCGCACAGGACATAGTGGGCAACTGGCGCATCAGCATGGGGATATTCACTGCCGTGCTGCTGCCTGCCGCTGCCTTATGGGCTCATGGTAACCTCACTCGCCCATATCCGCACTCCCAATCCCTTCCCTTGCAACCTCTGCAAGCGCTACCATGTATCCCAGTCCCCCCCATCTTCCACGCTCTATAATCTCCTGCCATTGCAACCCTGCTCGTGCCTCCATCTCACTGAAACCAGACCATTCAACCCATCCTCTGGTTTTCCATCCTCTGGTTTTCCATCCTCTGGTTTTCCATCCTCTGGTTTTCCATCCTCTGGTTTTCCATCCTCTGGTTTTCCATCCTCTGGTTTTCCATCCTCTGGTTTTCCATCCTCTGGTTTTCCATCCTCTGGTTTTCCATCCTCTGGTTTTCCATCCTCTGGTTTTCCATCCTCTGGTTTTCCATCCTCTGGTTTTCCATCCTCTGGTTTTCCATCCTCTGGTTTTCCATCCTGCTTCACTCACCCTTCACTCTCCACTGCTGCCACCCTTCCCCTTCCTGCACAATTTCAGCTTCCTAAATTTTCTTTTCCAATTCACTTCCATGCTCTATCTGTTCTCTGCCGGTGCAACGCTGGTGCTTCCTCCCTCTCACCACAACCACCCATCCTCCTCTCCACCTCCTCCTCACCCCTTGTCACTATCCCCTCCTTGCATGCGTCATCTAGTTTACCCTACATTCCTCCCCACCCCTTCTACCTCTCGACCCCTGCAGGTGCAACACTGATGGTGCCTGCCTCGCACCACAACCAGGCCCTTCAACCCCCTTGACCCCCTTAATATGCTCCCCTGCCTCTTCCATAACCCCCTTCACTATCTCTCCTCTGCCTGCTTCATCTCGCTCACCTTCCTTCCGCATCCCCTTCTTCCCTTGCAACCACTGCAGGTGGAACCCTGGTGGTGCCCCCCTCGCACCACAACCGAACCATTGCACCTATCCTTCACTCCAACTCCTCCTCACCCTCCTCCTACACTCATCTCAGCAGCACCACCACTCCCACCACCAGTGCTACCACCAGTGGCGTTTGCACTAGTAGTATCGGGAGTGGTACAGGCATAGACAGCCCTATGATTCAAGGGCGAAAAAGAACCGCGAGTCCCGGCAACAGCGTCAAATCTACACCGCTTTTTGGTGAATAATAACTGTACGTTACGATACGATGTTGTTTTTCTAGACATACTGATCGGCACCAATGGGAATGTGGTTTTTGTTGGAAACAACAGAGCTTAAGCGCCTCTGTCGTGTCGAAACACCAAGGCACAAGCGAAGCAAAGCATAAATGCGACCGGACACAAGCATGCGTCCGGACACAAGCATGCGTCCGGACACAAGCATGCGACCGGACTCAAGCATGCGGTCGGACACAAGCATGCGACCGGACACAAGCATGCGTCCGGACACAAGCATGCGTCCGGACACAAGCATGCGACCGGACTCAAGCATGCGTCAGGACACAAGCATGCGTCCGGACACAAGCATGCGTCCGGACACAAGCATGCGTCTGGACACAAGCATGCGTCCGGACTCAAGCATGCGTCCGGACACAAGCATGCGTCCGGACACAAGCATGCGTCCGGACACAAGCATGCGTCCGGACACAAGCATGCGACCGGACTCAAGCATGCGTCCGGACACAAGCATGCGACCGGACACAAGCATGCGTCCGGACACAAGCATGCGTCCGGACACAAGCATGCGTCCGAACACAAGCATGCGTCCGGACACAAGCATGCGTCCGGACACAAGCATGCGACCGGACACAAGCATGCGTCCGAACACAAGCATGCGTCCGGACACAAGCATGCGTCCGGACACAAGCATGCGACCGGACTCAAGCATGCTGTCGGACACAAGCATGCGACCGGACACAAGCATGCGTCCTAACACAAGCATGCGTCCGTACACAAGCATGCGTCCGGATTCAAGCATGCGACCGGACTCAAGCATGCGTCCGGACACAAGCATACGTCCGGACACAAGCATGCGTCCGGACACAAGCATGCGTCCGGACACAAGCATGCGACCGGACTCAAGCATGCGGTCGGACACAAGCATGCGACCGGACACAAGCATGCGTCCGGACACAAGCATGCGTCCGGACACAAGCATGCGTCCGGACACAAGCATGCGTCCGGACACAAGCATGCGACCGGACTCATGCATGCGTCCGGACACAAGCATGCGTCCAGACACAAGCATGCGTCCGGACACAAGCATGCGACCGGACGCAAGCATGCGACCGGACACAAGCATGCGTCCGGACACAAGGATGCGTCCGTACACAAGCATGCGTCCGGACACAAGCATGCGTCCGGACACAAGCATGCGACCGGACTCAAGCATGCGGTCGGACACAAGCATGCGACCGGACACAAGCATGCGTCCGGACACAAGCATGCGACCGGACTCAAGCATGCGACCGGACACAAGCATGCGTCCGGACACAAGCATGCATCCGGACACAAGCATGCGAGGCACCAGCGAGTCAACCCTCGGAGGTTGAAGTAACTGCTGGAGGTTACGCGAAAGTCAAAGGTCAGCGATCTTTGACCTGACAAGTACAGCGCGACAACAAGGACACACAACTGACTCGCTACAGAGCATTTGCCCGAGTCGTCACTGTATCGAACCGCAACAGCAACAGTTAAGTAGTTATAACTGTATCTCTTCGTATTCCTTGTACTCCTAAATAATCTTGTATCTCCTTGCTTTAATCAATCTACTTTGCCCTCACATACTAGCGCAAGGTGGTTCACAACTCTTCATTAAACGCTTCCGCTATTACATCAGTCCTACCCAGAGTTCATCCTTGTAAAGATCCTAAGGGCTTTTCTCAGCCCAACATGGTATGAGAGCTGTCAGGGAGAATTCAACTACTATTAAAATACCGACAGCATCAACAAGCATGGCTACACAAAAGGAAAGGAGCTCCTCCAGTGGCTCCCAGGGCACTACTCCTACTCCACCTCCTGCCTCTGGCCTACAGATAGAGGAGGGTACGGCAACAAGACCCAGGGCAACATCCACCGAGACTCCTGCGAATCAACCTGCAGACTTCGACTAGAGCATGATGGAGAAATTCTTCTCCTTCATGTCGTTTTACGAGCAACATCAACAATCGGCACCTGTGCAGTCACACAATAGCAACAACAACGGAGCAACTCCCATGAGTCTCGACGGCTCATCATACGCACGGGGAAATGAACAGCAGCAGCCTACCTTTGCTCCGTACGAGCGCGGGTCCATCAGCTTTATGCCACACCCGCAGCCTTCACCTGGACAAGAAAAGTCACTGGACGCATTACAAGTTCAGTCGCAGTTCGCGCACGTTCTGAAAATGCAGACGTCAAAACCTTTCGATGGAAAGGATTTCTTCACCTGGTCGTTCGAATTTGAGTTGATAATGGAAGGCGCGCAGATACTTGGCTTCTTCGATGGGTCCCTGCCATACCCAACAAACGGCACACAGTATGAGAAGCAGCAGTACACCTATCAGTCGATGATGGCGTACACGATTCTACTAAGAAACATCACCCCAACTCAACAGCAGAATATACGGTCTTACCGAGGTTACGGCAACTCCGCGGAGCTCGCGTACAACCACTTGAAGAGCTTGTATCAAGCAACAGACAGCGTAAATCAAAGTCGATTAATGGCGCAACTGACAATGGTCGAAATGAAACCAGACGAGAAATGAATGGCGTATATCAGCCGATGTTGCGAGTTGCGCGACAAGCTTCTTCGATGTGGGGGGTCGATTTTTGAAGACGCCTTCGTGACAGTCATCATTCGCGGCCTCGGTCCTCAATGGCGCGCCACAATGGCCATTCTCCGAGCCCACGGAAGAATCTCCGAAGCAGCACTCTGCGCCGAAATCCATGCCGAGTAGCAAGAGATGGACCTGCAAGAAGAACGACACAAGAAGAAGATATCAGCACCGGAATTTGCATTCCACACTCAGCGACGCTACAACAACTACAAACAACAACAACCGAAGCCCGTACCTCCATTCTGCCACATCTACAAAACGTCAGGGCACCCGCGCACGCATTGCCCGAATTGACAACAGTCAACTCCAGCGCAACGGCAGCTTTGACCCTCAAGCAGCCAAGTGGCATCGACGCAGGCGAAACCCACGAGTTAGTCGCAACCGTCAACAACATCACCTGCACAAGGAGTAAGGAAAATCGTCAGCTGCATGGCAAAATTGACCGATTCCTGCATCACCGAGACACCGCCGCACTACTCACCGGAAGAACAACTCGACAACACCACACCTCGCCGCGAGTCACTTCAACTGAATCCAACATACGCAGCCATCGCCCAGAGCGAGCCATCCGGGAAAGACACCTGGTTCTTAGACAGTTGCTGCAGACAACACATGTGTTCTTCAAGACGCTTCGTGCAGTAGGAATACCAACTCCAACGCGAAATAGTCATTACCGTCGCCAACAACCAGAACCTGCGCACACGACGACAAGGAGTGGTTCAACTTCAGCCACGAGAAACAAACGTGATACTACAGATGTGAAAGGTTCTGATAGCAGAAGGACTTGGATATAACTTACTCAGCGTCAGCCAGCTGATGGCGAAGGGCATCCATCTCGAAGCACACAGCACCACTCAAGAATTCAAGCTGTACCACGGGAGAGGAGGCCTTTACATCGGAAAGGCGGTCCTGAAAAATAACGTCTTTGTTCTTGATTTTGTTCCAGATCTAGGCACAGCAGACAGCGACGGCATCGTCACCTTCACTTCCTGGACCCACCCTCCAGATCTTGATCCAGACTTCAGCCTCGGCGGCTTTTGGTACTCACACACCATCCCTGAGGCAGAAAGAACTAGGGCGTTAGCAACAATTCAAACAACATCAGCAGCAACAGAGACAACATCGGCAACAGCAGAGACAACATCGGCGGCAGCAGAGACAACATCGGCAGCAGCAGAGACAACATCGGCAGCAGGAGAACCATCAACGGCAGCAGCAGGAACGTCAACACCAATCGCTGGTCCTTCAACGGCGCCGCTCGTCGACGAAACACCACCGACACCCGTGCAGCAACTACACCCGGCACCACGAGAAGTTCATCAAAGCGCCAACTTCACCGCCAACTTCTACTCCAACTCCGACCTGTACCGACGATCACCCGGACATCGCGCCTGTGAGGATCTAGGATCGAGCTCAGAAAAGAGAATTGTAATTGAATTGAATTGAATGATCACCTGGGTACAACACGAGGCTATATATAGGCTCGACACAAGGCCCCGTAACCAGGTGTTACGCGAAGGTTCCGCGGGCCGCGTAGCGTCCCGAACAGATCCTTACCGAATTCGGTAGAAGGCAATTCGGTGGCAACCGAAAAGCCCAGAATTCGGTGCACGCAACCTAGCTCGGTGCTATAACTATAATAAAATATAGGAAAGCACCTAGCCTAGGAAATCAAGCAATTCATGCATGCATATAATTATCTTATGCTAGAAATAGCATGATAAAGTAAAGGCAAGCAAGCATAGCTGACATAAGCCGTCGTACTCTCACAGCACCGACGAAAGCACCTGGCACGCAAGGACGGGACACCCAAGCAACACAGTATTAAACAATACGATAAGAGCAGGAGTACTCGACAAGGACTCACTACTACTGACCGATGGAAGAGAACTTCAACGAGTACGTGGGACGTGCTTCACCTGCCCTGAAGCTGACTTACCGCATAGACCGTTCGCGTCTCACCATAACCCAAGCGCACCAGCTTACGCGCTGTCAGAATATATCTTATATATATGTCTGTATAAGTGCATGTAGTTCTAGCTGTAGAGTAGTTACCTAGTGTTCTGTGTGGTGGTGCACCACTCCTTGCTGGTTCTCTTCTATTTGTACCTGCTCT
Source organism: Closterium sp. NIES-65 (assembly GCA_948144175.1). Lineage (NCBI taxonomy): Eukaryota > Viridiplantae > Streptophyta > Zygnematophyceae > Desmidiales > Closteriaceae > Closterium > Closterium sp. NIES-65. Next base: position 69,349 of record CANXME010002069.1, read on the forward strand.
TCCATAGTCAAACCATCTCATTCTCTCTTCTTCTTGGCACAACCCTAAAGTTCCTCCTTGGCCTAGGCTACTAAGCCTAGGCCCTAACAAAACCCTAGCCATCACTTCTGCCTACTATTTCAACATGGAATCAGAGTTGTTACGCTCTTGGCCTATGGGCCCACCTAAAGCTTCCGCTGCATTCCTGTCTGTCGCGCGCTCCGTGGCGCGCGACGCTTTTTTCTTCCCGCCATGCGCTCCTGGCGCATGGCGGTTTTCTGCCCACCGCGCACACTAGGCGCACGCGGCGGTTTCGCGTTCCGTCGACCCGCACGCCCGTCCCCGTCGACCTGCGCGCGGCTCCTCGTCGCCCTTCGCGGCGGCCCCGTCAACCCGCGCGCGGCTCCCCGTCGCCCTTCACGGCGGCCCCGTCGACCCGCGCGCCGCCTTCAGCGACTGGTGTGCCCGTCCCCGTCGACCCGCGTGCGGCTCCCCGTCGCCCTTCGCGGCGGCCCCGTAGATCCGCGCGCCGCCCCCGGGGATCCGTGTGCCCGTCCCAGTCGGCCCGCGCGTCACCGTGCGCCCCCCCCCCCTCTCTGCACACCTGAGTTCGCTTCCCGCACGCTTGTGCACGCTTCGCGCACACCTGAGCTCGCTTACCGCACACTCAGGGTATGGGGGTGACGGGTACGGGATTGGCGGGTGTGCGCGGTCCCCTGCTCCTCCTCCTCCTCCGTCTCTCGCTGCTGCAGCCGCCCTTGGACCCCGCGACGCCGCCCCTGCAGCAGCCGCCTCCGTCCCGTCCGCGCTTGCCCTCGTGCAGTCGCCCTGTCTCGCCCGCGCCCTCGTGCGCTCTGCTGCTGCGCGCGCCCTCGTGCGCTCCGCTGCTGCGCGCGCCCTCGTGCGCTCCGCTGCTGCCCGCGCCCTCGTGCGCCCCGCTGCTGCCCGCGCCCTCGTGCGTCCTGCTGCTGCACGCGCCCTCGTGCGCTCTGCTGCTGCACGCGCCCTCGTGCGCTCTGCTGCTGCCCGCACCCTCGTGCGCCCTGCTGCTGCCCGCGCCCTCGTGCGCGCTGCTGCTGCCCGCGCCCTCGTACGCGCTGCTGCTGCCCGCGCCCTCGTGCGCCCTGCTGCTGCCCGTGCCCTCGTGCGCTCTGCTGCTGCCCGCGCCCTCGTGCGCCCTGCTGCTGCCCGCGCCCTCGTGCGCCCTACTTCTGCCCGCGCCCTCGTGCGCTCTGCTGCTGCCCGCGCCCTCGTGCGCCCTGCTGCTGCCCGCGCCCTCGTGCGCCCTGCTGCTGCCCGCGCCCTCGTGCGCTCTGCTGCTGCCCGCGCCCTCGTGTGCTCTGTTGCTGCCCGCGCCCTTGTGCGCCCTGCTCTGCCCGTGCCCTCGTGCGCTCTGTCTCACCCGCGCCCTCGTGCGCTCTGCTCTGCCCGCGCCCTCGTGCGCACTGCTGCTGCCCGTGCTCTTGTGCGCTCTGCTCTGCTAGTCGCCCTTCGCGGCGGCCCCGTCGATCCGCACGTCGCCCTGCGGCCCCCTTCCCGCACACCCAAGTTCGCTTTCCGCACAACCGAGTTCGCTTCCCGCACGCTTGTGCTCGCTTCGCGCACACCTGAACTCGCTTCGCGCACACCTGAACTCGCTTACCGCACACCCAGGGTATGGGGGTGGCGGGTGTGTGAGCCGACCCCTGCTCCTCCTCCTCCTCCGTCTCCCATTGCTGCAGCTGACGCTGAGGGGGGTGGATGTGTGGGAGCCGAGGGGAGTGGCGCTAGGGGGGTGCCGTGGTAGTGGAACTAGGGGTGCAGCAGTGGGTGTGTGAAAGGGGGGTGGGACAGTTGGGGGAGGTTGAGCGGAGGCTGCCGTCCTGTCTCCCGTGTGTCTGCGGCTTCAACCGTCGCCTCCCATCTCCTCTCCTCTCACAGTTCCTTCCCCTCCTCCTCACTTCGCCTCTACTTTTGCTGCGCCTTACAGGGTGTACCACTTTAGGGGTGTTCTGCTCAATGGCTATTCCTGCATGCACTTAGGGGGTGTGTCAGAATATATCTTATATATATGTCTGTATAAGTGCATGTAGTTCTAGCTGTAGAGTAGTTACCTAGTGTTCTGTGTGGTGGTGCACCACTCCTTGCTGGTTCTCTTCTATTTGTACCCGCTCTTCCATAGTCAAACCATCTCATTCTCTCTTCTTCTTGGCACAACCCTAAAGTTCCTCCTTGGCCTAGGCTACTAAGCCTAGGCCCTAACAAAACCCTAGCCATCACTTCTGCCTACTATTTCAATACGCGCCACTCGAGAAGGTGTACAGCGACATCCTGTACAACCGCGAGCCGGGACAGAACGCGTGCAATTACACCATCACGTTCATCGACGCCGCGACACGTTACGTTTGGCACTTGAATCTTCCAAGCAAAGATCTGGCGTTCGAAGCGTTCGTCGCCTGGCTCCCTGTAGCGGAAAGAGAATCGGGCGTCAAGCTAAAGAGTCTTCAGTCAGACGGAGGAGGTGAATACACCTCACAGAGGTTCAAGCAGTTCTTGGCTGAAAGGGGAATCAAGCGGCTCATCTCCCTTCCCTACGCCCATCAACAGCAAGGTGTAGCAGAGAGGATGAACAGGACTCTCCAAAACACCATGGGGAAACTGCTACGTGGCATGCGGCTACCCAACCACCCGTGGCCCGAAGCAATGGACCACGCCGTCATGCTACACAACTTGCTCTCGTCATCATCACTCACGAACAACGCATCACCGCACCTGCTGTGGACAGGAAAATTGGGCAGCACAAAAATGTTAAGGGTCTTCGGCTGCATGGTACAGTACCGGCCCCCATCTGCACGAGCCGGCCAATTCTCTCAACGAGTACAGTGGGGATTACACCTGGGCATCGAGAAACACTACAACGCATGGAAAATCTTCGACGTCGAGACAAAAGAAACAGTGGCAGCACGTGATGCCGTTTTCTATGAACGACTCACACTGCCGACATACCTTGCCAACCTGGACGAAAACCGAGACCTCACAAGTGGCTTTCGTGGAGACCAAGCCTTTGCTTCGGTAGAAGACGAAGCTGACTGGGACGAGCAGAACGTGGAAGGAGCCTCGGAAGAAGCCGGACCCCTCCCCTACTGCTCCGTCGACGTGCCAATGGACGACGAAAACCCACGCGAAAGCATCAACACCGAAACCTACTACCACTTCGCTGACAATGGTTACGTTACACCTGCACAAGTCAACACCGACGAAGCAGAACGTGTAGGACCCAACTTCGCACCTGATCCAGAAGCAGGAGACGAAGCTGTTTATCCCGCGGACATGTAACTCCCCCGCTAAACACAGAGTGGACTCCATATGCTCGGGCTCGTCACCGCAGTCCACGGCACAGCCATTCCCAAGGAGCCTGCCACAGTTCAGCAGGCTCTGGGGGGGGAGCATAAGGAAAAATGGCGCGAAGCCATGGACAAGGAATTAGAGGAGCGCAACACTTGGAAAGTCGTTCTCATTAGTGTGGCGCATAACAAAACGATTCTCACCGGAAAGTGGGTTTTCCGAGTGAAAACAAAAGCAGAAGACACCATCGACAAATTCAAAGCACGTTGGGTCGTACGTGGCTTCGACCAAGAACATGGATGCGACTTCACCGAGACATTCGCTCCGGTAAGCCGACATACCTCACTGCGAATTCTCCTCGCGATCGCCGCCATGAAGAAGAAGTTGCGACAAATCGACGTCGCGAACGCATTTCTTTACGCACCCGTCGACGCCAAAATCTTCGTCGAGTTGCCGCACGGCTCCAACGGTGAGCCCAATCAAGTCTGCCAGCTGCTGAAGTTGCTCTACGGCATCAAGCAAGCTCCGCGGCTATGGCAACAATACCTGCACGCTCGCCTCATTCGCATCGGCTTCAAACAACTACCGCATGATCAGGGGATATACCGGCTCACGAAGAACACTGACTACATCCTGTTAATCGTCTACGTAGACGATCTACTTTACATCGGCTCGACCGACGGCATCACAACCTGGTTCAAAGGGGAGCTACAGAAAGACCTCACGCTCACGGTCTCAACCACCGTCACACAGTACCTCAGTCTCAACATCCGAGAAGAGGAAGACGCGATCTACCTCAGTGCCGCGAAATACGCCAACACCATTACCAAGCGCTTCGCACTCACACCGACCGCCATCTCCACACCGTACCACTACACGACAGGAAACAGCAAGGGAAGCTCCACTTTACTTAAGCCCGCCGGCATTCGCGACAACCAGAGGAAACTGGGATGCCTCCTTTTCGCAGCCGTCACCTGTCGCCCGGACCTATCGTACTTTGCAAGTCAACTCGCCACCTACCTCAAGAAGCCTGAAGCGGAACATCTAGCTGAGCTCGACCGCGCTCTTCACTGCCTAGTCAGCACCCCGACGATCGGTCTAACTTACTACAAGAACGCAACCACGCCTCCTAAGTTAATCGGTTACGCCGACGCCGATCACGCTGGCGACTCCGACAACATGCGTTCTCGCACCGGCTACATTTACCACCTCAAACCTATCGGACCTATCTCTTGGCAGTCGAGCAAACAGGAATTAATCGCCCTCTTGTCAGCTGAAGCAGAATATATTGCACTCTGTTCAGCCACCAAGGAAGGACTTTACCTTCGCGAACTGCTGGAAGAAGCGAAGCTAGCTCAGTTACCCAGCTTCACTCTGTTCTGCGACAACCATTTGGCAATTCGCATTGCCAACAAGAACGGCTACGCGAACAGGACGAAACACATCGCCCTGCGATATTTCTTCGTGAAGGACGAGATCGAGAAAGGGAGGCTCGAGCTGTCATACTGCCCCACGTCCGAGATGGCAGCTGACTACCTGACCAAGAAGCTCGGAAAGTAGAAGTTCGAGTACTGCATGCTGCTGACTGGACAGAGCCACGTCACCAGCAGCGACACTCCAGAAGCGAAGGGGAGTGTTGGAAACAACAGAGCTTAAGCCCCTCTATCGTGTCGAAACACCAAGGCACAAGCGAAGCAAAGCATATCGAGGCACCAGCGAGTCAACCCTCGGAGGTTGAAGTAACTGCTGGAGGTTACGCGAAAGTCAAAGGTCAGCGATCTTTGACCTGACAAGTACAGCGCGACAGCAAGGACACACAATTGACTCGCTACAGAGCAGTTGCCCGAGTCGTCACTGTATCGAACCACAACAGCAACAGTAAAGTAGTTATTGTTAAGATTCTAGCGTGACATAGGAGCCATGGCTAGTGAGTTCGAGGGTAAGGAAAGTATCGAGAGGATTTTGAAGGAGAATGAGGGTTTCACTATAGGTTCAAGGGTACAAATATGAAAAAGGGAAGCAAGGTGCACCACCAACAGTTTATAATAACTATACTAAACTACAGCTACAGGCAGTTACATATAAATTCTAACACTCCCCCATAACTGCGTGCAGCAGGAGTTTGTGCAGAACACAACCTGCAGGGGTATACAAGCAACAGCAATAGCAGGTATGGTAACAGAGCAGGTACAGCAGCAAAGGGACAGGCGACAGCAAGAGATTCCTGCCACCCCCTTACTCTCTTCCCCCCCAACCACAGGAGGGACAGCACGGAGAGTGAGGAGGCGGGCTGGCTCAAGCTGGTCACCCCCTCCATCTCCTCACCCTCCCCCTCCCCCTCCCCCCCACACTGCTGCAGGAGCAGCAGAGGGGGGAAGAGAGGAGAGGTGGAGGGACGACTGCTGGTTGGTCTTACACCCGCCACCTCAGTGCCACTCCCCCGGCTCCCCCACACCCTCACACCCTCCCCCCAGCGGCAGCTGCAGCAGTGGGAAAGAAAGGAGGAGGGGAAGGGAAGCACATCACCCATCACCCCCACACCCGCCACCCCCAGACCCTCCCCCCTGCAGCTGCAGGGAGACGAAGGAGAAGGGGGAAGGGGGGGGGGGGGGGTGAGGGGGGGGGGGGGGGCGACGCACGGCCTCCCCGGGCGCCAAAGCAGGCGGCAAAGGGGGCGACGCCTGCCCCCCCCTTCCAGGTGACGGGAAAAGGGGGGGGGGGGGGGGGGGGGGGGCGGTGCACGTGCCCCCGGTGTGCCGCGGTTGGCGACGGAGCATGGCCGGGCCGGGTTCGGGGCCGCAAGTGGCGGCGACGGGGCCGCAAGTGGCGGCGACGGAGCCGATGGAGGCGGCGACTGGGCCGCGGAAGGGCGGCGACGGGGCCGCTGAAAGGGTGGGCGACGGGCCGCTGGAAGGGCGGCGGTGGGGCCGCTGAAAGGGCGAGCGACGGGCCGCTGATAGGGCGGCGACGGGCCGCTGAAAGGGCGGCGACGGGGCCCGTTGAAAGGGCGGGCGACGGGGCCGCTGAAAGGGTGGCGGTGGGGCCGCTGAAAGGGCAGGCGACGGGGCATGTTGAAGGGCGGGCGACGACGGGGCCGCTGAAAGGGCGGCGACGGGGCCGCTGAAAGGGCGGTGACGGGGCCGCGGAAGGGCGGCGACGGGGCCGCAAAGGGGCTGCGAGGGGCCTTTGAAAGGGCGGCGACGGGGCCGTGAAGGGGCCGCGAGGGGCCTGAAAGGGCGGCAACGGGGCCGCTAAGAGAAAGTTAAGGGGCACGCCACGGGGCGTGCCGAACACAGAGTAGCAGCGGAAGCAGTAAGGTGGGCCCACAGGCCAGGACCGTAATCACTCTGATAGCATGTTAAGATTCTAGCGTGACATAGGAGCCATGGCTAGTGCGTTCGAGGGTAAGGAAAGTATCGAGAGGATTGTGAAGGAGAATGAGGGTTTCACTATAGGTTCAAGGGTACAAATATGAAAAAGTTTATAATAACTACACTAAACTACAGCTACAGGCAGTTACATATAAATTCTGACAGTTATAACTGTATGTCTTCGTACCGTATTCTCCCGGATAAAACACCCTAGGGTATTATGAAAACCACTGGAAAAAAATGGGGGGGGGGTCTCCTCAAAGGAAAATCCTATTTAATACCCGGGTCTTATGATATGGTATATTTTTTAAAAAATAGAAAAGATGTGAAACAAAATCAGGGGTCTGAATTCAATTCTAGATTGTTGATCAATGCCGCAAAACCGAGTACGAGGCCCAAGTGGGCCACTTGGGCCACTTCACCTCTTGGACCACTTGCAGTGGAAGATTCGCCACCGTGGCGACAGCGAGATTTTGGGATTCACCAGCGTGGCGACAGCGAGATTGTAGGAGGGGGGATATCTCGGCTGATTCTAAGTGAAAGTACATGCGAAATTTCTTCTAGGGAGTGATTTTCGCGATATCCTCCCGTAAGAAATCGGACTCGATAACAGCTATAATAGGAATTTATAAGAAAAGGGGGGTGTTATAGATAATCACCCCAAAAAGGGGGGTATAGTACTAACAGGGTCGGATATAACACCCTGTTAGAATGAGAGAAAGTGATTGCACTATGAGAGTTGGAGTACAAAAGGCCAACCCTAACTTTGAGTACAAATCACCCCCTAAAGGCTAACCCACTATAGCCTACACAATAACAACACATAAAATGTTTGACACACCCCCATAGGCAAAGTGGGGGAGAACAAGGGGTCACAAGACCACTCAAGAAAGACAAGCAAGCTCAGGGTGGATCACAACGTCACCACACACTCCAAGCACAAGCAAAGGGCCACAAGGCCAGTTCACATGCAGAGGTATAAATATATAAGTAGTAAAGACAGCAAGGGTGATCTCAACCTAGCAGAGCAAACAGGCAGGAGTATATATAGAGATCACAGTACAGGCAAAGCCTACAACAAGTGAGACAAAGTGGGCACTAGCCCCAACAAAGTACAGAAGCGCTGATGATCACCAGGCTGAAGTGCCTTGGCCTGAGAGGCCACGTAGCGCAGACGAAGCTGACCACGCTACTGAAGCTCACAAGCAAGGAAGTAACGGAGAGCGATGTGCTTCGTTGTGTGCTCCTGACACAAGGCAATGGCAGCCTTGTTGTCGACGTACAGCACTGGAGGAGAACTAGGCCGCTCTCCAAGGTCAGTCAGCAGATATGTGAGCCAGCGTAACTCCTTTGCAGCCATGGCTGTGGCGTAGATCTCAGCCTCACAACTGGAGCTAAGAACAGAAGAAGAACGAGTAGAGCGCCACGAAACTGAACCAGAGCCAAGGCTGAAGGTGTAACCCTGTGTCGACCGCTAAGTAGCCTGGTCGTCAGCCCAAGAAGCGTCTGAGTGCCCAGTGAGAACAACTGAGCTCCCTCCTCCAAGCACGAGCCCCATGCCTGATGTACTGCACAAGTAGCGCAATACCCTCTTTGCAGCATCCCAGTGCACCTTTGGGTGACGATCAGGAGCCACGTAGCGAGCCAGAAGGCTAAGAGGGTATGCTAGGTCAGGACGAGTGCAAGTCATCAGGTACATGAGGCAACCAACTAACTCTAGGTAAGGACCACTCGACTCTACGGACTCATCCGAAGGCAGAGCTGAGAGCGAGTGACTTGTAGCCAGGGGAGTGGCCTGTGCTGAGGACCAGGGGAAGCCGAAGTGCTGAAGGACCTGCTGCACCATGTGTGACTGAGTCAGGGTAATGGTGCGGCATGCTCTGTCCCGGGTGATCTGCAAGCCAAGGTAGCTGCGCAGTTCACCCAGGTCTGTGCACGTGTGTCTCTTTTGCAGCTCCGACTTCACGTGGGCGAGAGACTCAGTGTCAGCTGTGGCAAAGACCAAGTCGTCGACGTACACGAGGATGTAGAACGGCGGCAGCAAAGTGTCGGTGCGTAGAAACAGCGACGGGTCAGCAGTAGAAGGAGAGAACCCAAGTGCCGGAAGAGTAGTCCGCAAGAGTAGACGACAGCGAGCAGCAAAGTCGACAAGCTCAGCAACTAGGGCAGACGCAGCAGCAGACTCAAAGGAAGGGTCAGTGACAGCAGTGGCAAGGAGACGTGTAACAGTAGGACTGGCAGCACGAAGAGAGTCAGACACAAGGTCAGCAAGAGCAGGAAGAGAGGACTCAAGAGGAAACGGCAGAGGGACACGCTGTGGAGCAGTGGAGGGACGCAGTGACATCCGGTGTGTGCCAAGGACTGGTGGCGAACGCTCACGCTGAGTACGGCGACTAGTGGAAGTAGGACGAACATATGACTCAGGACGGGACACAGGCGACACAGGGCAAGACTCAGGCTGACGACGCTCTGTGTGGCCGCCTGTAGGACCAGTGTAGGGAGAAGGACGAGGAAGTGGCGAGGCAGGCGCTAGCTGTGACTGTGACTGGACCGGCGATGGACACTCTATAGAGGGAGGGGGGCAAGGCGGAGGTCTCAGTACCCCTAGCTCCAGAAGCACCTCTCTTGAGGCTGCAGTACTGTAAGTACCACTCATGCAGCTGCTGTGAGGAGAGAGCTCCTCCAGGCGTAGCACTCCCAGGCTCAGCACCCCCAGACTCAGCACCCCCAAACTCTGCACAAGCAGGCTCCGCACTCCCAGGCTCAACACCCCCAGGCTCAGTACCCCCAGGGTCAGTACCCCCAGACTCTGCACCCCCAGGCGCAGCACCCCCAATCTCAGCAATCCCAGGCTCCGCACGCTCAAGCTCAGCACCCCGAGCAGGACGAGAGTCAACAGCTACCTCGACAGGCTCAACCGGGTCTACCTGGGACACACCTGAGGGAGCGGCACCCTGAGGGGGGAGGGGGTCTACTGCAGCAGCACCTGGCGCGAGGAAGAGAGGTGGGGGAGGAAGCGGGGCAGTGCGGTAAGGGAAGAGGCGGTAGAAGGGTACCGACTCGTCAAAGGTGACGTCCTGAGAGGCGAGGACACTGCGCGAGGCGGCGTGGTAAAACTGCCAACCAGACGGATCCGGGACAAAGCCAAGGAAGACACACGGAACAGCACGGGAGGAGAGCTTGTCCGCTGACGTATCGTGGACAAAAGCTCGAGATCCCCAGGCCCGAAAACGCGACGCATCGCCAACCTCTCCCATCCAACGCAGTGTCGGGGAAGTCTCCGGCAAGGAGACACGGGGCCAGAGGTTGAGCTGATCCGCAGCGTATCGGACTCTTAACGGCCACAGAGGGTGGGGGGCAGCCGCATGGATCAAGGAGGTACGAGCGACCTCCATGACCAAGCCAATGCGGCGCTCAGCAACCCCATTTTACTGTGGAGAGGCCGGAAGCGTGAACGACTGGCGGATGCCGTGCTCCGCACAGTAGGTTGCCAAGAGGTCGGAGGAGAACTCACCACCTCTGTCAGGGTGCAAGCGCAGGACAGGAAAGTCCGAGTGGAAACGCTCGCTGAGCTGGAGACGAGAAGCGCGGATCCAAGGGATCAAAACATCAGGGACCTCACCCTTGGTGCGCAAGGGCAAGACCGTGGTGTAGCGCGAGTAGTCGTCAACAACTATCAGGAAGTACCTCTCCTGACCCTGACCACGGACGCGGGCTGGGTCCCACACGTCCATGTGGAGCGTCCGCAAGGGAGCAGTCGTCGGGGGAAACGAGAAGGAGTGAGGAGCGGCGCGCTGCCGCCCCTCGACACAGGGAAGACAGGGAGGAGCAGGTGAGGGTGGGAGGGGAGGGAGAACCTTGGGAAGACCAGAGACAAGGTACCGTTTGTGCATTGCCCGAAGGCGCTGCACAGACAGGTGACCAAGGCGGTGGTGCCAGAGGACTGTCTCGTGCGCCAGAGAGCGGCACGAGCAAGGGGCCGACAGCTGACCTGACGCAAACGGAGACGCAACTACCTGAGGGGACTCAGTAGTCAGTGTGTACAGGTCCGACCCCGGCTGCCGTGTGAAGGTCGCCAGGTGATGGCCCGTCCGAGCACACGTGCAGTGTGTCACGCGCTCGTAGGCAGGGGTGAACTGGTGGACACCCCTGTCCTGGAGCGCACTACCCGCCACCAAGTTCGTAGAGAACGAGGGGAGGTAGAGACCGGACAGTGTGCCTGACGGGACAGCCGGACAAGGGAGGATAGTGGAGGAGGTCGCAAGGATTGGACCCCTAGAGGGGTCAGCGAGAGAGACTGCAACGGGCCGAGCAAGCTGCTCAAGAGCCGTGCGGTCACGAAAGAAACAGCGGGAGGCACCTGAGTATAGCGTAAAGGTGTGCAGTGCCTCAGTCGACTCAGTAACAGGGGACGCATGTTGAACAAGAATGAATGAACTAAGAGTGAAATGAGTACAAGTATCAAAACCTAGGAATGTGTACCCCCTATAGGCTAACCCACTGTAGCCTAAACAACTACAACAACATATATAATGTTTGACAAACCCCCATAGGCGAAGTGGGGGAGAACTAGGGGTCACAAGACCAGTCAAGTAAAGCAAAACAAAGCAAGCTCAGGGTGGATCACAACGTCACCACACAATTCGAGCACAAGTGCAAGGCCACAAGGCCAGTTCACATGCAGGAGTACAGATATATATATAAGACTAAACAAGCAAGAGCAGTGATATATATATGTAACAGTACAAAGAGGGTCAAGAGGAGAGCAAGTGAGGCAAGACAGACACAAGACCCAGCTGGGTACAGCAGCGCTGATGATCACAAGGCGGAAGTGCCTTGGTGAAGACATCAGCAGTGTTGGCCTCAGAGGCCACGTACGCAAGTCGCAACTGACCACGATGCTGTAGCTCACGAGCAAGGAAGTAGCGAAGAGCAATGTGCTTTGTTCTATGCTCCAGTCTCTGCTCCCGACACAAGGCCAGCATGGCCTTGTTGTCGACGTACAGGACTGGAGGAGAACGAGGCGGCTCTCCAAGGTCGGTCAGCAGGTAGGTGAGCCAGCGAAGCTCCTGAGAAGCCAAGGCCCCTGCGTAGATCTCAGCCTCACAACTGGAGCCAAGAACAGAAGACGAGCGAGTAGCCCGCCACGAAACAGAGCCGGAACCAAGGCTGAAGGTGTAACCCTGTGACGACCGCTGCGTAGCCTGGTCGTCAGCCCAAGAAGCGTCTGCGTGTCCAGTGAGGACCACTGGACTCCGCCCTCCAAGCACTAGTCCCATGCCCGACGTACTGCACAAGTAGCGCAACACCCTCTTCGCTGCAGCCATGTGCTCTGGTCGGTGTCTCCCAGGAGCAACATAGCGTGCAAGAATGCTAAGAGGGTATGCAAGGTCAGGTCGTGTGCAGGTCATCAGGTACATGAGACAGCCAACAAGCTCTGGGTACGGGCCACTCGACTCTACGGACTCATCCGAAGGCAGAGCTGAGAGCGAGTGGCGAGTAGACAGAGGAGTGGCCTGAGGCGAGGAGTACGTGAAGCCGAAGCGCTGAAGGACCTGCTGCACCATGTGTGACTGAGTCAGGGTAATGGTGCGGCGTGCTCTGTCCCGGGTGATCTGCAAGCCAAGGTAGCTGCGCAGTTCACCCAGGTCAGTGCACGTGTGTCTCTTCTGCAGCTCGGACTTCACGTAGGCGAGTCCAGCAGTGTCAGCTGTGGCAAAGACCAAGTCGTCGACGTACACGAGGATGTAGAACGGCGGCAGAGAAGTGTCGGTGCGCAGAAACAGCGACGGGTCGGAAGTAGACGGAGCAAACCCAAGAGCCGCAAGCGTAGTCCTCAGTGTGTCGTGCCACTCACGTGGCGCCTGGCGGAGACCGTAGACTGGACGCCGGAGACTCCACTGGGTACCAGGAGGGAAAGACCCAGTGAAGCCAGGTGGGCGGCGCAGCCAGATCTCCTTGTGCAGGCTGCCCTGCAGGAAAGCTGTGCTGAAGTCGAGAGAGTGCAGCTCGTAGTCCTGGTGAGCAGCAACGTGCAGCAGTACCCGAAGAGTGGTCATCTTCGGGGTGGGGGAGAAGGTCTGAAAGTAGTCAACTCCCTGTCGCTGACTGAAGCCACGAGCCACGTAACGCGCCTTGAAGACAGGCGGAGAACCCGGCGGCCGCTTCACCCTGAAGATCCATATGCCACTGACGATGTTCGCCCCAGGAGGGGGGACAGCGTCAACGTAGGTGCCTGTGGACTTCCAGGAAGCCATCTCTGCATCCATAGCTGCCTGCCACTGAGAGGAGTAGGGACCCTCTACGGCCTCCGTATAAGAGCGCGGAGTCGGGATGTCTAGTGCATCCGGGTCTCCCTCAGGGGTAAGCAGTACGGACGCGAGATGAGGTGAAGCAGCAGCCAGACACTGGAACTCCTCCTGCCTGTCCTCAAGGACGTCCGTGCCAAGAGCACACTCACCCCCGACGGACGGAGGACAGATAGACTCAGACTCAGCGACAAGACTAGCAGCGTAGTCTAAGCGACAGCGAGCAGCAAAGTCGACGAGCTCAGTAACGAGAGCAGACGCAGCAGTAGACTCGAAAGAAGGGTCAGTGACAACAGTAGCAAGGAGACGCGTGACAGTAGGACTGGCAGCACGAAGAGAGTCTGACTCAGGGTCGGCGAGAGCAAGAAGAGAGGACGCAGGAGGAGAAGGCAAAGGGGCACGCAGAGGAGCAGTAGACGGACGTAGAGACATCCGGTGCGTGCCAGGGGTAGGAGGAGGACGCAGGCGCGAACTACGAGCACTAGCGCTAGCAGGACGGACAGGCGACGCCGGACGAGACGCAGACTCACGACGCTCAGTAAGACCGCCAGTAGGACCAGTGTAAGGAGAAGAAGCAGGTAGTGGGGAGGCCGGCTGCAACTGTAACTGTGACGGGACAGGCTGTAAACACGCTAAGGGAGGAGGACCAGGAGGAGGCGAGAGACCAAGAACCTGCTGAAGGAGCGGAACGAAGTACGGCTGAGGGCGCGCGTCGACTCCAGACACAGCAGGGACAGCGCCTGTACCCCCAGCGGCAGTACCAGAACCAGCAGCAGCTCCAACGCCCAGGTCCTCAGTACTAGCCTCAGCACCAACGCCCGAGTCCTCAGCAACAGCAGGGACTCCGACACCAGGGTCCACAGCACCAGCCGCAGCTCCAACGCCAGGGTCCGCAGCACCAGTCGCAACCCCAACGCCCGGGTCCTTAGCACCAGCAGCACCTCCAACCCTCGGGTCCGCAGCACCAGCAGCAGCTCCAACGCCAGGGTCTACAGCACCAGCAGCAGCTCCAACGCCAGGGTCCGCAGCACCAGCAGCAGCTCCAACGCCCGGGTCCGTAGCACCAGGGGCAGCCGGGTCCATGAGACGAGGCGCACCACTCCGAAGTGTGCAACGGCGCTCGTACCACTCACGGATCCGCTCACGAGAGGGGAGCTCCCGACTTGGAGGAGAAGTACCAGCCCCAGTCCCTGTAGTGCGCCTGGTCCCAAAGGTAACTCTCCGGAGGCTGCAGTACTGTAAGTACCACTCACGCAACTGCTCCGAGGAGAGTTCGCGTCCAGGTGTAGCACCCTCAGGCCCAGCACCGCAAGGCTCAGCACCCCCAGTCACCGCACCCCCAGGCTCAGCACCCCCAGGCTCAGTACCCCCAGTGTCCGCACCCCCAGGCTCAGCACCCCCAGAGTCCGCACCCCCAGGCTCAGCACCCCCAGAGTCAGCACCCTCAGGCTCAGCACCCCCAGTCTCTGCACCCCCAGGCTCAGCACCCCTAGCAGGACGAGAGTCGATAGCAACCTCAACAGGCTCGACCGGGTCTACCTGAGACACACCTGAGGGAACGGCACCCTGAGGGGGGAGGGGGTCTACGACAGCAGCACCTGGCGCGAGGAAGAGAGGCGGGGGTGGGAGCGGGGCAGTGCGGTAGGGAAAGAGGCGGTAGTAGGGGACAGACTCGTCAAAAGTGACGTCCTGAGAGGGCAAGACCCGGCGCGAGGTGGCGTGGTAAAACTGCCAACCAGGCGCGTCCGAAACAAAGCCAAGGAAGACGCAGGGAACAGCACGAGAGGAGAGCTTGTCCGCAGACGAATCGCGGACAAGAGCTCGAGATCCCCAGACCCGGAAACGCGATGCATCGCCAACCTCCCCCGTCCACAGCAGTGTGGGCGAGGTCTCCGGCAAGGAGACACGGGGCCAGAGGTTGAGCTGATGCGCAGCGTACCGGACCGCAAACGGCCACAGAAAGTGGGGGGCAGCCGCATGGATCAAGGAGGTACGAGCGACCTTCATGACCAGGCCAATGCGGCGCTCCGCAACCCCATTCTGCTGTGGAGAGGCCGGAAGCGTGAACGACTGCTCAATGCCGTGCTCAGCACAGTAGGCTGCCAAGAGGTCGGAGGAGAACTCACCACCTCTGTCAGAGTGCAAGCGCAGGACAGGAAAGTCCGAGCGGAAACGCTCGCTGAGCTGGAGACAAGCTCTGCGGATCCAAGGGATCAAAACATCAGGGACCTCACCCTTGGCTCGCAAGGGGAAGACCGTGTTGTAGCGCGAGTAGTCGTCAACAACGATCAGGAAGTACCTCTCCTGACCCTGACCACGGACGCGGGCTGGGCCCCACACGTCCATGTGGAGCGTCTGCAAAGGAGCAGTCGTCGGGGGAAACGAGGAGGAGTGAGGAGCGGCGCGCTGCCGCCCCTTGACACAGGGAAGACAGGGAGGAGCAGGCGAGGGTGGGAGGGGAGGGAGGACCCTGGGAAGACCAGAGACAAGGTACCGGGAGTGCATGGCACGAAGGCGCTGCATAGACGGGTGGCCCAGTCGGTGGTGCCAGAGGACAGTCTCGTGCGCTAGAGAGCGACACGAGCAGGGGGCGGACAGCTGACGTGACGCGGACGCAGACGCAGACGCAGCGACCTGAGGGGGGGCAGTAGTCAGTGTGTACAGATATGACCCCGGCTGCCGGGTGAAGGTAGCCAAGTGGCGGCCTGTACGGGCACACGTGCAGTGTGTGACACGCTCGTAGGCAGGGGTGAACTGGTGAACACCCGCGTCCTGTAGTGCACAACGTGCCACCAAGTTCGTAGAGAACGAGGGGAGGTGGAGACCTGACAGTGTGCCCGACGGGACCGCAGGACAGGGAAGGACAGTGGAGGAGGTCGCAAGGACCGGACCCCCAGAGGGGTCAGCGAGGGAGACAGCAACTGGCCGAGCAAGGGGCTCAAGGGCAGTGCGGTCACGAAAGAAACAGCGAGAGGCACCTGAATCCAGTGTGAAGGTGTGCAGTGCTGCAGTCGACACAGTACTAGGGGGGGCAGACGTAGACGCACCTAGAGCAGCAGCCTCACCAGCACCTGGGGTACATCACAAAAAACCTTGGTTTTTAAAGGGGGTTCGGAGGGGGGTACAGTTCAGGTGTTTTGGTTGGCGAAGTTCCGAAACAAAAGCGCGACCAATCACGGAATGAATTCGGACCGCGTTTATTTGTCCGAGTCTAAATCGAATCCGCGAGTCCGGTACATTGTTGTTTATTTGGATCGTGCCAAATTTGGGATCCATTTGTAATTGGTTTTGTTTGTTTTGACTTATGTAAAATGTGAGTGCTGGATAACTTAACAGGCCATTTTATTACAATATAAATGCATCACATATGATACTTATTAAGGAGATAGGTACTGTCCAGATGGAATGCCTTCACCACATGGACGTGACGGAGCAGCGCTTCCATCGGAATCACAGAGTATGCGTACATTCCTGTTGTCCACTTGAGGCGAAGGCATCCGGTTGCAGCATCCTCTCCGCTTGCGTTCCAATATCTAACGTAGGCTAGCTCCTCCCTCTCTCCACGTATTTTTGTATGGAACAACAGGAGCAACCTTGCATACCACTCCTCTCTCCGACCATGCCTTACACCCTCCACTGCAACATCCGAGTACCACGGCCTCTCAAAATAGTCAGGGGTCGCTCGAACGAAGTGAGAAACTCTTGAGAAGCTGGCATCATCTGCCGCTGGGATGGCCAACGATGCATGGGCCTGCATAACAATTGCAGTGTGTAATCAGTTTAGGGTTTGGGGCAAGAAAAAAATGATTGTATGATCCACGAAGTACTTACTCTGATCTTGGGGACGCATCCAGCATAACGTACTAGCGCATCCTTGAGGGCAGCTTGTGCAACTGGGTGTTGCATGGCCCACTTCCTTGCAAACCAGTTGGTGGAGGTGGGTTCTTCTGGTAACTCCACAGGGAGAAAGTAGGACTCTTTGATAAGAGTCCTTGTGCCTGTCTCAATGGCCTGCCAACGAACAGTGGCGAGTTTATTACATTATGCATGCATATCTTTGCAATTCAATCACTAGACAGGTTTACCTGCCGCATGGCAGTGTCCCGGCCAAGGGGATCGTCCACCGGCACAACGTCCGGGATGCGCCTAGCATGGAACTTCATAATCTGCCCATCTACATTGCGCTTGTTGGACCGCCGGTAGATCCTCTTTACCAACGGGCCATGCAAGTGCTCGAACATGTTGGTGCTGAATTCCGTGACGTGTCCCGCACGGCGAATGGAGTCGATGTAGTGCGACATGAGATGGGTTTTCACAAGGCACCAAGAGGATGGCTGCTTTGGAAAAGCAGCCTGCAACTGCTCAACCAGCCTGATGGGAGTGGGAGTTGACAGCATGCAAGGACATCAGAGTCTACTACAGCATACTGCAGCCTACTTTATTTGATATACTATCATGGTTTATCAGCAACAACCTCAGAAGATATGTTACTACAACAGCTTAGGTGCCGTGGCCAGGCATTCATGCAATCCCCAGGGTTGTACATGCATGTCAATAGTACCGGGAGGTCTTCTTCTTGAGATCCCGCAGGGACCGCTCGGTGTGCCCCGTTGGCTGGCAACACAAGAGGTACCAGCCAAGATTGGCACGAACAACATCCATCTGGGGCTGGCGAAGCAGGCCAGCAAATACGAACACCATGACCTGCAAATTTCAGGGTTAAGGACGGCAGGTGGGCATGAGTAGTTGGGACATGCGTGTGTCGATTAACAAACAGGTTAGGGGGCGGAATTGATGAGAGCGGGAGAATGGGTACTAGGATGCAGCAGGGGGGGTGTTGTAGCCTGGAATCAGCATCCTGTTTCAGCATGGTGCATGCTGTCGCTCACGAGGATCACATGCACCATGGCTTGCTCACCTGCATGACGGCCCTGTGCTCATAGTCCGCGACACATGCTCCACTCTCGAAGTAGGCGCTCTCTGGCAGGCGCAGGTGGTTCAGGCGCGTGCGGTCGCGAATGAGGGACAGGCGCCTGCGCATACATCCGAGTTCAAGGCCGGCACAAATGCATGGGCATGTAAGTAGGAGGAGAGTGCGTATTGGAGTGTTCTTGACACGAAAGTAATCCCCCAAGGCACTGACCTGTCCATCTGCTTGACGCGCCGCTTCTTCATCTTGCGCACGACAGCCACAATGTGGCTCATCATGCCCAGGTCCGCCTGGTGCATGATGTCAGGCATGATAACGAGGTAGGGATTGCCCCACACGGTCCCTGGGACATCCCATTTCCAGAGCACACACTGGCGGAGGGGGTGTGGTGGGGAATGGTAGAGAAAGGTATATGAGAGACTCGGCCAACATGTGGGGCAGTGCAATGGCAGTGCACATCTCCCCCAGGGCTTCTCAACACGGAGTGCTTAGACAGGAAAGTAGCGCGGTGGACAGGTCGCTCACCTCAACCGGGTAGGTCGAGTAGGTCTTGCATGGGTCGGCCTGGCTTGATGTCAATCCAGCCGCCTCATTCACGATCCATTGCTGCTGTTCAGGCGTGCGCGGCGTGTTCCGTGCCTTGACAGCAACTAAATGCTCCTGGTGTAGCACGGGGGGTGGGATGGGATGAACTGGTAAGGGTGAAAAAATTAGGAGGTCCGTCATGTGACAGTCAGATGACGATGGCGATGAAGGCGTTCACATGGCATGTTTGCTCACCTTTGCAGCATAGCAGATGCTGCACGGCATCCGCGATCCATGCGAGAGTGTGCAACTAATCTTGCCGCTCTCGGGGTAGTCGCACACCCAGGCGTACAGCAGTGGCCGCACTGTTTGCCAATCACCGAAAGGGTCCCTGAGACGGAAGCCACTGCAAGGAACGGGTAGAGTGGTAACGTCAACAGCCATGACGACTCTGTGCATCAGCGAGGAGGGGCAAAGGGTAATGCAACATACAAAAGCGCTGCGCACACTATGCTGTGCACACGGTGACGACATAGCATGACGGAAATCGAGTACGGACCTGTCCATGCCATCCAGAAGCGGCTGCAGCACGGTGAGGACGCATCGCTGGAAGAGCATCACCTTTTCAACAGCAGACATTGCCGAAGGGGGGATAGGAAGGAGAGCAAGTAGCGTGTGCCCGGCTTTCCCCCATCGCTTGGCCTGGGAGATGTTGGGAAGCGTCATCATGAGCGGCCACGCCTTCTTCCGGCCGTTGTTGCTCATGTGCGTCACATCCGAATATAGGATGATACCCCCCACGACTTCGAACCATCCGAAGTGTTCCTGCATGCACGACAAAGACGGAAAACCCCCACGGTCAAACACCACCAAGGTAATGTGTCGCCTGGCGGAGTAAGCATGGTACATAACACTCCCCACTAACATGACGCACTGAAGATGCTCCCTACACATCAGCGCGTCAACGGAGGACGGCGCACGCGTGTGGTTTTGGGTGGCAGCGGGGTATTTACATACCTGAGCATCGTTCCACCACGTTCCAGTTTCTGGCGTGGTATAGCGACGCTCGCCTGTGCCATGGTCCTCATCGACACGAGCCTTGAGCTTGAAGCCGGGCGCGTTGTTGGTGTGCCCAAACAGTTCAGCAAAAGCCTGGAGTACGGCATCAAGAGCGGGGGAGAACCAAACAGGGGTTTAGTGGCGGGAGCGGGGAAGGGTCGGATCGCACACATGGACCAAATGGAGGCGGAATCTGCATTTCGCAGCCACGCATCCACGGCCGGCTTACCTGCGCAGAGTTCTGGAAGAGGAGGAGTTGTGGAGGATGACCCTCAATCTCGAAGGTCGCCACTGACCATCCGCGATTGAGCCCTACCAAGCGCTCCATCTCGAACCTCTCCAGATCCTTGCAGTTCCGGATCTCTGAGATCACAAGAGGCGCAAGGCCGGGCTCCACCACGAGCTGAAGCAGGCCATTGATGTCGATCTCCGCCATGCCCATTCCGCCATTTACACGCCTCACGAAGTGCAGCAGCTTCAACGTAATTGGATTGAGGGGCGTTGCATTGCTCTCCCCGGAGATGATTCTCGGCGGGGCCGCGTGACTCACTCCAGGTCGGCACCCCGGATCCGCACTCGTGTCATCTGAAGGCGTTCCGGGTGGCGGTTGATGCTCAGATTCAGAAGCCCCCACGTTCCCAGCCGAGGGTGTTGCGTCATCTTCAGCTTCATGCACGCGAGGAGGACCATTCACAGCGTCGGTGTTGGACGCATTAGACGCGGTAGGTGAAGCGGGAGCAGCGGGAGCGTCCGACAGAATCTCTTGCACGAATAGCAGTGTGTGTAGTCCGGCGGATGGTGCAGATTGCGAGGGCCTTGCCAGGGCGGAAAGGCCTTGGCAAGGGGTCCGCCGTGACTTATGACCGCCATAAACTTGGGCGTTGGGGAACCATCTATTGCAAAACTCGCAGATGACGCCAGGTAAGGAGCCCATGCGGTACGGATCTGTCTAAGTGTTGAGGAATGGCTTGTGAAGCAACGAGCGTCGTGGGAAGCTTGAGAAGGCATTAAGTACTCCGTGCAAGAAGGCTGGTAATGCAACACGGTCATCGCCAAACCGCGCACTGTTCAAGGCGGCTTGTATCACTGCACGACTGGCACTTGAGCGGGCAGCTTATGTTTGGACGTGCCTAACGATGTGCGCGCCGCGCGGTCGTGACAAGGCACATGGAGCAGCGGAGAATGCGCTTGATTCTAAGACGGTAGGTCTTGTGTGTGCGTTGCGAGCTCGGTGAGAAGGACGTGCCTGTGGATTCACGCACTCTTGGTGCGTGAGAGTCGAGTGGGATGAGGAAGAGCGGGAAGAGATCCGTTTGGATCTGTAGTTCAGTTGCGAATTGTTATACGGGGGAGATCGCGCTCACGTTAGTGAGCTCACAGTGGTGAGCTCGACAACGGACAAAATACAGCGCAGGATATTACATTGTACAATTGCATTTAATCTATACACTAAACTCGTTGATGATAACTACTACACGGTCACATGAAAATGCCTGCTCGAGATCCACCCCTAGTTGACAGCGTGACATTCTAAAAACCATACAAGATCTCTAGTGTGGTCTGGCAACATACGGGAAGTACACAAGAACTTCGTGCCCTCACGATAACGCATCGCCGATTGTGCGTTGTGGCTCTACTTCATACCCCTTTGAGGCACCTACTTGAATGTCCGTGCAAGGTTAGATGACAATCCAACACCGTACCACAACGGATTCGCCTGGTCGCGCAAGCCTTGTATGGATGCGAACGCAGCACCGTCTCCAAACTAAACAGCGATGTCGATTGCGCATCAACGCTCGTGCGTTGGGCCTGTGCTTCATCCCACACCCTCAATGCACCTGGCGGAGGGCCCATGCAAGAATGAAGCCCCATCCAACACCATTCCACAACGGATTCGCCTGGTCGCGCAAGCCTTGTATGGATGCGAACGCAGCAACGTCGCCAAACTAAACAGCGATGTCGATTGCGCATCAACGCTCGTGCGTTGGGCCTGTGCTTCATCCCACACTCTCAATGCACCTGGCGGAGGGGCCATGCAAGAATGGAGCCCCATCCAACACCATTCCACAACGGATTCGCCTGGTCGCGCAAGCATTGTATGGATGCGAACGCAGCAACGTCGCCAAACTAAACAGCGATGTCGATTGCGCATCAACGCTCGTGCGTTGGGCCTGTGCTTCATCCCACACTCTCAATGCACCTGGCGGAGGGGCCATGCAAGAATGGAGCCCCATCCAACACCATTCCACAACGGATTCGCCTGGTCGCGCAAGCATTGTATGGATGCGAACGCAGCAACGTCGCCAAACTAAACAGCGATGTCGATTGCGCATCAACGCTCGTGCGTTGGGCCTGTGCTTCATCCCACACTCTCAATGCACCTGGCGGAGGGGCCATGCAAGAATGGAGCCCCATCCAACACCATTCCACAACGGATTCGCCTGGTCGCGCAAGCATTGTATGGATGCGAACGCAGCAACGTCGCCAAACTAAACAGCGATGTCGATTGCGCATCAACGCTCGTGCGTTGGGCCTGTGCTTCATCCCACACCCTCAATGCACCTGGCGGAGGGCCCATGCAAGAATGGAGCCCCATCCAACACCATTCCACAACGGATTCGCCTGGTCGCGCAAGCATTGTATGGATGCGAACGCAGCAACGTCGCCAAACTAAACAGCGATGTCGATTGCGCATCAACGCTCGTGCGTTGGGCCTGTGCTTCATCCCACACCCTCAATTCACCATGTCGAGGGCCCACGCAAGAATGGAGCCCAAGCCAACACCACACTACATCTCCATTCCAGTTGGCACTAGTACACGTCGTGCTTGAACAACTTCCAACGACCAGTATCCGTCGCCCATTCTCAATGTGTGCTCAGTATAGCATTCCATAGTCCACGAGTTGGAAGCACAAAGAGTGCGTCCTAAGCCCCATGCACTCACTAAACTTCACACCATATGACACCATAAACGGCTATTCACTTCAAATTGTCTTAGTTGTACTTTGATCATTGCACTAGGCACTGTATTTTGCAGGATGTGATGATTGGTGGTGTCGAAACGGTACTAGATTCCGTGGAGATTGATGCGTTGGCGCTGATTGGCCGACGCATCTCAAACGACCCTCCCCACTACCGCACCAGCCAAGCTGGACATTCGCCGCGGAAGCAGCGACTGTGATCAAGTGTGTAGTGCGTTTCTGATCGGGAGGCAAATCGTAGACCGTCCAATGGTGCGTGTTCTGCTTACAGTCCTCTCGATAGACTCGCAAACCACCCCAACTACCGTCGTGCCCCACTCACCAGCTTCCGTCACCCTCATACCCACTACCTTGACGCCGCTCGCTGCTGAACACAGGAGTTTCCAAATCGCCAGTTAGACGGAGTAGCGACGAAGGAAAGGGCTGACGCCATATGCTTAGTAGCTACTAATTCAGGCGTAATTGTACCTTCCGATTTAGGGTGAAAAAGTATTGGCTTCACCGGGACGGGGTCAAATAGCAACAAACCTTTCCGGTTTTTTTTTTAAAACTCAGCTACCCAATCCCGCAATTTAAAACTTGCATTCGTACCACCCTCATGACACCTGCTACTCGGCAAACAGAAAAGCAGAAGGAGGAGGTGAAACGACGCACGACACGAAGGATGTCGCATCAGACCGACCAAGAGGGTGGGGCCAGATCTAGGGCTACTAAAAAGGCCGCCGCGCAAACCAATCAAACGAAACGTGCGGCGGGGAAAAAGGCTGAGGTGGGAAAGCAGAAGCCCGGGAAGAAGGCAGAGGACAAGGGGAAGCAACCAACGGCACGCAAGCGTGTTTCGGCCGTCAGGAGCGATGCGGATGTTGCCACTGCTGCCCTCGAGCCCGGTCCTTCTGACGACGGCGCCATCGGCGGGAACGAAGACCCTGGGCGTGGCGGCGTGAGTGTTGCCGTCCGGTCGGGGGACAGAGAGGGCTTTGCGACTGGAGGAAAGCACGGCGACTCTCCCCGCCAAGATCAGGCCGCAACTTCGACGTCCGTGGCAGAGGCAAAGCAGCAGCATCTGACGCTGCCCCACCCGCCCGTGGTCGAAATATCTGCTGCAGTGATAGATAAGGAGAAGGATGCTGCGCACGATTGCACGGAGGGGCCGAAACACGACATTGCCGACGTAGGTGGATCTCCTCCCTCTGGGGGACGCGGGAGGCGTAGGCAGAGGAAGAGCGATGGTGAGGAGGAGAATGACACCCCCGTGGCTGAGGACATGCCCATACGCGCGAAGAGGAGGCAGACGACAGCCAGCGGTGACGACGCCGGTGGTGCTGAAGTTGGGACAATGCGAGGCACCACGGCGCCAAGTGGCTTGGCGGCAGATCATGCAATGCGGCATAAGGTGGGATCCGGTCCGAGGAAACCATCTAGCGGACGGAGGGGGAAGCAATCTTCGGGGGGGAATAGGCCGAAGCGCGGCAAAGAAGGCCCTGGTGAAGCGGATGTTGAGGACGAGGGGGATGGGGAGGAGGAGGCCGAGGAGGATGCGGAGGAGGAGGACGAGGATGCAGGGGAGGGAGAAAAGGACGAGGATGAGCAGGAGGGCGACGATGATGATGAGGAGGAGGAGGAGGAGGAGGAGGAGGAGGAGGAGGATGAGGATGAGGACGATGAGGAGGACGATGAGGGGGACGACGAGGATGAGGAGCAGGAGGAGGAGGAGGAGGATGAGGAGGAGGAGGAGGAGGAGGAGGAGGAGGAGCAGGAGGAGGAGGAGGAGGAGGAAGAGGAGGAGGAGGATGATGAGGAGGAGGATGAGGAGGAGGAGGACGACGAGGAGGAAGAGGAGGTGGAGGAAGGGGCGGATGAGGAGGAGGAGGAGGAGGAGCCGGCAGGGAAAGGACGGGGCGCGCGAGGCGGACGGGGGAGTGGCACAGGGAATGTGGGGGGCCGGTCTGGACAATCCCGGAAACGCGGGGCGGGTGACGCAATGCGTGCCGGACCAGCGGGCAAATCGAAGGCGCGTAAGGTGAAGGTTGAACTTGACCGGGGTGGAAGGAAGCAAGTGAGACAGGGAGCTAAAGGCGATGGAGACGGAAAGGGACCGCGCGCGAAAGGGGTACCTGTGGGTTCGGCAAAGAAAGAACCTGCCCGTAAACGAGGCAGCACCCGCCAAAGCACACCGTGGAAACGGGGCAACGATAAGGAGCAGGCAGCAAAACCGAAGGGACAGCAACGTGGTAAGCAACGTGTCACAAACGACTGGCATAGCTGCCGCGGTTTGTGCTGAACAGACCCTAACAACACCGTGTTCCACCCGTCTTTTCCCGCCGCAGGGAAGGAGAAGGTTGACGAATCGGCTAACCCGGGTAAGGCGTGACTATACACTACAGTTCCGTGCTACACCCATGTTAGAATCATGCGGTTGCTCGTCATGTTTGCACGTGTCCAAATGCACCTTACAGACACCAGCTCCGTGCTCATCCTCCGTGTGACTCTCAGCCCCCCGTGTTACAGGCATTGGGCCACCGGTAACCGTGCAACGGATGCAGCTAGCGAAAGGGGCCGGAAGAGCGAGTGTGGCACCGCTATCCACAGGAGGACCAAGGTTCTTCACGCCATACTCCGGCCCGAGCAAAGTCGCTGCGACTGCACCCGGCGCGGCAACAGGCGAGGAATCCGAATCCCCTCCACCAGCCCCCGTCACGCACTCCCCACTCGCCTCTCCCTCATACCCATTTCGGCCACTACACGCTTCTCCAGCCCGGGGCAGGGCGGTCTCCCCCCTCGCCGGTCCATCGCGTGTGCATCAACCAAGCACCTTTGCCAATCCCTTCCCTGAGCTTCCCTTTTCCCGCCAGCGTGATAGTGTGAGGGCACACGGTGCTGCTGTAGAAGACATTGATCCCCTTGGCCAGAGAGGGGTTTCTACACACCCTTTTCCGGATGTCATGGATGCGCTGGCGGAAGGTGCAGAGCACGGGCAGTTTGTTACACGAGACGAGTTCCAGCAGCTACGGTCTGAGATGTACGCCATGTTTGCTCAGCTCGGCCTGCGTCGGGGAGCAACTGCCAGCTATGCCGGGGGGGCCGCAGTGGTGCCGATGGGTGGTACCCCGCCGCCGATGAGTGCCGTGGACAAGGCACGTGTGCTTGTGCTGCAGGAGACCAACCCATTCCCGGTATGTGGCGGGTTGGGGTTGACGTGGCAACCAGGGCAGGGTTGGGAATGACCTGGCGGTTGGAAAGGGTGCGCGGGAGCGGTGCAGGGCGACACGTGACTCCACACGTGGGCGGGGGCTGACGTGGCTCTTTCGGATCTCTGTGTGCGACGTGGCAAGTGGGTTGGGTTGGTGGGTCTAGACGGCGGACGCAAGAGGGTGTGACGTGGCGGGATGTGTGGCTTGGTGCTGACGTGGCACCTTGGAAGGGCACACGGGAGCGGCGCTCAACGAGGCGCCGCGTGTCAGGTGGGTGGGGTGTGACGTGGCATGGGGTGGGCGGGTGTGACGTGGCACGTGGGGCTGGCTGCTACCTGACGTGGCGGATGCAGGAGGGTGTGCCGTGGCGGGATGTGTGGCTTGGTGCTGACGTGGCGGCTTGGAAGGGTACACGGGAGCGGCGCGTGACGATGCTACACGTGTGCGGTGGGTGGCTTGGTGACGTGGCATGGGGTGGGCGGGTATGACGTGGCACGTGGAGCTGGCTGATCCCTGACGTGGCGGACGCAAGGGCGTGTGACGTGGCGGGATGTGTGGCTTGGTGCTGACGTGGCGGCTTGGAAGGGCACAAGGGAGCGGCGCTCAACGAGGCGACGCGTGTCAGGTGGGTGGGGGGTGACGTGGCATGGGGTGGGCGGGTGTGACGTGTCACGTGGGGCTGGCTGCTCCCTGACGTGGCGGATGCAGGAGGGTGTGCAGTGGCGGGATGTGTGGCTTGGTGCTGACGTGGCGGCTTGGAAGGGTACACGGGAGCGGCGCGTGACGACGCTACACGTGTGCGGTGGGTGGCTTGGTGACGTGGCATGGGGTGGGCGGGTATGACGTGGCACGTGGGGCTGGCTGATCCCTGACGTGGCGGACGCAAGGGCGTGTGACGTGGCGGGATGTGTGGCTTGGTGCTGACGTGGCGGCTTGGAAGGGCACAAGGGAGCGGCGCTCAACGAGGCGACGCGTGTCAGGTGAGTGGGGGGTGACGTGGCATGGGGTGGGCGGGTGTGACGTGTCACGTGGGGCTGGCTGCTCCCTGACGTGGCGGATGCAGGAGGGTGTGCCGTGGCGGGATGTGTGGCTTGGTGCTGACGTGGCGGCTTGGTAGGGTACACGGGAGCGGCGCGTGACGACGCTACACGTGTCAGGTGGGTGGGGTGTGACGTGGCATGGGGAGGGTGGGTGTGACGTGTCACGTGGGGCTGGCTGATCCCTGACGTGGCAGACGCAAGGGCGTGTGACGTGGCGGGATGTGTGGCTTGGTGCTGACGTGGCGGCTTGGAAGGGTACACGGGAGCGGCGCGTGACGACGCTACACGTGTCAGGTGGGTGGGGGTGACGTGGCATGGGGAGGGTGGGTGTGACGTGTCACGTGGGGAGGGTCGTTGGTGGATTTGGCGGATGCAGGAGGGTGAGTGGGGGGTGACGTGGCATGGGGTGGGTGGATGTGACGTGGCAAGTGGGGCTGGTTCCTCCCTGACGTGGCGGACGCGGGAGGGTTGGTCCCGCGGCCAGAGTCATAATTGATGGTTTCTCTCTCCCCGTGTCGTGTTGTAAATCCACACCCATGCGCAGAGCAAAGCCTACTTAGTGTGCTCTCAGCTCCTGTTTCTGAACCCCCCGGAGAAGATTCAGTATTACCCTGCACCGGAGGAAGTGTTCGAGGCGTTCGCTGTCCACTTGTCTCACGAAGGGCTAGAGTCAATGAAGCTGCTGTGGTTGCACAATGACAAGTCAACCATGGGTGTCTTCAACCACCAGATGTCATCAACCAGGTCAACAATCAACAGCACCCTCAGGCCAGCAACGTACGCCGGCATGGGTCTCTCCGATTACGCCAATGCGGTGGATAGCCTGCCCACTGAGCTACGCCCGGAGAAGTGGTTCAACGACGAGCAGCTCCTGGCCGAGTACAGAGATGGTATGTGCGTCTCAAACACACCATATCCCCCTGCCCATAAGCCAGTCAGCAGCTACAAATAACCGTGCCGTGGTACTCTGACCCTGTCTCTCACCCCCCCACTTGATCTATCTGCACCCCCTTTCCAACCCATACGCTCCCTCCCAAAATGCAGAACAGTGGACCCTCAACT
Organism: Closterium sp. NIES-65; assembly: GCA_948144175.1. Lineage (NCBI taxonomy): Eukaryota > Viridiplantae > Streptophyta > Zygnematophyceae > Desmidiales > Closteriaceae > Closterium > Closterium sp. NIES-65. The sequence continues at coordinate 97,119 of CANXME010002069.1, forward strand.
GGCACTTTAACAAGGCCACCGGAACGCCCTTCAGCAACCCCTTGTTTGCTTATGCGTTCAAGCTCTCCTTCAAGAGGAGCGGGGTCGTGTTCACCAAGTTCAAGAGCCGCATGGTGGCATGGGGCCTGTTTTCGGTAAGGAGGTAGATAAGTGACACTACACCCATGCCTCATCCCCTAAACCCCTCGCCTGTACTTCATCTAAAACCCAGGTCGCTTAGGCGTTTGCGTTACGTAGGGTGTGATGTCTTCACTGCTTTCAGTTGGATCATATGCCCATAACCTCCCCTCATACACCATCCACCCAACCCTACACCACATTGCAGATCGAGTGGCCCCTTCTGCAGGACAAGCGCCGCAAGCGTATTCCGGCCCAGCCGGAACAAAACAGGCCGGACTACTTCGAGTGGTGTGACAAGGTCAAACAGATGATACACTTTGCCGTTGTGGAGCGACGCATCCCACACAATCCGACTCAGGGTGCGTTCGTCTTCCCGAACAAGTTCCTCATCGACGATGGCGACCTTGGAGATGTTGTTCTTGCCTACCGGGGGCTTGCAGGGCCCACCATTGCGTAGACTATTTGACTGGGTGTTAAAACTGCTGGTTGTTAGAATGCTGAATAATGGAAGCTGTAACCCGCGAATATTGAATGTAATTCTGAAATCCTCAATTCCCAGAATAAAACAAAAACAAAATCCATTTTTAAATGATTTGGTCACAAAACTGACCCTAAACGGATTGCGCGCGAATGTCAGCCGGAACAGCACGCGTGCCAAATTGGAACTTGACCCGAGCCAAGCCTTGTCGCGAGATGTGTGTCGGAGCTCCTATCAAATGACTCAAACAGTCGGTCGAAATTCGGTCCCGAATTTTTTACGCGAAGACAATCCCAATCAAAATTCGTCCAAACTTGGCATAGGGTTTTTGTGATGTAGCGGACACGCGAGTACCTGGAGCGGCAGACGCACTAGTCCTAATGCCCGGGTCGGGCGGGACACTCAGGTACTCAGCACCCTCTCCACTAGTAGACATCACATACATGGCAGTGAGAATAGCATCAAAGTCTAGAGCATAAATATCAATCCCCTTCTTCAGGAGATCAACCCAGCAGGGCAGCTCAGTGGCCTGAGGGAACTGAACACGCCAAGCGTCGTTCAGACGAGCGAAGCAACGCTGTGTGGCGTGCGGTCCCCCACACGGCTGGCCAGTGCGGTCACCAGTGCGAATGACGTACGTGCAGCTAAGGCCACCCCCCCCCCCCCCCCGTGCTGAGAGTACCACTCACAGACCTCCTGGGGCGACGGAGTGTGCTGCTGGCCCTGGCCACCGCCAGTGCCTCCACGACCACCACCGCCGCTACCACCTCCTCGACCACCCTAACCCCGGCCGCTGCCTCGTCCACTGCCACCCCCACCACCTCCTCCGCCCCGGCCACCTCCCCCGCCGCTGCCGCCACCCCCCCCACTGCTGCCACCTCCCCCACCCACGCCACCCCCCCCCGCCACCACCACCTCCCCCACCACCGCCACCCCCGCTTTCACCACCACCGCCCTTGCCCCCCTTGCCCTTGCCGCTGCGGCACCCACTCGAAGCAGACGCAGTCCCGACCTTCTCAGCACCAAGGAGGTCGACAGCAGCAGCAGAGGCGACAGAGGGAAGAAGGGGGGAGGGAGAACACCCCTCAAAGAACGGGGTACGGGGGTCACCGCGAGAGGCACCTACAGCGACTATGCTAGCCTCAGCTGCAAGCAGTTCCTTCTCAGGGAGGGCAATGGTGAGCTCGGTGGGGCAGCGAGCTAGGAAGTGGTCCCTGACTGAGCGCAGAGTGTCAGGGAGGCGCGTGACTAGGTGGTAGAGAGTGAGCCAGAGCGGGGGTCGGTTCTTGGCAAGGAACTCATCAGGCATAGCAGCGCGGAAGCGAGCCTCACTAGTGCGGAGGTGGGTAATGAGATCAGCGACAGTGTGGAAGGAAGCTAGGTCGGGGAACAGGTAGGGAAGAGAGAGACGGCCTAGAGCGGCAGAGGCCGGCGAGGAGTAGCGGGCAACGACAGCAGTGTACAGTGCCTGTGCAGTCTTGTGCTGCCCAAAGTGCTCGCGCTCATCTATCGGCAGAGAGTTGCGAATAGCGAAGCGAGTATGGGCGTCACGAGTCTGCCACTGTGAGCGTGCAGTGCTGTCAGCAGTAGCAGCAGGAGCAGTAGCGTGGCCTAAGGCATGATCGTACAGCGAGATGTCTTCCTTGGCAGTGAGCTGTAGGAAGAGGTGTAGGTCATCAAGCCAGGTGTCGAACTTCACTGGGCGGCCCTCAGTATCGAAGGCTAGGACAGGAGGGCTAGCCATGGTAGCAGCAGTAGGAAAAGCAGTAGGAGCAGTAGGGTAGGTAGGGCGGCGCGGCTCGGTACAGGTAGGGCGGCGCGGCTCGGTATAGGTAGGGCGGCGCGGCTCGGTTCGGGCGGCTCGGGTCGGTTAGGGCTGGTGGCTCGGGTCGGGCGGCTCGGTTCCGTTAGGGCTGGGCGGCTCGGGTCGGCTCGGTTCGGGCTGCTCGGTCTGGGTGGGGCCGTTCGGGGCCGCTAAGGGCGAGCGTGGGGAGCGGGTGGGGCCGTGAGGGACGAGCGCGGGGCCGACGTGGGTGCTAAGGGCGAGCGCGGGGTCGACGTGGGTGCTAAGGGCGAGTGCGGGGCCTATCGGGGCCGTGAGGGACGAGCGCGGGGCCGATCGGGGCCGTAAGGGACGAGCGCGGGGCCGACGCGGGCCTCTAAGGGCGAGCGCGGGGCCTATCGGGGCTGTGAGGGACGAGCGCGGGGCCGATCGGGGCCGGTAAGGACGAGCGCGGGGCCGAGTCGGGCCTCTAGGGGTAAGCGCGGGGCCAATTCGGGGCCTCTAATAGCGAGCGCGGGGCCGACCGAGGCCTCTAGGTGCGAGAGCGCGGGGCCGACGGGGCCTCTAGGGGCGTGAAAACCGAGGCGCCCTAGGGCGCAGGTAGGTAGGTAGGTAGTGGTGGGCCCCAAAAAAAAATCGGTCCTAGGAAGGACCCGCTCTATACCATGTTGAACAAGAATGAATGAACTAAGAGTGAAATGAGTACAAGTATCAAAAACTAGGAATGTTTACCCCCTATAGGCTAACCCACTGTAGCCTAAACAACTACAACAACATATATAATGTTTGACAACGCAGACGCACTAGCACCTAGAGCAGCAGCCTCACCAGCACCTGGGGTAGCAGACACTCTAGCACCTAGAGCGGTAGCCTCACCAGGTCGAATGCCCGGGTCGGTCGGAACACTCAGGTACTGGGCACCCTCTCCACTAATAGACATCACATACATGGCAGAGAGAATAGCATCAAAGTCTAGAGCAAAGATATCAATGTTTTGTTTCATCAGATCAATGTTTTGTTTCATCAGATCAGCCCAACGGGGCAGCTCAGTGGCGTCAGGGAACTGAGTACGCCAAGCATCATCAAGGCGTGAGAAGCAGCGCTGCGTGGGGTGCACCCTCCCACACGTCTGACCAGTGCGGTCACCAGTGCGGATGACGTACGTGCAGCTAAGGCCACCACCCCCCCCCGCCCCCGTGCCGAGTGTACCACTCACGGAGTTCCTGGGGCGACGGAGAGTGCTGTAGGCTCTGGCCACCGCCAGTGCCTCCACGACCACCACCGCCGCCACCACCGCCTCGACCACCTCCTCCCCTGCCGCCGCCGCGTCCACCGCCGCCCCCACCACCGCCGCAGCCCCTGCCACCGCCCCCGCCGTTGCCACCACCACCCCCACCGCTGCCACTAGCTCCACCAGCCCCGCCACCACCCCCACCGCCGCCACCACCCCCACCACCGCCTCCCCCGCCGTCACCTCCGCCTCCCTTGCCCCCTTTGCCCTTGCCGCTGCGGCGCCCGCTCGAAGCAGACGCAGCCCCGACCTTCTCAGCACCAAGGAGGTTGAGAGCAAAAGCAGAGGCGACAGAGGGAAGAAGGGGGGAAGGGGAACACCCCTCAAAGAAAGGGGTGCAAGGGTCGCCACGAGAGGCACCTTCAGCGACTATGCTAGCCTCAGCTGCAAGCAGTTCCTTCTTGAGGAGGGCAATGGTGAGCTCAGTGGGGCAGCGAGCTAGGAAGTGGTCCCTGACAGCACGCAGAGTGTCAGGGAGGCGGGTGACTAGGTGGTAGAGAGTGAGCCAGAGCCGGGGGGGGGTTGGTGGCAAGAAACTCGTCGGTCATGGCGGCACGAAAGCGGGCCTCACTAGTACGGAGGTGCGTGATGAGGTCAGCGACTGTGTGGAGCGAGGCCAGGTCGGGAAACAAGTAGGGGAGTGAGAGACGGCCTAGCGTGGCAGAGGCAGGTGAGGATTAGCGGGCAACGACAGTGGTGTACAGTGCCTGTGCAGTCTTGTGCTGGCCAAAGTGCTCGCGCTCGTCTATCGACAGGGAGTTGCGAATAGCGAAGCGGGCGTGGGCGTCACGAGTCTGCCACTGTGAGCGGGCAGTGTTGTGAGCAGTAGCAGTAGGAGCAGTAGCATGGCCTAGGGCGTGATCGTACAGTGAGATGTCCTCCTTGGCAGTGAGCTCTAGGAAGAGGTGTAGGTCATCTAGCCAGGTATCGAACTTCACTGGGCGGCCCTCATCATCGAAAGCTAGCACAGGAGGGCTAGCCATAGCAGCAGTAGTAGCAGTAGTAGCACCCTAAAACATTAGGCAGCGAGTCAGGTAGGGCGGCTCGGTCCAGGACGGGCGGCGCGGCTCGGTTCAGGTAGGGCGGCTCGGCTCGGGTAGGGCGGCGCGGCTGGGTTCAGGTGGCGCGGCTCGGCTCGGGCGGCTCGGTTCGGGTCGGGCGGCTCGGTTCGGGCTGGGCTGCTCGTTCTGGCGGGGCCGTGGGTGTCGCAACGGGGTGCTAAGGGGCGGGCGCACGGGTCCACGGGGCCAGCTGGGGGCAGCTAAGGGGTGGCGCTTGGGGTCGACGGGGCCAGCGGGGCCGCTAAGGGGCGGGCGCACGTGGTCGACGGGGCCCGCTGGGGCCGCTAAGGGGCGGGCGCACGGGGTCGACAGGGCCAGCGGGGCCGCTAAGGGGCGGGCGCACGGGTGTACGGGGCCAGCGGGGCCGCTAAGGGGGCGGGCGCACGGGTCGACGGGGCCAGCGGGGCCGCTATGGGGCGGCGCGTGAGGTCGACGGGGCCCGCTAAGGGGCGGCGCGTAAGGTCGACGGGGCTGCTAAGGGGTGGCGCGTGAGGTCGACGGGGCCAGCTAAGGGGCGGCACGTGGGGCCGACGGGGCCTCTAAGCGAGGTCGACGGGGCCGACGGGGCCTCTAAGGGGCGGCGCACGAGGGCGCACTAGGAGCGAGGCGCACGAGGGCGCTAGAAAGGACGGCGCACGAGGGCGCTCCGAGCGGAAACGCTGGGCCCTTAGGAACGGTCCTAGGTTCCTAGCCTAGGCTCGTAATACCATGTTAGAATGAGAGAAAGTGATTGCACTATGAGAGTTGGAGTACAAATAGCCAACCCTAACTTTGTGTACCCCCTAAAGGCTAACCAACTATAGCCTACACAATAACAACACATATAATGTTTGACACACCCACCCCGTATAAGCTACCCGGGGGTGTACGATTATGGGGGGGTGTTTTATCCGGGAGAATACGGTATTCCTTGTACTCCTATATAATCTTGTATCTCCTTGCTTTAATCAATCTACTTTGCCGTCACATACTAGCGCAAGGTGGTTCACAATACTTCATTAAACGCTTCCGCTATTACATCAGTCCTACCCAGAGTTCATCCCTGTAAAGATCCTAAGGGCTTTTCTCAGCCCAACAGTTTTTGCTCCGTTTTTCATAGTTGTATATAGTATTTCACATGTGAGCAGGCCCTACGAAGTCAGACTTTTTTCTCTGATTTGCACAAATTACTCTGATATTTCAGATTTTTTTTCCAGTGTACTCTGTTAAAATCAGACTTTTTTGGGCCCAAACTCTGTAATTTTCAGACATTTTTTAAGGCTAACTCTGAGAGTTCAGAGTTTTCTGAGAGTGTACTCTGATCATTCAGAGTACAAACGCGTCCTTGACTGGTGATTCGGACTTACGGGTCACAACAGATTCGCAATGTCAACGCAAAATCGCCTTGACACAGCAAATCCGAGCCTTACAGCACAAGATTTTCGCCCAATCATAGCAAAATCGCCCTGACACAACAGATTTGCGCTGTCAGAGCACAACAATTTTCGACCAATCACAGAAAACTCGCCCAGACATTGCAGATTCGCTCTTTCGCACCACAAGATTCGCCCTCACACATATATTCGCCCTATCTGAGCATGTTTTATCGAAAATCCCCTTAGTGTTGTGTGTTTCGATAGCAAATGAATGAAACATTGATTACATTCTGATGAAACATTGAATACATTGTTTTTGAATGATCATACTTTTTTTTTAGGACACTCTGAAATTTCAGCCTTTTTTTATACCAGATCTGAGATTTTCAGACTAAAATTGTGTACTAGTCTGACGATGTGAGAATAAGCGAACAGGAATGGATCAACTAGAAGTGAAAAGAGTACAAGTAGTAAACCCTAGAATTGTGTACCCCCTATAGGCTAACCCACTGTAGCCTACACAAGTATAACATGTATAATGTTTGACACACCCCCATAGGCAAAGTGGGGGAGAACAAGGGGTCACAAGACCAGTCAAGCAAAGCAAAGCAAGCTCAGGGTGGATCACAAAGTCACCACACAGTCCGAGCACAAGAGCAGGGCCAGAGGCCAGTTCACATGCAGGAGTATAGACATATATATAAAACTAGACAAGCAAGAGCAGGTATATATATATGTCACAGTACAAGTAAAGTCAAGAGGAGAGCAAGTGAGGCAAGACAGACACAAGACCCAGCTGGGTGCAAAAGCGCTGATGATCACAAGGCGCGAGTGCCTTGGTGAACACATCAGCAGTGTTGGCCTCAGAGGCCACGTACGCAAGTCGCAACTGACCACGCTGCTGCAGCTCACGAGCAAGGAAGTAGCGGAGAGCAATGTGCTTCGTTCTGTGCTCCAAGCGCTGCTCTCGACACAAGGCCAGCATGGCCTTGTTGTCTACGTACAGCACTGGAGGAGAACGAGGCGGCTCTCCAAGGTCAGTCAGCAGGTAGGTGAGCCAGCGAAGCTCCTGTGCAGCCATGGCCCCGGCGTAGATCTCAGCCTCACAACTGGAGCCGAGAACCGAAGACGAGCGAGTAGACCGCCACGAGACAGAGCCGGAACCAAGGCTGAAGGTGTAACCCTGTGACGACCGCTGCGTAGCCTGGTCGTCAGCCCAAGAAGCGTCCGCGTGGCCGGTAAGGACCACTGGACTCCGCCCTCCAAGCACAAGCCCCATGCCCGACGTACTGCACAGGTAGCGCAATACCCTCTTCGCTGCAGCCATGTGCTCTGGTCTGTGTCTCCCAGGAGCAACATAGCGTGCAAGAATGCTCAGAGGATATGCAAGGTCAGGTCGTGTGCAGGTCATCAGGTACATGAGGCAGCCAACAAGCTCTGCATACGGACCACTCGACTCTACGGACTCATCCGAAGGCAGAGCTGAGAGTGAGTGGCGAGTAGGCAGAGGAGTGGCCTGAGGCGAGGAGTACGTGAAGCCGAAGCGCTGAAGGACCTGCTGCACCATGTGTGACTGAGTCAAGGTAATGGTGCGGCGTGCTCTGTCCCGAGTGATCTGCAAGCCAAGGTAGCTGCGCAGTTCACCCAGGTCTGTGCACGTGTGTCTCTTCAGCAGTTCGGACTTCACGTAGGCGAGTCCAGCAGTGTCCGCTGTGGCAAAGACCAAGTCGTCGACGTACACGAGGATGTAGAACGGCGGCAGTGAAGTGTCGGTGCGCAGAAACAGCGACGGGTCAGCAGTAGAAGGAGCAAACCCAAGAGCCGCAAGCGTAGTCCTCAGTGTGTCGTGCCACTCACGCGGTGCCTGGCAGAGACCGTAGACTGGCCGTCGGAGGCTCCACTGGGTGCCAGGAGGGAAAGTCCCAGTGAAGCCAGGTGGACGGCGCAGCCAGATCTCCTCGTGCAGGCTACCCTGCAGGAACGCAGTGCTGAAGTCGAGAGAGTGAAGCTCGTAGTCGCGCTGAGCGGCTATGTGCAGCAGCACCCGAAGAGTGGTCATCTTCGGGGTGGGAGAGAAGGTCTGAAAGTAGTCAACTCCCTGCCGCTGACTGAAGCCACGAGCAACGTACCGCGCCTTGAAGACAGGTGGAGAGCCCGGCGGCCGCTTCACCCGGAAGATCCACATGCCACTGACGATGTTCGCCCCAGGAGGGGGAACTGCGTCAACGTAGGTGCCTGTGGACTTCCTGGAAGCCATCTCTGCATCCATAGCTGCCTGCCACTGAGAGGAGTAGGGACCCTCTACGGCCTCCGCGTAAGAACGCGGAGTCGGGATGTCTAGTGCATCCGGGTCTCCCTCAGGGGCAAGCAGTACAGACGCGAGATGAGGTGAAGCAGCCGCTAGACACTGTAACTCCTCCTGTCTGTCCTCTAGGACGTCCGTGCCAAGAGCACACTCACCCCCGACGGACGGAGGACAGACAGACGCAGACTCAGCAACAAGACCAGCAGCGTAGTCGAGACGACAGCGAGCAGCAAAGTCAACGAGCTCAGCGACTAGAGCAGACGCAGCAGTGGACTCAAAAGAGGGGTCAGTGACGACAGTAGCAAGCAGACGCGTGACAGTAGGACTGGCAGCGCGAAGAGAGTCCGACTCAGGGTCGGCAAGCGCAGGAAGAGAGGACTCAGGAGGAGAAGGCAAAGGGGCACGCAGAGGAGCAGTGGACGGACGCAGAGACATCCGGTGCGTGCCAGGGACAGGAGGAGGACGCTGACGCGAACCGCGACCACTAGCGCGAGCAGCACGAACAGGCGACGCGGGACGAGACGCAGGCTCACGACGCTCAGCAAGACCTCCAGTAGGACCAGTGTAAGGAGAGGGAGCAGGCAGAGGAGAGGAAGGCTCCAACAGTGACTGCGACTGGACAGGCTGTGGACACTCTACCGAAGGAGAAAGACCAAGAACCTGCTGTAGGAGCGGAACGAAGTACGGCCGAGGCCGCGCGGCAGCTCCAGACTCAGCAGGGACAGCACCAGCACCCTCAGCGACAGCACCAGCGCCACCCACACCTCCAGCGGCAGGACCAACAGCAGTAGGCTCAGCACCAACGCCCTCAGCACCTCCAGCTCCAGGAGGACCCGCAGGTCCAGGAGGACCCGCAGGTCCAGCAGCTCTGGGACCGGCAGCACCCGCACCCTCGACGGTCGAAGAAGCTCCAGCTCCAGCTCCAGCAGCACCTCCAGACTCAGCAGCACGCCTCCAGCGGCGAGTGTACCACTCGCGAAGCTCCTGTGGAGAGAGGGGCTCCCGGCGAGACGCAGCAGCAGGAGAAACCCCAGGCTCAGCAGCTCCAGACGCAGCAGGGAGAGCACCAGTACCCTCAGCTACAGCACCAGCGCCACCCACACCTCCAGCGGCAGGACCAACAGCAGTAGGCCCAGCACCAACGCCCTCAGCAGCTCCAGCTCCAGGAGGACCCGCAGGTCCAGTAGCTCCGGGACCGGCAGCACCCGCACCCTCGACGGTCGAAGAAGCTCCAGCTCCAGCTCCAGCAGCACCTCCAGACTCAGCAGCACGCCTCCAGCGGCGAGCGAACCACTCGCGCAGCTCCTGTGGAGAGAGGGGCTCCCGGCGAGACGCAGCAGCCGGAGAAACCCTAGGCTCAGCAGCTCCAGACGCAGCACCCCCAGGCTCAGCAGCTCCCGACCCAGCACCCCCAGACCCATCACCTCCAGGCACAGCACCCCCTGGCTCAGCACCCCCAGGCTCCGCACCCTCCGCAGTAGCACTCGCAGGCCCAGTACCCCCAGCAGTAGCACCCCCAGGCTCAGCACCCCCGCGCACAGCACCCCCAGAGTCAGCACCCCCAGGCTCAGCACCCGCAGCAGCACCAGAGTCACCTGTAACCTCGACCGGGTCAACGGCGTCTACCTGGGACACACCTGAGGGGGCAGGAACCTGAGGGGGGAGGGGGTCTACCGGGGGGGGGAACCGGTACAAGGAAGTCCGGGGGAGGGGGGAGGGAAGGAGTGCGGTAGGGGAAGAGACGGTAGAAGGGGACTGACTCGTCGAACGTGACGTCCTGGGAGGACAGAACACGACGAGAGGAGGGGTGGTAAAACTGCCACCCTGGGGCGTCAGTGGGGAAGCCAAGGAAGACACAGGGAGCAGCACGAGGGGACAGCTTGTCCGCAGACAAGTCGCGGACAAACGCCCGAGATCCCCAGACACGGAACACAGACGCATCGCCAACCTTCCCCGTCCACAGCAAGGCTGGGGACATCGCAGGCCGAGAGACCCGGGGGTGAAGGTTGAGCTGATGCGCCGCGTACCTCACCGCAAACGGCCACAGAAAATGGGGGGCAGCCGCATGCATCATGGACGTACGAGCGACATCCATGACCATGCCAATGCGGCGCTCAGCAATCCCATTTTGCTGTGGTGAGTCCGGAAGCGTGAAGGTCTGGCGGATCCCCCGTGCACGACAGTAGTCCCGCAGAAGGCGAGAAGAGAACTCTCCGCCTCTGTCAGAGTGCAGACGCAGAACAGGAAAGTCCGAGCCGAAGCTCTTCCTGAGCTGGAGACGAGCCTCGCGGATCAAGTCGATCAGCACCTCAGTGACCTCACCCTTGCTGCGCAAGGGGAGGACTGTGGTGTAACGCGAGTAGTCGTCAACCACCAACAGGAAGTAGCGCTCGTAACCCTGCCCACGGACGGGGGCTGGGCCCCACACATCCATGTGAAGCGTCTGCAGGGGAGCCTCTGTCGGGGGGAAGTGGGAGGAGTGAGGAGTAGCCCGGAGGCGACCCTCGACACAGGGGACACAGGAAGGTCCTGGCCCGGAGGGGAGAGGAGGGAGAGACTGGGGAAGACCAGAGACAAGGACACGGGAAGCCATGCTCCGAAGACGGGGCAAGGAGGGGTGGCCAAGACGGTGGTGCCACAGGAGAGTCTCGTGAGACAGGAGGCGACAAGTACAGGGGGTAGACTCAGGACCAGACCTGGACGCAGCAGCAAACACCTGACCCGACGCCGCTACCTGACCGGACGCGGGGACAGGAGGAGACTCAGTGGTCAGGGTGTAGAGGCTCGACCCCGGCCGACGCGAGAACGTGGCCAGGTGCCGGCCTGTGCGTGCGTCCGTGCAGTGGGTCACTCGCTGACTCGCAGGAGTGAACTGGTGAACCCCCGCATCCTGTAGGTCTGCACCACTCACCAAGTTCGTCGAGAACGAGGGGAGGTACAGGCCAGACAGGGTGCCCGAGGGGGCAGCCGGACACGGGAGGACAGTGGAGAAGTGAGCGAGGACAGGACCCCCAGAGGGGTCAGCCAGGGAGACTGCAACCGGCCGACCAAGCGGCGTGAGTGTGGTGCGGTCCCGAAAGAAGGAGCGAGAAGCCCCAGAGTCAAGTGTAAAGGTGAGGGAGGCCGAAGCCAACGCGGTACCTGAGAGCGCAGCCTCACCCGCACCTGAGGAAGCAGACTCACTAGCACCTAGAGCAGCAGCCGCACCTGTACCTGGAGCAGGAGACTCACTAGCACCCAGAGCAGCAGCCTCACCAGTAGCTAGAGCAGCAGGTCCTATACCTGGGTCAGGCGGGACGCACAGGTGACCGGCACGGTCAGCACTAGTAGGCAATGCATACATGGCAGTGAGAATAGCATCATAGTCAAGAGCGTATATATCTACCCTCTGCCTAAGCAACTCCACCCAGTCGGGAAGCTCAGCCTCGTCGCCAAACACGGTACGCCAGGCGTCGCTCAGACGGGCGAAGCAGCGGGACGGTGTATGACTACGTGTCCCACAAGGCTGACCAGTCCGAGTACCAGTGCGAATCACGTAAGAGCAGCAAACAGTACTGAGAGACCCTCCACTCTGAGCGTACCACTCACGAAGCTGGCGAGGCGTGAGAGACACGCGAGAGGGTCGCGGGAGCTGCATCTGGCCGCCACCACGAGTAGAAGCAGCAGGAGTGGTAGTAGGAGTAGCGTCGCCACCCCTACAGCCCCAACCAGCGTACCACTCACGCAGCTGCTGGGGCGTGAGGGACTCACGCCGGCGTCGCTGGGGCTGCATCTGGCTCCGCAAGTAGAAGCAGGAGCAGGACTAGCAGCAGGGAGGCAGGCAGCCAGGCAAGCCAAAAGGCAGGCAGGCAGGCAAGCAGGCGACGCGCAGCGTGCTAGCAGGGCAAGAGCTCACCAGTGTGGGAATAGTAGGCTCGGCGACTCAGCGGCTCGGCAGCTCGGCGGCTCGGCGGCTCGGGCGACTCGGGCGGCTCGGCGGCAAGGCGGCTCAGCAGCAACTGCAGCTCAGCAGCTCGGTGACTCGGCGGCTCGGCGGCAGGGCGGCTCGGCAGCAACTGCAGCTCAGCAGCTCAGCGACCCGGCGGCTCGGCGGCAGGGCGGCTCGGCTGTGGGGCGGCTCGGCTGCTGCAGGTGAGCGGCTCGGCTGCTGCAGTGGGAGAGGAAGGAGGAGGAGAAGCAGGGGAGGCCACACACCTGCCACCCCTCTGCCGCAAGCGGCCCCCTCAGGTCGCCTCGACAGGCGACGGGAAAAGGGGGGGTGGGTGGTGGGGGGGCCGGTAGGTGCAGCGGCGGGGCCAGCAGGTGCAGTTGCGGGGCCGGTAGAAGGGGACGGCAGGAGCCGTCAGGAGGGGACGGCGGGGCCGTCAGGAAGGGACGGCGGGGCCGTCACGAAGGGACGGCGGGGCCGTCAGGAGGTGACCGGGCCGCGACGGGGGCAGGCGGCGGGGCCGCGTAAGGGCCTGGGCGGGGCCGCGACAGAGTCGTCGGCGGGGCCGCGTGAAAGCCGGGGCGGGGCCGCGTAGAAGCCGGGGCGGGGCCGCGAAGGAGCCGGGGCGGGGCCGCGTGAGAGCAGGCGGCGGAGCCGCGTAAGGGCCTGGGCGGGGCCGCGACAAAGCCGTCGGCGGGGCCGCGTGAAAGCCGGGGCGGGGCCGCGTAGAAGCCGGGGCGGGGCCGCGCGAGAGCAGGCGGCGGGGCCGCGAAGGAGCCGGGGCGGGGCCGCGTGAGAGCAGGCGGCGGAGCCGCGTAAGGGCCTGGGCGGGGCCGCGACAAAGCCGTCGGCGGGGCCGCGTGAAAGCCGGGGCGGGGCCGCGTAGAAGCCGGGGCGGGGCCGCGCGAGAGCAGGCGGCGGGGCCGCGAAGGAGCCGGGGCGGGGCCGCGTGAGAGCAGGCGGCGGGGCCGCGACAGAGAGGGCGGCGGGGCCGCGTCAGTGAAGGCGGCGGGGCCGCAGGGGAAATGGCGACCCGAGGGGTCGCTAAAAAAAAGATCGCGCCTCGGGGGGCGCTTCGGTGGGCCCAAAAAAAAACGGTCCGTAGAAGGACCCGCTCTATACCATGTGAGAATAAGCGAACAGGAATGGATCAACTAGAAGTGAAAAGAGTACAAGTAGTAAACCCTAGAATTGTGTACCCCCTATAGGCTAACCCACTGTAGCCTACACAAGTATAACATGTATAATGTTTGACAGAGGACCATACCAAGAATTGCAACACACTGCGCTGGACAGGACAGCACCACGGTACACCGTCAAGATAACCAAATCTAGATATTTGTACCGAAAAATATTCCTCAAAGTTGTTGGAATAACCGAAAGGTTATATAAAGCATTCTCGAAGTTGTTCCACTGTACCAGTACCGCAATAGCTCATATAGAGCATGCGGAATGTCGAGGGTCACCCGAAGGTCAATTGTGTGAGAGAATCAACGGTCGTGACCCTTGACAATCCAGTAACCGCGCGACAGTTAATTCACTGCAACATGGTAACTGTCGAGGATAGCAATAGTCACGGTGACTGTAGCTATGCAATACAGTTAATAAGACCCCTCAGAGTACATGGCTAGCTAGATTTCTATTTAATCTCTTGTGCTTCTATCTTTCAATCATCTTGTTCTCCTTCAATTATTATTCAACAAGGTCACTACAGAGACTTCATCGTCTCCTCTCATTCTTAACAGATTCTATCCTATCCACTGAATCCTTGGTTTTATCAACATGGTATGAGAGCCAGGGTGGATAATATGATTTGTCAAAGTTCTCGTTCTTCTCAAAACAACTCCTTTATAAGGTTACTCATTACACCTCAAAGTCTGCAATACTATGGCTCCTGAAGGGAAAGCTACTGCAGACTCACCGGGCCCACCACCAGCAACGACTAACGCGCCATCAGCAGTGACCTCCGTCAGCGCCGCTGTCGTTGAGGAACTAGTCGCACGCATCAACGCCCTTGAGAGCCACCAAGGAATGAGCGTTGACGGCTCAAGCTACGCACGTGGCGAAGTATCAATACTACCGCGAATCTCTCCTCGCATACACCGCTCTCCTTCGCAATCTCTCACCTGAAGAACAGCTCGGCATTCGCCCTTATAAGACGGAGTGGGCTCCCGCACAAGCCTCCTGGGAACACCTGCGCAACTCATACATGGCAGCAGATCCAGTTACCATGAGCCGTCTACTCAGCCAACTGGCTTCAGTTAAAATGAAGCAAGGGGAGAAAGCGGGACCGTATGTCAACCGGTGCCGCAATCTGCGTGACCAAGTCAAGAAATGCGGTGGGACTGTTCCCGTTGACCTGTTCATCTCGATGGTCATCTCTGGCCTCGGCCCTGACTGGCGACAATGCCAGTCACTCCTTCGCGCCCGAGCAGCCATATCAGAGTCAGCTCTGTGCGCCACGCTTCTTTCGGAGCAGAAGGAAATCGACCTGTACAATGAGAAGAACGTTAAACGGGAGAAATTAGTCTTCTACACAGGAACATTACAAGGGGAACAACGCGGAAAGAAGGGAGCTTTCTGCAAATACTGCAAGAAGTCTGGCCACTCTATCGACCAGTGCTACAAGCGTCAGGCCAAATACTTCACAATCCACTGCAATCATCACGGCGAAGGACAAAGGAAATGGGACAATCATAAGCTGTATGGCTCGACGCAACAGAGGGTCCCGTTACTGGGGTCAAACAACATTCACTCACGACAATCCCATCGACCCCGTTGGGCCCAGTCCAGACAATGACCCAACAGCTTTTACCTGGTCCTCTCGCCCCTCAGACATTCCTCCTGACTTCGAGCTTCCTCCCCCTACTCCGGAATCGCCGCCGAGCATTTCCGCAAACAGATATTTCGCCCTCTCGCCGTACACCGGCGATCTTGATCGCATCGTCACACCCAAGATTGCCAACCTCGCCCGCCAACGCCACGAGGATCTGGATACGTGGTACCTTGACAGTTGCTGCGGACAACACATGGTGGGATCGCCAAGGTTCATCAGCAACTCGCGACGCATGCGACGACCCTGCGAAATCACTGCCGCCAACAACGGAAAAATGAAGGCATATGAGATTGGCGAAATCTACCTTGAGGCCGACGACACGAAGTTTACCATTCACATCGGGGACGTTCTCGTCGCCCCCGATCTACAATACAACTTACTCTCATCAGCTCAACTCATGCGGTGTGGAATCGACATTGGCAGCAATCGGAAGGAAAAGACTTTCGAGCTCTTCCACAACGAAACTTACATCGGAAAAGCGATCGATGAAGATGGAGTCTTCGTGCTGCAATTTTCGGCTCAGGGCACCACCGGCGACTCCCACCGCACACTGCTGCTGAAGACCACTCCCACGCAGCCGCCGACATGGTCAAATCCCGACGAGATGGGCCTCGAACGGCCAGCCTCCGACGGCCTTCTACGCTTGCGCACTGTCCCGACTGCCTCGACCTCCAACCCTGCAGAAACCGGACCTGCCACAATGGAAGAAGATAGGGGCACGTCAGGACCTGCAACTCAATCAACCGAGGAAAACAAGACAGCGGAAACACACTGGTCGGGCTGGAACACTTCCGAGCCAGCGCTCGGACCCTGGGGAGAAGTACTAACTCCAGAAGAAGCAGCAGCAAGTTGGAGGGGAGCAGCTCCAGCAGAGGAAGTTGGCGCAAGAGGAGGATGGGGCACCACATCCGAAGCAGAACAAAGGCACGCGGAAGCAGCTGGCTTTCCCCCTGCGGAAGTCGCCGTCGTCGACCCATACTGGGAAACTCGCGGCACCTGCTGGGGAGGTCCACCTCTCCCAGATCAATACGCCCCTGCCACACCCGAGCAAGGGGAAAAAGGGTCAGAAGAAGAAGAAGAAGCCTACGAATTCATGGGAGAACCAACAGAGCTACCCAAACCTACCGAAGAGCCGGAGCCGCCCATCCAAGGACCACAAGAAATTGAGGTCATCGGCGCTGAATACAGTTACTTCAGAATCCCCGTGAATGGACTCCTAGCTCGGGAATGGCCCAACCAATGCCTGCTCGTTACCGGAGACCAAGTCGAAGCCGGCGACACCGACGACATCATCGGTATCCCCCGCGTGCTTCTGGAGCGAAAGGCAATTCAAGCGCTCGACGCCGACATCGACTCCGCCGCGAACGAAGGACCTGAAGGGGAGGCAAACGACGAAGCAGCGCGACAAAAGTATTATCAAAGGACAGTAGGTTACCATGCGGACCCAGAAACATGGCACCAACGGCTCGGCCATCCCTCCCACGCCACGCTCAAAAACTCGCTCAAAGCCGGAGTCTTCGACAACGACGCGCTTCTTCTCTCTCGAAACGGTTCGCTTACCGCGGACTCACCTAACCCACCGTGCACCATCTGCCCAACCGCATCACTCAATCACCAGCCGTTCCCCGACTTACCCCCAGGGTATGAACGCTACAAGCCGCTAGACAAAGTCTACAGCGACTTTATGGTGCTCAGCCAGATGGGGCTCGACGGAGAGCAGTACACACTCACCTTCATCGACGCATCTACTCGCTACGTCTGGGCCGTCAACACCGACAGCAGGTCTTTGGCCTTTGAGTGCTTCATTGCGTGGATGAAGTGGGCTGAGCAACAGTCCGGCCTCAAACTCAAAACTTGGCAGACGGACGGAGCTCTGGAGTTCTTCTCGGTCGAGTTCAGGGAGCTCCTCAAGTAGAAGGGGATTGAGCACCTGGTGTCCCTGCCCTACGCCCACCAATAGCAAGGAGTAGCAGAACGGACAAAAAGAAGCCTCGCCACGCGGATGAGGGCCTTGATGAGGCAGTCGGCCATCCCAACAAAATATTGGCTGTTTGCGATGAATCACGCTGTTCGGCTGCACAACTTGCTGTCCTCGCGAAGCCTTGAGACCAACAACTCTCCATACCGGGCATGGACGGGCAGAAAAGCCGATACTCGACTATTTCGGGTGTTTGGCTGCATGGTACAGTACAGACCCCACACTGCAAGAACCGGAAAATTTGCTGACCGGGCACGATGGGGCATCCACCTCGGGATCGAGAAGGAATTTAAGGCGTGGATTGTTTTGGACTACGCGACACACGAGGTGACGAAATCACGTGATTGCATCTTCTACGAGAAGCTGACTCTGCCCCTTTTTAAGGAGCACCAGGAAGCCGACAAACTTCCCGAGAGGCTCTTCGAGGGCCACCGGAGCTTCGTCACGTCACACGACGAAGCTGACCTGGCCGAGGATGCAGACGCACCCGATGTCACCCCGATGGACTCAGCTCCGAGCATACCCCTCACAAGCCAATTTGGGACTCCAATATTCATACCTCTACACCAACCCGATCCTAACGATACAACTCGCGCGGCTCATGACTACAACAGTGAAGCGCGCCGATCACCTGATGCCGAGTTACCACAACCCAACATGTCGCAAGATACCCTCCGCCTCAGCAACGACAGCGATGACGACGTGATCGAAGTTACCAGCCTTCACGACCACGACCGACTTCACTACGAAAAGACTGACGAAACCGGTCTCCGCGTTCTCGGCCTCGCCGTCGCTGTTCGCCACACTTCGCCCAAAGAACCAACCACCGTCCAACAAGCCCGGCTTTGTCAACCGCACCAAACACATCGCCCTTCGCTACTTCTTCGTGAAGGATGAAATCGACAAAGGGAAAGTCAAGCTGACGTACTGCCCGACTGGTGACATGGCAGCTGACTTCTTAACGAAGAAGCTACCACGTCAGTAGTACCAACGCTGCGCCGACCTCTGCGGGATCACCAAGAAATCCCACGTGGCCCCCCTTCAGGAATGAAGGGGAGTGTTGGAATAACCGAAAGGTTATATAAAGCATTCGCGAAGCTGTTCCACTGTACCAGTACCGCAATAGCTCATATAAAGCATGCGGAATGTCGAGGGTCACCCGAAGGTCAACCGTCTGAGAGAATCAACGGTCGTGACCCTTGACAATCCAGTAACCGCGCGATAGTTAATTCACTGCAACATGGTAACTGTCGAGGATAGCAATAGTCACGGTTACTGTATCTATGCAATACAGTTAATAAGGGAATGTACCCCTTAGAGTACATGGCTAGCTAGATTTCTATTTAGTCTCTTGTGCTCCTATCTTTCAATCATCTTGTTCTCCTTCAATTATTATTCAACAAGGTCACTACAGAGACTTCTATCCTATGCATTGAATCCTTGGTTATATCAACAAAAGTAATCAGCTCAAGGCAAATTTATCCACAACACTTCTGAACTGAACACAGCAGGTAAGAAGAATTACAAGCGGCTGGTGCTCAGTTAACCCCGGACTCCCTAGTTGGTCCCTCTCTCTCACTCTCACATCACATTGCCTCAGCCAGGGCTTTTTTTTGGATTTTCACTACTCAGATTTCCAGAGCTGTTTTCTAGGGAACTCAGAAATTCAGGGTTCATTATGAGCGTTACTCTGATTTGTCAGAGAAAACTTCACTTCTGAAAAATTTACTCTGGGCACCCAGTTGTCAAATATTATAGCCTGTAGTGGGTTGGGCTATATGGGGTACAACTAGTTAGGGTTAGGTGATGTACCCCAATCCTGTCAACACAACGCATTCCGCTGTAGTTCTCATTCTGACATGGTATCAGCAGTAGGTTAGCGCTCCTAGTCCTAGGCCCGCCCTTCCCTACCACTAGGGTTACCACTGCACCCTGCTAGCCCGCCAGCGCCCTACCCCACGCCCCAGCCGGCGCGCCCCTCCCCTCCCCGCCCTTAGCCAGCGCGCCCGCCAGCCAGCCAGCGCGCCAGCCAGCCAGCGCGCCAGCCAGCCAGCGCGCCAGCAGCCTGCGCGCCAGCCAGCCAACGCGCCAGCCCGCCAGCGCGCCAGCCAGCCAGCGCGCCAGCCCGCCAGCGCGCCAGCCAGCCAGCGCGCCAGCCAGCCAGCGCGCCAGTGCACCAGCCAGCCTGCGCGCCAGCTCGCTTGCACGCCAGCCCGCCAGCGGGCGCACCAGCGAGCCCGCCGGCTCGCCTGCCTGCGCGCCCGCCAGCGAGCTCGCCAGCACGCCCGCCAGCACGCACGCCAGCGCGCCCGCTAGCGCGCCCGCCAGCGCGCCACGCCAGCGAGCCCCGCCAGCGCGCACGCCAGCGCGCCGCGCCCGCCAGCGCGCGCCCTGCTTAGCCGCCCGCCAGCGCGCCGCGCCGGAGCGCGCCCCGCCAGCGCGCGCCCCACCGCCCCGCGCCCAGCCAGTGCGCGCCCCGCCTGCGCGCACCCGCCTCGCACTCACCTCCCTCTCCTCCTCCTCTCGCGGCTGGCGGCCGCTATCACTTGTCCTCACCCCTCATGGCGACGTCTCGCGTGCTCCGTTTCGACCCTGAGGGGCGTGCGATCGACTTTAGTACCTGGCTGACGCAGGCCCATCGCCACCTTAGGAGCCAGCGCCAGGATGGCGTGCACCTGTTTGCGCATGCGTCCGGTGCTCTGCCCGCCCCGCCGCAGCCTTCACCGCTGCCCACTACCCCACCGCCTACTTCCGAGCAGGAGGCTGAGTACCAACGCCGGTTCCTCGCTCGAGACGTGTGGGAGTCTCGTGACGCTGCTGCCTGCCTCGCCCTGACCGACCTTCTCCCGCCGACTGAGGCTGTCCACTTCACTCAGGTCGAGTCTGCTGCAGACCTTTACACTGCTATTGTTGCTCGCTACTCCACTCCCTCCTCTGCCTCCCTCAGCTGCCTCCTTGTCCCCTTTATCTACCCTGACCTCGCCTCCTTTGAGACTGTCGCTGACCTCGCTACCCACCTGCGCTCCCTTGAAGCTCGCTTCAAGGCCGCTTGCACTAAGGAACAGCTTGCCCTTACACCCCCCCCCATGTGGCTCACTATTCACTGGTTAGTCACTCGCCTCCCTGACCGTCTAGCCACAGCCCGCGACGCGCTTCTCCTGAAGCACCCCACTGAGCTTACTATCGATCTTCTTGAGACCGCTCTCTCGAAGATCGAGAGTAACCTCCTCGCTGTTGCCTCCGCCTCTTCCGCGCATCCTCCTCGTCTCTTTGAGGCGTGTGCGGTACCACAGCTTCCCACCTTCACTGCCTCGCTTGCCACTGCCGCGTCTTCTGCCTCTGAGGAGACGGCGGCCGTTTCTGTCTCTGGCGGACAGAAACGTGGCAAGTCCGGCAAGAAGGGAGGGAAGGGCGGCGGGGGTTCTGGGGGTGTTGCGGGTGGCGGCGGTGGCGGTAGTACTAGTGGCGGGGGTGGCGCCGGGGGTGACTCGGGACCTGACGGCTCTCCTCTAGACGGTGGTGAGGGGTTTTCGCAGCAGCAGCAGCAGACTCCTCCGCAACTGCCACCGCCTGGACAGCAGCAGCGGCAGGGACAGCAGCAGCAGAGCCAGGGCCAACAGCAGCGTCCGCCTCAGCAGCAGCCCCAGCAGTGGGGCACTCTGCAGTTGTGGGGCACTCAGCAGCAGTGGGGCCCTTCGCAGCAGTGGGCCCCCCCGCAGCAGTGGAGACCTACGGGCCCCCCGAGCACTGGGCGCAGTGGTGCCCCTTCTAGTCGGGGACCCCGCTCGGCCAGCCGCGACGTTGGTCCCTGTGAGTACTGGATCCTGACGGGTCCGCGCAGGGGCACGTACTGCGGCCGCCCTGACCACTCTGCTGCACGCTGCTTCAGCCGTCTTGACGACCTGTACGTCCTGCACCACGGTCCCTCCGCTCCCCCGCCACCGCGCTGGGGACCACTCCTTGCTCGTGGTGTTGCTGTGTTTGATATGTCTATGGATGATGCTAGGTCTTATGCCATGTATGCTGATGTTGACTATAGTGCTGTCGGATCTGTTTACTTGCTTGTACCTAGTGTAGGATCTTTGCCTGTTGCTAGAGTAGGTGCTGGTGTAGGATCCTGTCTAGCTACTAGTACAGGTGCTCTCTCGGCGGACGCGTCGCTCTCCTTCACACTGGACTCCGGAGTGACGCAGTGCTTCTTCCGCGACAGCACGACTCTTACTCCACTCTCGGCGCCGGTTTCTGTAGCACTGGCCGATCCCTCTTCGGGACCGATCATTGCGACTCATGCCACTACCCTCCCGTGCCCAGCTGCCCCTTCCGGTTCTCTGACCGGCCTCCACGTTCCTACTTTCTCTAGGAACCTGGTTGGTGTGGCTCCTCTGGCGAGACAGCACGTCGGGTCTGGTTTGAGCCTTCGGGTGACACTGCAGTCTGTGTGGACGGTGACACGTACGCCCCTCTGGCCACTTTTCGTCAGGAGCCGGGCTCTGGTCTGTACACCCTCCACACCGACACCCGTCCGATTCCCCCGTCCCACCAGGTACCCAGGTCCAGTCAGGTAGCTGTGCCAGGTCTAGTGGCTGCGTCGTGCTCGTGTCGGTCGCTATCCCACCCTGCCCTCCTCTGGCACCACCGCCTTGGTCACCCGTCCCTCTCTCGTCTCCGCGCTATGTCCAGTCAGCGTCTTGTCTTAGGCCTCCCCCGCGACCTCCCGCAGTCCCCCGCTCCTCCGTGCGGTCCTTGTGTCCAGGGTCGGCTGCGCGCCACTCCTCACTCCTCCTCCCTTCGTCCAGCCTCCGAGCCCTTTGAGACACTCCACTTAGATGTCTGGGGCCCCGCTCCACGGCTTGGACCTGAGCGAGAGAGCTTCTTCCTAGTGGTCGTTGACGACTACTCTCGGTACACCACCGTGTTCCCTTTGGCGAAGAAGTCCGACGTGACTTCTACGCTGATCTGGTGGCTGCTCGCCACCGAGAGTACTCGTCGTCGTTGTGTCAGTTGTCTCCACTCCGACCGTGGGGGTGAGTTTTGCTCCGGCATTCTTGCCAGATTCTGTGCTGAGCAGGGCATCACCCAGTCCTGGACTCTTCCAGAATCTCCACAGCAGAATGGGGTTGCTGAGCGCCGGCTAGGCCTGGTCATGGAGATTGCCCGCACCTCCATGATCCACGCCCGCGCGCCCCATTTTCTGTGGCCCTACGCGGCTCGGTACGCCGCTCACCAGCTGAACCTCTGGCCTCGCGTCTCTCGGCCAGGGGCTTCACCGACCAGTCTTTGGACAGGGTCCCCTGGTGTTGCGTCGAGGTTTAGTGTCTGGGGCTGCTTGGCACTTGTCCGCGACACCTCTGCGGACAAGCTCTCACCTCGCGGCGTCCCCTGTGTCTTCCTTGGTTTCCCTGAGGCCTCCTCTGACTTCACCTTTTACCACCCTCCCTCCCACCGGTTCTTTGACTCTCGTGACGTCAGTTTCGACGAGTCCGTCCCCTACTTCGTCCGGTACCCCTGTCAAGGTCTCCCGGTTCCCCCCCCTCCCCTCTTCCTCGCCCTAGCTCCTCCTCCTCCCGCTCCCTCTCCTCCGGTACCCCCCCCCCGGTTCCCGCTCCGTCAGGTGTGTCGCAGGCTACCCCCCCTCCCTTGGTCCCCCCCCAGGTCTCTCCTCCTTCCCCACAGTCGTCCTCACAGCCTCCGCAGCAGCCGTCGGCGCTTCCTCTCCCGGCCACTGCGGACTCTGAGGGTGTTGGTGCTCGAGGTGAGGGCTCTGGCGGTGCTGGTTCTGGGGGTGTTGGAGTTGGAGCTGAGCGTGCACCTGCCACAGCTGCACGTCCCGAGCGTGTTGGAGTCGGTGGTGGTGCTGGAGCTGGTGGTGTTTCGGGAGCTGGAGAGTCTGGGGCTGGTGCTGGTGCCACTGGCGGCGCCACGACTGGGGGTGCGGGTACACCTCCTACAGGTACTGGTCGTGCTGCCGCAGGGGGTCCTCGCTCTGGGGGTGCTCAGCCGGGTCCTGTCGAGGGTGGAGCCGGTTCTTCTTCGTCGTCTCCTGACACCACTCCTCCTCCTCACCCCTACCCGACTCGTTACCAGGCCCTTCGTCGTCTAGAGCGTGAGGAGCAGCAGCGTTTGGAGCGTGAGAGGTCGGAGGTTCAGCAGCAGGCGGAGCGTGAGCGGTTGGAGTTTCAACAGCAGCAGCAGCAGCAGCAGCAGCCGCAGCCACAGCCACAGCAGCAGCATCAGCAGCACCACCAGCCGCCGCAGCTGCCGGAGCAGCCTCCGGCCCCTGTTTCTGGCCTTCGGGCCCTTGGTCTCCCCTCCTCTCTTCCTGTGTTCAGTCCCACGTTTCCTCCTCCGGACTCCACTCCGGCTGTCGTCCCTCGTTCTCAGTCTCCTCCGTCCCCCCCTCCTCTCGCCCACACTTGGGCCTCTCGCCCTCCTCGTGCTCGTCCCTCGTCCCCTGTCACTGACCTCCGTACCGTGTTGTTTCGTCCTCGTCCTCCTCGTTCTCCTCCATCTGTCCTTCCTCGTCCTCCTGAGTCTTCCCTCACTGCCTCCCTGTCCACTCCGGTCACTGACTACTACCGCACGTACCGCCCCACTCTCTCTCGTGTTCTCGCCTCTCTTGTTACAGACCCTCGTGCCTCTCCTTCCTCCGTCACGGTCCTCACTGCCGCTGTCACTGACTTTACTGCTACGCGTCGCCTTGACTACGCCACTCGAGTTGTGGCAGCTCCTCCTGTCCGTCCTCTGTCCGCCGGGGGTGTGTGTGCCCTTCGCTGTGACGTCCTAGAGGACAGACAGTTTGAGCTAGAGTTCCTGGCAGCTGCTTCGCCTCATCTCTGTGCCATGCTGCTCACTCCTGAGGGAGACCACGACGCTCCTGACATACCTACTCCTCGCACTTACGCTGAGGCAGTGTCAAGGCCTTGGGCCTCTCAGTGGAGAGCTGCCATGGACGCAGAGATGGCCTCCTACAGGTCCACAGGCACTTACGTTGACGAGGTTCCCCCCCCAGGGGCGAACATTGTTGACGGCATGTGGATCTTCAAGGTGAAGCGGCCGCCGGGATCTCCCCCAGTCTTCAAGGCACGCTACGTGGCTAGAGGGTTCAGTCAGCACGAGGGGGTTGACTTCTTTCAGACCTTCGCGCCCACCCCGAAGATGACCACTCTTCGGGTGTTACTGCACGTAGCAGCGCAGAGAGACTACGAGCTACACTCTCTTGACTTCTCCACTGCCTTCCTCCAGGGCTGCTTACACGAGGAGATCTGGTTGCGTCGTCCTCCGGGCTTCACTGGCACTTTCCCGCCTGGGACCCAGTGGAGCCTCAGACGACGGGTCTACGGTCTCCGCTAGGCACCCCGTGAGTGGCACGACACTCTCCGCTCTACTCTCTCCGACCTCGGGTTTGAGCCGTCTTCCGCCGACCCGTCGCTGTTTGTTCGTCGTGGCCGTACACCTTTCTTCGTCCTAGTCTACGTTGACGACTTGGTTTTTGCCACGGCCGACACAGCTGCACTGGCGGAGGTGAAGTCCGAACTGTAGAAGAGACACACCTGCACTGACCTTGGGGAACTGCGCCGCTACCTTGGCCTGCAGATCTCCAGGGACAGAGCCGCTCGCACCATCACTCTCACTCAGTCCCACATGGTGCAGCAGGTTCTTCAGCGGTTCGGGCTTCAGGACTCTTCTCCTGCCCCCACTCCTCTTGCTGTAGACCACAGACTCACTGGGCCTTTTCCTGACGAGCCGTTCGAGCCCAGTGGTCCCTACGCAGAGCTGGTGGGCTGCCTCATGTACCTGATGACGTGCACTCGCCCGGACCTCGCCTTCCCCCTTAGCATCCTGTCTCGCTTTGTTGCGACTGGGAGACACCGTCCTGTTCACTGGGCGGCGGCTAAGAGGGTGGCGAAGTACCTTGGCGCGACATCAGGCATGGGGCTTGTACTTGGAGGGACACAGCCAGTTGTACTCACCGGTCACTGTGACTCTTCCTACGCTGACGACGTTGAGACTCAGAGGTCTACGCAGGGTTACTGTTTCAGCCTGGGTTCTGGAGCTGTTTCGTGGAGGTCTACTCGGTCCTCCTCTGTTGCGACTTCTACCGCAGAGGCCGAGATCTACGCTGGGGCCCTTGCTGCTCAGGAGCTACGCTGGTTGACCTTTTTGCTCACTGACCTTGGTGAGCGGCCGAGCTCTGCACCGACCCTGTTTGCTGACAACAGGGCGATGATTCTCCTGTGTCGTGAGCCTCGACTGGAGAGCCGAGTGAAGCACATCGGCGTCAGGTACTTCCTCCTTCGAGAGTTGCAGAGACGCGGACAGGCTCGTCTGGACTTTGTGGCCTCCGAGGCCAACACTGCAGACATCTTCACCAAGGCCCTCCAGCCTTGTGACCACCGTCGGTTTTGTCTGCAGTTAGGCCTCGTTGAGACTGGGTCTAGTTGACTGCTGTAGGGTGCTCTTTGTCTGTTGCTTGCTTGTACCTTATATATATATATATATATATATATTTGTTTGCACACTTTTGGACTGGCCTTGTGGCCCTTTGCTTGTGCTCAGATTAGGTGGTGACGTTGTGATCCACCCTGAGCTTTGTTCTCTTTCTCTTGTTTTTGACTGGTCTTGTGACCGTAGGTTGCTTGTTGTTGATTGGCCTTCCCCACTTAGGCTATGGGGGTGTGTCAAATATTATAGCCTGTAGTGGGTTGGGCTATATGGGGTACAACTAGTTAGGGTTAGGTGATGTACCCCAATCCTGTCAACACAACGCATTCCGCTGTAGTTCTCATTCTGACACCAGTGTACCTATTTTTCCAACTCTGAGTGCCCTCTCAAGTATTGAACCCAGGCCTTCTGCACTCCTACCAAAAGACACAGTAACGTTGTGCTACGCGGTTACAATTTGAATTGCTTACAGACATTATATATTCCTTTAAACCCACCAATTGGGGGGCGCGGGGGGAAGAGGGAGGGTCGGTCGAAATGCCTATACCATATACAGGGAAAAGTACATCCGCCACAAATATACACTGGTCTCTCAGAGTAGCTAACATCAGAACCCTGACAAATCAGAGAAAAATTATCCTCCAAAAAACTTACCCAGACACGTCAGAGTGACCCCCTAAAAACCACTCTGATTTTCAGAGAAACAGAGTAATTTACTCTGATAAAAAAACCCCTGGCCTCAGCTCACTTTGTTGCACTCTCCTGCAAGTGTTAACTCCATGATTTCTCCTCATCCTTCCTTCATTCCCTCCAGTGCTCCTCTCTACCTGTCAGAATGAGGAATGATGATGCCATTGATGTTGGTTGGGGTACATATAACAAACCCTAACTTCTGTACCCCCTAAGACAAACCTCACTACAGGCTACAACATTTGACACACCCCCATAGCCTAAGTGAGGGGTGTCTAGCAAAATAAAAAAAAGAGTACGGTCACAAGACCAGTCCAAAAGAAAACAAAGCTCAGGGTGGATCACAACGTCACCACACTCTCTGAGCACAAGCAACAGTGGCCACAAGGCCAGTCCAAGAGATCACAAGTATATATAGCAAGAGTACAGACGAAGCAGGCAATAAACTCAAGCCTACACATGACTAGAACCTGTGTCAACAAGGCCTAACTGCACACAACACCTCTGGTGGTCACGAGGCGGAAGCGCCTTGGTGAAGATGTCTGCAGTGTTGGCCTCTGACTCCACAAACTCGAAGCGAGCCTGTCCACGTCTCTGCAACTCTCGCAGAAGAAAGTACCTGACGTGAATGTGCTTCACTCTGCTCTCCAGTCGCGGCTCACGACAGAGGAGGATCGACGCCTTGTTGTCAGTGAACAAGGTCGGTGCAGAGCTCGGCCGCTCACCAAGGTCGGCGAGCAAGAAGGTCAACCAACGCAACTCCTGTGCCGCCATGGCACCAGCGTAAATCTCAGCCTCAGCTGTAGAGGTCGAGACAGAAGAGGAGCGCGTGGAACGCCAGGAAACAGCTCCAGAACCGAGACTGAAATAGTACCCCTGAGTAGACCTGTGAGTCTCAGCGTCGTCAGCGTAAGAGGAGTCACAGTGACCAGTGAGTACGACAGACTGCTGCCCTCCAAGAACTAGCCCCACGCCTGATGTAGTCGCTAGGTACTTCGCCACCCTCACAGCTGCCGTCCAGTGAACAGGACGGTGTCTCCCTGGCGCAACAAAGCGCGCAAGGATGCTGAGAGGGAAGGCGAGGTCCGGGCGAGTACAAGTCATCAGGTACATGAGGCAACCCACAAGCTCTGCGTAGGGACCACTAGGCTCAAACGGCTCGTCAGGAAAGGGACCAGTGAGTCTGTGGTCAACAGCGAGAGGTGTGCGCTGTACGGTGGAGTGCTGAAGTCCGAACCGCTGAAGGACCTGCTGCACCATGTGTGACTGTGAGAGTGTAATGGTGCGAGCGGCTCTGTCCCTGGTGATCTGCAGGCCAAGGTAGTGGCGCAGCTCACCAAGATCAGTGCACGTGTGTCTCTTCTGCAGTTCGGACTTCACGTCTGCCAAAGCAACCCTGTCCGGAGTGGCGAAAACGAGGTCGTCGACGTAAACCAGAACAAAGAACGGTGTGGAGCCACGACGAACGAACAGCGACGGGTCGGCAGAAGACGGCTGGAACCCAAGGTCAGAGAGGGTAGAACGCAGAGTGTCGTGCCACTCACGAGGGGCCTGGCGAAGACCGTAAACAGGTCGCCTCAGCCTCCACTGGGTCCCAGGAGGGAAGGTGCCAGTGAAGGCCGAGGGACGACGCAACCAGACCTCTTCGTGTAGGCTGCCCTGAAGGAAAGCAGTGGAGAAGTTGAGAGAGTGTAACTCGTAGTCTCTCTGTGCTGCTACGTGTAGTAACACCCGAAGAGTGGTCATCTTCGGGGTAGGTGCGAAGGTCTGAAAGAAGTCAACTCCCTCGCGCTGACTGAAACCTCTAGCCATGTAGCGCGCCTTGAAGACCGGGGGAGATCCCGGTGGCCGCTTCACCCTGTAGATCCACATGCCGTCGACTACGTTCGCCCCAGGGGGGGGAACCTCATCGACGTAGGTGCCTGTGGATCTGTAGGAGGCCATCTCTGCATCCATGGCAGCTCTCCACTGAGAGGCCCAAGGCCCTGACACTGCCTCAGCGTAAGTGCGAGGAGTCGGAATGTCAAGGGCGTCGGGGTCACCCTCAGGGGCGAGGAGCATGGCACAGAGATGAGGGGAAGCGGCCGCCAGGAACTCTAGCTCAAACTGCCTGTCCTCTAGGGCGTCACAGCCAAGGGCAGACACACCCCCGACGGCCAGAGGACTGGTAGGAGGAGCAGCCACAAGCGTGGTGGCGTAGTCAAGGCGGCGGGTAGAGGCAAAGTCAGTAACTGCGGCAGTAAGAGCGGACACAGAGGACACAGAGGCACGAGGGTGAGTAACAAGAGAGGCGAGAACACGAGAGAGAACAGGACGGTACGTGCGGTAGTAGTCAGTGACAGGAGTAGGGAGCGACACAGTGAGGGCCGACTCAGGAGGAGACGGAAGCACAGACTGAGACGGACGAGGTGGACTAGAAAGAAGGAAGGCAGTACGAAGGTCAGAGAAGGGAACAGGAGACGAGGGACGAGCACGAGGGGAGCGACGAGTAGCCCAAGAACGAGACGGAGGAGGAGAGGACAAAGGCGGAGAACTGGGGAAAACAGCGGGGGAGGAGTCAGGAGGAGGAAACGTGGGACCGTAGACAGGAGGAGAGGCGGAGGAGGGAGGAGAAGGGGAGGGGAGACCAAGGGTCCGAAGACCCGAGACAGGAGGAGGAAGCGGCTGCTGCTGGGACTACTGCTCCTGCGGGTCCAGCTGCTGCTGCTGCTGCTGCTGCTGCTCCTGCGGCTCCAGCTGCTGCTGCTGCTCCTCCAGCCGCTGTAACTCCCTCTCCTCTCTCTCCAACGCCAGCTGCTCGTCACGGGCACGGCGAACACGAGCCTGGTGCCTAGTCGGGTAGGGGTGGGGGGGCGGAGTAGTGTCCGAAGCAGCGGTAGCTCCAGAGTCCACCCCCGAAGAACCAGGCGCACCACCCCCAGAGGCAGCACTAACACCAGCTCCAGACCCAGGCTCGCCAGAACCCGAAGGAGGCGCACTCTCACACCCAGTGTCCGCCCGACCAGCACCAGCTCCCGGACGACAAGAGTCCTCTGCACCCACCGGGTCAGCTCCAACTCCAGAACCAGAAACTCCAGCTCCAACTCCAGCTCCAACCCCACCACCCCCAGAACCAGAAACCGGTACAGGAACAGGCGCAGCACCAACCTCTCGAGAGCTAGCACCTGCGGCACGCTGCGAGGAGGACTGTGGGGAGGGAGGCTGTACCGGAGAGGCTACCGAAGGAGGAGGAGTAGCCTGGGACACACCCGACGGGGCTGGACCAGGGGGGGGAGGCTGTACCGGGGGAACAGGAGGGGGAGCGGCAGTCAGGAAGAGGGGGGGAGGAGGAACCTGGAGACCTCGACTGGGGTACGTGACGTAGTACGGAGTGGACTCCTCGAAACGGACGTCACGGGAGTCAAAGAACCGGTGAGAGGGAGGGTGGTAAAAGGTGAAGTCAGAGGAGTCCTCAGGGAAACCAAGGAAGACACAGGGGACGGCACGAGGCGAGAGCTTGTCCGCGGAGGTGTCGCGGACAAGAGCCAAGCACCCCCAGACACGAAACCGCGACGCAACACCAGGGGACCCTGTCCAAAGACTGGTCGGTGAAACCTCTGGTCGAGAGACACGTGGCCAGAGGTTCAGCTGGTGCGCGGCGTACCTGACCGCGTAGGGCCACAGAAAATGGGGGGCACAGGCGTGAGTCAGGGAGGTGCGGGCGATCTCCATGACCAGGCCTATGCGGCGCTCAGCAACCCCATTCTGCTGTGGGGACTCTGGAAGCGTCCAGGACTGACGAATGCCCTGCTCGCGACAGAATCCAGCGAGAATGCCGGAGCGAAACTCACCCCCACGGTCGGAGTGGAGGCAGCTGACACGACGACCACGAGTGTCCTCGGTGGTGAGCAACCACCTGATCAGCGTAGAAGTCACCTCAGACTTCTTCGCCAGAGGGAACACTGTGGTGTAGCGGGAGAAGTCGTCAACGACCACCAGAAAGTAGCGCTCACGCTCAGGGCCTAGACGAGGGGCGGGGCCCCAGACGTCCAAGTGAAGCGTCTCAAAAGGCTCGGTGGCCGGACGAAGGGAGGAGGAGTGAGGGGCGGCGCGCAGCCGACCCTCGACGCAGGGACCACACGGCGGCGCAAGCGAAGGCGGCAGCGACGGCAAGACACGTGGGAGGCCTAGGACAAGACGCTGACTAGACATAGCGCGCAGACGAGGAAGGGACGGGTGCCCCATCCGGTGGTGCCACAGAACGGTGGGGTGGGCAAGCGACCGGCAGGAGCACGACGCAGCGACTGGAGCAGACGTAGGAACCTGACACGACACAGACACCTGGGGGGACGAAGCAACCTGGTGAGACGCGGGGACCCGAACGGGGGGGGGAACCGGGGGCAGTGGCAGAAGGGGCGGCTGCTGGTGCGACCGCTGGTGCAGCAGCTGCTGTTGCTGCTGCTGCTGCAGCTGCGGCTGCTGCTGCGGCTGCGGCTGCTGCTGCGGCGCACGCGGGCCAGTATGAAGAGTGTAGAGACCTGAGCCCGGCTCAGCAGTAAAGGTAGCAAGAGGCTGGTAAGAGTCTCCGTCAACACACACCGCAGTCTCTCCAGAAGGCTCAAACCACACACCCACGTGCTGACTCACGAGGGGTCGCACGCCCACCAAGTTCCGGGAGAACGAGGGGACGTGAAACCCAGTGAGAGACCCGGAGGGAGTAGCAGGACACGGTAAAGTGGTAGTGTGACGTGCAGTGACTGGTCCCGTAGTGGGATCAGCCAAAGCCACAGAAACAGGCGCAGGAAGTGGTGTAAGTGTCGTGCTGTCCCGGAAGAAGCAGTGTGAGGCTCCAGAGTCCAGCGTGAACGACAGAGAAGCGTCCTCTGAGGTAGTCGCTGGTCTAGAGTCTACACAAGAACCTACACTAGCAACAGGCAACTGAGCAAGACTAGCACCTAAGCTAACAACACCAGAGTAAACAGAGTCAGAAACACTAGAGTCAACAACAGCATACATAGCATGAGGAGCACCAATCAGATCAACTAACTGCTCAGCAGACATGCCCCACAGAGCGGAGCCGTAGCGCTGAACCAGAGGAAGCCAGTCAAGAGCAGGACCGCCAACCCCGTAGGCCAACCGGACCGTGTCAGTGAGCTGAGCAAAGCACTGACCAGGGGGGTGAAAGCGGCCACAAGGGTGGCCCCGACGAGGACCTGTCAGAACCTGATAGGTGCAGGGAGGGTAAGAAGCACCGCGCTGGGGCTGACGCAGCCCCGACCCCGGAGCCAGCTGCTGACGCTGCTGCTGCTGAGGCTGGCGGGAGGAAAGGGGCTGCTGCTGCTGCTGAAGGTGCTGCTGACGCTGAGCCTGGTACCACGCCGCTGCTCCACCTAGCGGGGTCGGCAGTACAGGAGGCGACTGACGAGCTCGGGGGTCGCCGCCACCAGCAGGCGCAGTGGAGTCACCAGCCGCTGCACGAGGGGTCTCTCCAGACGCTGCACTCCCACCACCGCCAGTCGCAACTGCACCCCCACTACCTCCGCTACCTCCACCTCCACCTCCACCAGAACTACCTTTCTTGCCACCCTTGCCGCGGGACCGCGACGCAGTCGTAACAGCAGCCGCAGTCGCGTCAGTAGCGGCAGTGGCGAGAGAGGCAGTGAAGGTGGGTAACTGCGGGACTGTGCACCCGTGGAAGAGTGGGGGGGACACAGTACCAGAGGCGGCAGCTACCGAGCGAAGGTTGCTCTCGACGTCCTTGAGTGCAGACTCAAGGACCTCGATAGTCAGCTCACTAGGGTGTTTCAGCAGAAGCGCGTCACGAACGGAGGCTAGGCGGTCAGGGAGGCTAGTGGCGATGAAATAGACAGTAATCGCCATGGGGGGAGGAAGCAGTGCAAGCTGTGCCTCAGTGCAAGCAGCGCGGTAACTAGCGTCGAGCGAGCGGAGGTGAGCGATCAAGTCAGCAGAGCGCTCAAACGAGGCGAGATCAGGAAACAGGAACGGGAGGAAAAGACTGCCAAGAGAGACAGTAGCGGGAGTAGAGTAGCGGGCCTTAATCGCAGTGAGGTACGCAGCAGCGGTGCGAACCTGAGTAAAGTGGACCTCCTCTGACTCAGGGAGGAGGCTGCTGAGTGCGATGCAGGCCGCAGCGTCACGCGACGTCCAAGCCGTCCGGTCAGCGCGCTGACGGGCAAAGCGAGCCGTAGCAGCGTCGTCAGGGGCAGAGCCTAAAGCTGTAGGCTCGGGGGGCTCGGGGAGGTCACCAGTAGCGTGCGACCAGAGGGTCTCGCCCCCCTGGACCTGACTCTCTAACAGACGGCGAGCGCGAAGAAGCCAGACGGAAAAGTCAAGTGGTCTACCGTCAACGTCGAAACGAAGAACTCGCGGAGTCGCCATAGTGAGAACTAACGCGAACGAACAGGCGAGTAACAACCGGGGAGAAGAGGCAAATTAGGGTTCAGGTGGGAAGGGGACTCAGTCGCAGCGGAAGAGCGGGCTAGGGCGACGGGCCAGGGCGTAGGGTAGGGCGACGGGCTAGGGCGTAGGGTAGGGCGACGGGCCAGGGCGTAGGGTAGGGCGACGGGCCAGGGCGTAGGGTAGGGCGACGGGCCAGGGCGTAGGGTAGGGCGACGGGCCAGGGCGTAGGGTAGGGCGACGGGCCAGGGCGTAGGGTAGGGCGACGGGCCAGGGCGTAGGGTAGGGCGACGGGCCAGGGCGTAGGGTAGGGCGACGGGCCAGGGCGTAGGGTAGGGCGACGGGCCAGGGCGTAGGGTAGGGCGACGGGCGAGGGCGTAGGGACGGGACAGGGCGACGCGACGGGGCAGGGCGGCGCGATGGGGCAGGGTGACGGGACGGGGCAGGGCGACGCGACGGGGCAGGGCGACGCGACGGGGCAGGGTGACGGGACGGGGCAGGGCGACGCGACGGGGCAGGGCGACGGGACGGGGCAGGGCGACGCGACGGGACAGGGCGACGGGACGGGGGGGAAAGGGCGGGCACGACGTGACGGGGGGAACGGGCGCGACGCGACGGGGGGAAAGAGCGCTAGGCGACGGGGGGAAAGGGCGCGACGCGACGGGGGGGGGGGGGGGGGGGGAAAGGGCGCTAGGCGACGGGGAGAAAGGGCGCTAAGCGACGGGGGAGAGGGCGCTAGGCTCGGTACTAGGCGCGGTAACAACGGAACCGGTACGAACGAGAGGTAGGATCAGGCTCGGGAGGGACGAACGGAGAACGGAGGAACGGGATCCCACAGGATCCTAACCTAGCTGATACCATGTCAAAATGAGGAATGATGATGCCATTGATGTTGGTTGGGGTACATATAACAAACCCTAACTTCTGTATCCCCTAAGACAAACCTCACTACAGGCTACAACATTTGACACTATCATCGCCCAGAGCTTGTTTTGAAATATTTTCCAAAAGTACGCCAGCCAGCCAACCCCCCATTCCACTAGCCGAGCCTTCTAGAGCCGTATCATTCTCACCGCTTCACTTTGAAACTCTGCCCCCACTTCCCACGGCAATATCTCTCTTCCAAACGGTCCTTTGTATTCATCGGTGATACAAGGGTACAAGTAGGTGGACAAGCAAGAACTCGGCAGCAAATACAACAGCATCTAGTTGCATTGTAACCGGTTTTCGGTAGCCCCTCCCCCCATCCCCTTTGTAGACACCTACCCCTCCTCCAGTGTGTCCCCCAGCTGCACCGGCCTCTCTTCCTCTCTCACCGCCTCCCCTCACTCCCCTCATACCCCCCTGCAAACCCCACTCTTTCCTCCTCCTCATCCTCCTCGTCCTCCACAGCCAGTTGTTGCAGCAGCAGCTGCTTCCCTTTCTTCCTCGATTCCCTTCGGTGCTTCTTTGCTTCTAGTCTCGGTTCTGCCACCACCACCCCATACCCCCTACTCTTCAACCTCACATCACCCTCCCTCTTGGTACCAACGGCCCGGATTTCAGCTGCTTCCCGCGCTCTGATCTCGTCCATCAGCATCACGTAGTGCCGGTACCGCTCCCAACCGCTATCCACCGCACACCCGGGCTCGCTAATGTGGCGGCAGTCGGCGAATGCGCAGGGGGTGGGGGAGGCAGCTAGGCGGGAACGAATCTGTGTTGTTGGGAGAAGAGGATAAGAGTACAAGGGGAGTCAGAGCACAAAAGGGATGATAACCATGAGACAGTGAGAGTGGAAACACAGGCAGTGGGGGAGGCGGCGAGGCAAGTGCGGATCTGTGTTGTTGAGAGAAAGGGGCGAGTCTTAACAGGGGTATGGGAAAGAAATAGCAGGAGGGGGAGGGGGAGAGGGAGGGGAAGTAGGGTGAAGGGAGGCGAGAAGGATGGGGGATAGATA
The DNA here is from genome assembly GCA_948144175.1 of Closterium sp. NIES-65. Classification (NCBI taxonomy): domain Eukaryota; kingdom Viridiplantae; phylum Streptophyta; class Zygnematophyceae; order Desmidiales; family Closteriaceae; genus Closterium; species Closterium sp. NIES-65. The sequence goes on from CANXME010002069.1 coordinate 131,718, forward strand.
TACGTGGATAGAGGGGGGGAGAGTGGAGGCATGCGAGGTAGCTCAAGGAAACAGCATGGTGACATGGGAAGTGGAAACTATCGAGTCAACTTGCAGTTACGACTGCTAGATGTCCACATATATACATAAAAATGGGGCGACTTTTGAGTCGACTCAAAAGTCACCTCGTTAAAAAAGAGCGTACCTCAGGGAAGAGCATGGGGAGGTCAGAGCAGGTCACGTTGGCAAGCGATGGCTGGCTGAACCCTGGTGAGTCTGCTAGCAACCCGCCACTGCTGCTGCTGCTGCTGCTGCTGGTACTGCTGCTGTCACTGCTGCTGGTACTGTTATTGCTGCTATTGATGATACTGCTGTCACTGTTGCTGTTACTGTTGCCGTCAATGTTGCTGTTACTGTTGGTTCTGTTATTGATATTACCGTTGCTATTGCTGCTGCTATGGTCACGGATTGCACCCCCTTCCTGTAGTACTCTCACTCCCTCTGCCGGATGCCTTCTGTCTCCCTCTATAATCACATCCGGTACTGTTGCGGTAACACGTTCCGTTACAGTCATGTCTGGCACTGTCGCAGCAGCGTCTCCCTCTATAGTTACATCCGGTATTTTCACAAGGGCCACGTGTCGTGTTGTGTGTCGCCCCCTCCCACTCCGCTTCGAAACCTCCCCAACCCTCAACTCCTCAAATTTAGCCTCTCCACCTTCTCCCTCCCCTCCCTCCTTCAAACCATCTGCATCACAAACCTCCCCTTTATAAGCATCCCTGTTATACGCCTCTCCCAAAACAGCGTTTATAAGGCTGGATTTGCCAACTCCACTCGGCCCCGCAATCACCGTAGTGCGACCCGCCAGGAGGCCTCCCGGACCCGCCAGGTGGCGGATTCCGATTCGCCGCTCCACACTGCATGTGAGCATCAGGTAACCCCACTCTGCTGCCCGCTTCTGCCACTCCCGCACAGCCTGATAGAAGGGAGGGGAGGCAGGGAGAGAGGGAACAGAGGAGGGAGGGGTAACTAGGAGGGTTTGAGGGCGAGACGAAGGGGGGATAGCGAGGGAGAGATAGCTTGTAGAGTCACCTTCTAAAGTCATCTGAACATCTAGTAAACCCACGCTGCCGCCCGCTGCAGCTCTCCTGCACTGCCTCATGGGAGGGATGAGAGAGCGGGGAGAGGAAGCTAGCACTCCACACACTCACATGCACAGCCCAGCAGCACCCCACCACAGAGCGGCTCTGCCCAATTCTTGAAAAAAAGAAGAAAAAAAGAGACGTCTCGGAAATCCGAAAGTTTTTTATTCCTGCGACACAAGAGGCTATGCATGGGGCACACTGACACATTCAATTTCGTCTAATTCTCTGCAAGATGCCACTCATGCATTCATGGTGTATTCCTGCCTGCCTAATTTCAGAACGACCAAAAGCCTCACCTGCTCATCCACAAGATCCGCCTTGTTGAACACCAATGACACGGCGACACCTGTCGCCTCCGCAGCCACCAGAAACCGGCTCACGTTCGACGGCTCGGGCGGCGGCTGGGCAAGCGAGAAGAGCAGCAGCAGGTGGTCTGCGTTCGCCACGGGCGGGTCCAAAATTTCAGATGCCCGGGGCAGGGCAACGTCTTGAACGACAGCCTGGCGGGCAGCCCAATCAATCCCACCTAGCCTTACAACGTCCCCCACTAGAACCCTCCTCCTGAGTTTCTTAAGTAGTGCTCGCACCACACACAGCAACTCAACCCCCTCCCTCTCCTCCTCCCTTCCCTCCCTTCTCTCCATACCCTCTTTCCCCTCTCTCCCCTCCGCGCCCTCCGCCTGCTGCCTCTGCTCCCCCACTTGCTGCTCCGCTGTGCCTCTTGGAGTCTCCCGTTGCCCACCTGCTCAGATGGGAGGGTGGCATGCACAAGATGAGAGGCAGAGGGAGGGAGGGGGGGGGGGGAGAGGTCGATACGAATGCCCCTTGTCACCTCTGCTCCCCCACTTGCTGCTCCGCTGCGCCTCGTGGCGTCTCTCCTCCCCCGCCTGCACAGATGAGAGGGCAGCATGGAGAGGCAGGGGTGAGTGGGATGGGTTACGATGCCTCTCGCACTGTGGCTTTTGAGTCGACTGAAAAGCCAATTTGCGTGGCTGCTACTGCCTGCCTGGCTGCCTGGAGTTTCGGGTTTCGTGCTTCAGCTTTTGGAAGCGGAGAGGTTTAACAGAGGTTTATGGTAGGAAGTCCGAGGCTGAAAGATTTGAGGTTCTGCTGGGGGAGGGGGGTGTGAGGGGGCAGGGGCGAGAGGGTTGCGGTTTGGGGTTCTTGGATTGGGGGGAAGGAGAAGCAGGGCGTGGGGAGGGGGTCGGGGAGGGTTCAGAGTTTTTGCTACTCTAAGAGAAGAGAACAGTTGGGAAGGGTTTCTGGTTTCTGCTCCTCTCGCCGTAGCTTCGTATCATCCCACCTTGGGGTGATTGACCGTTACTGCCTCGGTCCGACTCCTCTCCTCGCACCTCGATGCCCTCTCTCTCGCCTTCCACACCGTATCTCGTTACAATCACGCGTACGAAGTTAGCCTGAGCGGACATAACTCTTCCCACTGCTTCCCCCGGCCCCAGCCGCCAATCCGCGCCCAGATCCGCCACATCGCGCTGCATCCGCCCTGCGCTCTCCGCGGAACCGTCTCCGCCATCGCCCCCGTTTCCGCCCCGTGGGCCCAGCGGAACGGTGCGGTCGTTCCGCCGGGGGCTGCGGTTGCGCGCGTGGAAAGGGGTGGACTGCGGGCGCCAATCCTTGGGGCGCTGCTTCATCGCGCCTCCCCCGTGGTTCCGCCGCCCCGCCACCACCGTGAAGTGGCGCGGAGGCGCATCAGAGGGACATGCGCGCGGGGGTTCCCGCGGAAGGGCGCGCAGGGATGTGAGCGGAGCATTTCGTAGCTGAAAGAGGCGCGAGAGGGCGGCGTGTGGCTGGATGGGGAGCGATCCAAGTCGACCGAATCGGAAGCGGCGCAACATTAGACCGAAACAGAGGACGGCGAACAGCGAGAATATTAAAAGTAGGAGAACGTTGGCTGACTAACGTCGAGAAAAGCACAGGTTGCAAGTGGGTGATTCATGCTTTCTGTTTAACTTGATTGAATGTGATGAATGCGCGGGTAATGTATTGGAATGCTTGCTAAGTACCTAGAACTTGAGTCCCTACACGGTCCGGTACACATAAAGATTAGATGGAGACGTTCGTAGCGAGTCCTATTTCATTGCTTGCTGTTGCGTTGCACCCCCCCTCCAGACCTGTGCAAGGGCATTTTTTGTGAAGGCTCTGAACTTTCCGGCTTACTTTCGTCGTACCTGTCCATTTAATGTTTTGGTTTTGCATGTCACCCGTGAGCACTAGGGTTTCAGTTGGCCCTTTCCCGGACTCGTCTAGGTCTCCATTGGGCCCTCCCTGAATCCAAGTGTTGGTCTGGTTCGAAGGAGCCTCCCACTAACCTGTTCTCCTGTACACCTTACCCCCTTCCTCCCTTCCCTTCTTTTAGGATAAGTAGTTCGGATCCAAGCATCTAGAAGTTCTGTAACTTCACTTAGGAACAAACATTTTCGCCGAAAATTCACCTAGTTTCGAACCCGGAATTTAGCTTTTGCTTTTAAGCCTGAACCCGTGACGGTGGGGGCGAAATGCTCAGGATCGTGAACGGGAAAAATCTCGAGCAGCCCAGGAAACCTTCAAATCGTCGTTTTGGTGCTGCTTTCTGGGCGTCTGACTGGGACCGGGACAACACGTCGTCGTCTTGAATGATGCCCACGTTTAAGCAACAGTGCTGCATGAGGTTTGAAAGAGTGAGATCCCTTTGGTGATACAGTACGAACGTCTTGAACTGTGCGATAGAGGAGGGTGGGGTGCTCCAATCACAAAGCTCCCAAAACAGCTGGAGGCAGGGCAATTCGTCATCGTCTAGTGGTTGAATGCCTCCCCGACGTTCCAAACGAAACCCGCCCGAACCCGAACCTTCTCTTCAAAGTAAGCGCGCAAAGCGACGACGTTTAAATTTTGCTTAATTATATCAGCTATCCTCGCACCGCGCTACCCGATTTTTGATATTTCTAAATCCCATGGACCTTTACATGCGCTTTTGCGATAATGGCATAAACACTCTCGACAAAGTTTGTATCGGATTTGTTGGACGACACATTCTTTAGCCTGGCATGGTTTACCCTGAATACGCAATAACTGTTAACCTATTTGTTTTTTAATGATACAAGGTTATATAGGGATCTATATGAATTAAATGTGACATATTAAAGTTTAGTTTTTTCCAATAATATTAGGAAAGGAATAAAACTGAACTCATTAATATGCTATTTTAAATTTGTAGTCTACACTGTATTGTTTTCTAGTATGCAAGAGTCCAGTTGTCTCATTACGGTTGGTCCTAATGTATACTATAATTGTCTCTGCAATTTTGTATTTTTTAATCATTCTAGCCCTGAAGTATCTACGCGTCACGACACTACGGCCACTGTGTATCATCAATGCAACTGTGCAAAATGACAACTCGTACTAAGGGGTTGCAGTTATTGCATGGATAGCGTCAGATTGTTCTCACCCAAAGCAAGAAATCAAAAGGATCCAAAACTGTTAAATAACAAATCGTCTGGCTGACCAGACCGTGATTTCGGGTGAAGAGCAAGTTGCACTCCATGGAATTGAGAAATACGAAAAACGGGCAGCGCTGTGCGAGGTTAGTCGACAGGCTTAGATAAAATTTGAGAGTCGTCGCGTTGCGCAAATACTTCATTCCCTTTTCTGGCAAACAACCTGCGCGTCGACACACCGTGGAGTACACCTAGTGAAATGAACCAATCACATGCGAAAGAATGGCCAGAGAACAATCACCATAACACGACCTTTGTGGTCAACAAACACACGCTTGAAATCAACCCTCTTTGAAGTCTCGCATTTTGGTGGTGTTTCCGTCAGCCTATTTTGTGTTTCCCTCATGTACTACACCATTCCGTCAGCCTATTTTGTGTCAGTGCGCTGCTGTACCTTGTTGACAGTCCCCACAAGCCAGCCACCTTGTTGAAGAGTTTCTTGAAAAGAAAAAGGAAAAATAAAGGTTGAGTGCCTCGATAGTAGGGTAGGGATCAAAGTCTTGACTTTGGATCCACAGGCCAGCCACGTTGGGTCTCTTGCACATGTGAACTCTGATGTGCTGCCTTGCGTTGCGTGGCTCTGAGATGCTCACTTCTCATCATTCCAGGGTGAATCCCGCGCGCCACTTGCTAGGTAGTGTGAAATATGTAACTCATTTTTGGGGTAGCCTCGTCCCAATCTCTGTAGCTTTCGCTAAAATCCAATCCACGCTGTCAACTCAAGTTTTGTGACGCCAATTTTTTTAGAGTTGTCCTTTGACTTTCCATTATTTACGTAAGAGAATATCGCAACAATCTGGGATTTTCTTCATGATTGCATCCCCGTTTACATGTTCCTTCGAGACACGGAATCTGTAGTCGGACCAAGAAGAGCCCATGCTTTGAGCAACAATTTAGGGGGAACTTTGATTCAAGCTGGGCGAAGTCTGCCTGGTACTGGACGGGATCCTCGCGAAATCAGACAAGAGCCGAGTACATTTATCTTGGTACCCCGAAACAATTAGGCAGTGCATGATAACCTTCTTGTATACAAGGGTATCAGCAAAATACCCCTGTATAAATGCTCCATTCGGCTCGCCTTTGTTTTTTATATAACTCAGCCCACTGCACGCAACTAACCAGCGAGTATTCGGGTGTGATGCTCGGCAGCCATAAACTGACAGATGGATCTGCATAACCAGTTGCTATATATTAAGTGCCAAGAACGAACTGCGGTGGTTTGTGATATCATTGACACCACAGTGAAAATAGGAAAATCGAAGGGGTTCGTGCCCCCTAAACTGTATGGAAAAAGTGCCCTGCCTTCGTGATAGGGGTGGCGCACACCTCAAAATTTAATTTCTCAAGGTGGCCGTGAAATTTAACCTTTATTTGCCACCGCCGCAAGTGTAGAGCCCATTAACTGTACACCAGACCATGCCGTGCCTTGCGGAGCACTCACGCCTTCTATGCACTGTACCAATCACCAACGCTCCCCCACCAAGGGCCAAGATCCAAGCTAAGACCTGAAACACTGTTACTGTACAACACCCCTCCCCACTCCCACCCAACCGCCACTCCCGCCCGCCACATCCCCTTCCGTCCCTCAACCTCTCCGAATCACAAGCAGGAGGTTGCGTGGCGGGCGGAGTCACGTCAGCGCACCAGTCTAGAACTGCCATAGCACTGCAACAGCAGCAACCACATGGTTGCAGCTGGCGTCTCTCCCCCCTCCCCTCCCTGCCTTTCAGAACCATCGCTGCCCATGTGTGAACCCCCCCAAGCCTTGCTGTGTGCACTTTGCATCACCGCAAACACTGCAGCCAAATTGATGCGGCCAACTTCATAAATACTCAGATTAGTCCTGAGCGGTTTCTCAGGTGTAATCAACCTGGAATTTCTCGACGTTTATTGGTCGTCGCTTTTTAGTCACACTGTTCACGCTGATCGAAATGTTTGGGAGGTGACAAAAAGAGAACTATCTAGTTTACCCTCCCGACTTGGATTTGTTAAATTAAAGAACGTAAATTTACGACAGGGCAGAGAATTAAACCCTTATAGAATCTGGACGCATTTGCGGGAGGGATCAACCCTAAACACGGTAAAGGGCATTGTTTTTAGGGTTGATGCCTCCCGAGTCGCATCCCTTCTCGATTGAGTAAAACTTTTTGGGTCAAGAGGGTGCAATATATTTTTCCTGAAGTGGGCGGCTTCCCGTAGTTGAGGCTGATCTGTCCCGAAATTCATCTAGGTTCGCTACAAGTTTTTTTTTTTTTTTCAGGTGTTGCATTTTCTGTCGTGACTGTATTCAGAAAACAAGAAACACCTACTACATCGCGAAACTGTGTTTCTGTTGGTGATTACACCTGAGAATCCACTCGGGAATACTTTGAGTATCTATGATATTGGCCGAAATTGATACAATGTAGATGCAGGCACTCGCCTATTGCTGTCGCAGCGGAACAGGCTGTCAAACCATTTCAGCAACCCGCGTGACAGGAACAGAACCAGCTGCAAGCTGGCACTCCAGCAATCACACCGCCTTTCCCATTTCCACCCTTCGCCGCAGTTTATTGCTTACTTGCCTACTTACCTCGCTGTTTGATATCCCCCTCCGTACCTGCCTGCTGTGAGCCTATTTCTGTCATCCCTCACGTTTTCCAACTCAGAGCCACGGTACTAAATCCCCAGTGATCCTGAGCCAGCTGCACCGTTATCTTCGTTCCACTTTCTCTGTCGGGTACACTTAGCGAGACAGTGCTTTCAGAGCAGAATAGCATCTTTCAGCTTCAGAGCATAAAAGCATCAAATTAGCCTCGATCTAATTACCGGCCCAAAGAGGCTCGTGTTAGTAAGAGCCACAGAATTACCGATTGCGTCCGGCCTATGCAGCAACGATACCAACAGTGATCGCCCTGGCTTCAGTTTCGCGACTTTGAGACACACGGCGATAGAAGTTACAACCAGGAACCCCGAGTCGCTCATCAGCGTGACCCTGCTGTAAATCGGCACAACCATTTACTTGCTCGCGGCGAGGCGCACAAGTCGTCAGTACATATTCCGTACGTTAAACACTTATCGACTGTAGCCATGCCGCCGCTTCCCCTCCTCAAGGCCTCGTCGCTCCCCGCCGACTGCTCCGACCACATCCGCTCGCTCCGCATCTACGCGCTCTCTGCTGTCACCTCCTCCTCTTCCCCCGCCGCCTCTTCCGCCGCCGCCGCTTTCCCCGCCTCGTCCTCCTTCACCATTCCCCCCGCCGACGCTATTCCCGCCGACGCCAACACCTCGGCTTCTTCCCTAATCGCTTCCTCCCCGATTGGTTCCTCCGCGGTCGCTTCTTTCCCCATGGCGCCATCTGCCATTCCTTCTTATGCCGACGCCCCCTCCTTCCCCGCCGCGTCGCCTCTCGTCGGGCTGCCGCATTCGGCACTTTTCCCCGTCTCGCGCGACTCGAGCCGGCAAAGCTCATTGGACAGCCAATCTCAAGCGTGGAAGCAACCCACGTTTCAGCGCACCAATCAGCGCCTGCTCTTCTGGGAGGCTGCGCGCAACGGGGAGAGCTCGCAGAGCCTCCGCACAACGCTGCTCCGCACGCAGTCCTGCGCCGTCCTCGCCAACGCTGGCGCTTCCGCTTCCGCGTCCTCTTCCTCCCCTAGAAGCAGCGCTGCCGTTTCCTTCCCCGTCAGCAACAGCGGAGTCGTCGCGCGATCCACGTCGTCCGGGAACGAGCTCGCAGACGTCGCCGCCGCCGTCGCTAAAGGCAGAGAAAGGTCGCGACGTTTGTCGTCTGGAGTGGTGGAGGCGGCACAACGGGTCGCGGGCCGAGAGAGCGCGGGAGGGGTAACCACGGGGTGTTTAAGCACGAGTTATGGCAGCAGTGTGGGTTCCACCTGTAGCAGCAGCACCCCCAGTGCTGGTAACAGTGGATCTAATTCGCCACGGATAAATTTCCCCGTCGCTCCTCTTCGCACATCGTCATGTCCCGTCGAGGATAATTCCACGAACGGGGACCGCATTGATGTCGATAATCCGATTCGGTCGCAGTCGCAGTCGCAGTCACACGTGCACTCGCGCGTGAGCTCGCAGTCGCTCGGGAATTCGCCTGGTGCTGCCACGTCACGGCCAGTCTGGCGAACTGCATCCATCGAGAGCGGCGCGGAGGCGAATAACCCGTTGCCGGCGTTGCCGACGTCTCCCCTGGCGCGAGTAGTTGCCGATGAATCCGTTTTTCACTGGGCTGCCCGAACGCGAATGGCGCGAGCGCGTATGGCCAGCGTGCCTTCTACGTAATTGTACATATCTTCGTCTCTGCGCTGTCGCGAGCTGCTAATCACTCGGGCTTACTTGCGGTGATATAGGCGCGCGAACTCCGGAACAAGCTTGTGCTCACAGCCAGATGCTTCTGGTTAGGTTGTTGGCACGAAATTGTGCATTTTTTTTCTGCCTCATTGTGGCATGTCTCCGATTAGGAATCTAGTAGATGTTCTGGTCTGTAGGAATCTCGCCCTGAAGAGTTTTGCCAACATGTTGCATTGCCTTATTGCTTCAATCATGGCCATTGAGAAAGCTTGCTTTCTTGTCCTTATAATTTGGCATCGTTCTCATTGCAACTGGCTTATTACAACATATGCATCGTTCGTAAACACATGCTAGTACATGCAAATATTACTAGCTATGGAGTCGTCCGTCCAAGCAGCTGTGGTCTTGTAGTTGGTCCGGGGTGGGTGGTGGGGATGTTGATTGAGCCGTTGGAAAACGAGAAACGTGGGTGGAGGGAATGAACTCCAACCCACGGTTTTTGTAGTTGGAGAAGGGCGTTTAGCGCGCTTCGACGCTGCCAAATATTCGGTACAGTCAGCTTCGCTTTCACAATACACAATTTTGAAAAACATCAATGTGTTTAAAAATTATAATATTTATGAGTGAAAGAATGATGCTATGATGTTTTTGATGTGTTTATGGGTCTTGAAACCAGGGTTTCACATAAGAGAAATTGTGATCAACTGCAAAAAAATCGAAGCTGAGTCACCCTGTTTGAGGTGGCGAAGTCTAGGGGTTGGGTTGGCATTTGACTGTGCGACACCTCCCGTTTTTGCCTGAGATGCAATTGCAAAACATTTTGAGGGTACATGAGATGAGACTGACAGGATGCTCGAACATTTTGCGGGTGTTTTAGCTTTGGCACCGAACCAATTTCCGTGCCTAGATGGTGTCAGAATATATTTGTGTAACTGCCTGTAACTGTAGTTTAGTGTAGCAATCATGAACTGTTGGTGGTGCACCATTCTTGTTTCTTGCCTATTTGTACTGTTCGCTCCATAGTGAAACCCCTTCTTCTTGCCACAACTCTCTCGACTCCCTTTTGTTGGGAAAAATAAGTCTTAAAAACGCCTCTGTCGTGTCGAAGCTCAGGACTCAAAGCGAAGCAGTCCAAATCGAAACATCGCGAGTCAACCCTCGGAGGTTGGGGTAACCGCCTGGAGGTTACGCGAAGGTCAAAGGTCAGCGACCTTTGACTTGACCAATACAGCGCGACAGCAAGGACACACAACTGACTCGACATTGAGCAGTTGCCCGAGTCGCACTGTATCGAATCGCAACAGCAAGACAGTTATCTTATCTATTCATATTCCTTGTACTCTTATATAAAGCCTTGTACTTGCTTGTTTTAATTAACTTACTTTGCTCTCACATACTAGTGCAAGGTGGTTCAACCACTCTGTATTACAACGCTTCCGCTATTACAATCCTACTCAGTCCTTAAACTCTACAAAGATCCTAGGGCTTCTCAGCCCAACATGGTATGAGAGCAGTTAGAGTTTAAGATCATTTTCTCTCTCAATACTTAAATACAAAGAAAGAAGACATGTCTGCAAGGAAGGAGAGGAGCTCCTCCAACGGCTCCCCAGGCACTACTCCTACTCCTGCCTCTGGCCTACAGACAGAGGAAGGCACTACCGCAAGACCAGCAGCTGGGTCCACGGAAACACCAGCAGGCTTCGATTCAAACATGATGGAGAAATTTTTCTCCTTCATGTCCTTCTACGAGCAACACCAGCAAGGAGTGCCTGCGCAGTCAAACAACAGCAACAACAACAACAATGTTACTCCGATGAGCCTCGACGGCTCATCCTATGCACGCGGGATGCAACAACAACAACAGCAGCCTACCTTTGCGCCGTACGAGCCCCAACGTGGCTCCGTCAGCTTCATGCCGCAACCGCAACCTGCATCGGGACAAGAAAGGACATTGGACGCGTTACAAGTCCAATCGCAATTCGCGCACGTCCTAAAACTACAAACGACAAAGCCTTTCGACGGCAAAGATTTCTTTACCTGGTCGTTCGAGTTTGAACTGATGATGGAAGGAGCACAGATTCTTGGCTTCTTCGACGGGTCCCTGCCATATCCGACAAACGGGACACAATATGAGAAGCAGCAGTATACATATCAATCGATGATGGCGCACACGATTCTGTTGAGGAACATCACCCCAACCCAGCAGCAGAACATCAGGACTTACCGAGGCTACGGCAACTCCGCGGAGCTCGCGTACAACCACCTGAAGAACCTGTATCAAGCAACAGACAGCGTAAACCAAAGCAGATTAATGGCGCATTTGACAACGATTGAAATGAAACCAGGCGAGAAAGGCATGGCTTATATCAGCCGCTGCCGCGAACTGCGCGACAAGCTCCTTCGATGCGGAGGGTCAATCTCCGAAGACGCCTTTGTCACGGTAGTCATTGGCGGTCTTGGCCCCCACTGGCGCTCCACTCGCGCCATACTCCGAGCACACGGGAGGATCTCCAAAGCGGCACTCTGCGCCGAAATTCATGCTGAGCAGCAGGACATGGACCTGCAAGAAGAAAGACACAAGAAGAAAGCTTTAGCACCAGAATTTGCTTTTCACACTCAGCGACGACACAACGGCAACAACAATCGACAACAGCAAGTGAAAACGGTACCTCCGTTCTGCCACATCTGCAAAACCTCGGGCCATCCTCGCACGCATTGCCCATCTCGTCAGACGACACCACAGCGACAACTGCGGCCTTCAAGCTCCCAATTTGCTTCAACGCAAGCAACTCCGACGACCGCACACCAAGCTTCAACGACTTCATCTGGACAACCTGCACAAGGAGCAAGAAATATTGTTAACTGCATGGTAAAGATAAACGATTCCTGCATTACAGAGTCGCCACCCTACTACTCACCAGAAGAGGAGCTCGACAACAGGACGCCTCTCCGCGAATCACTCCAGCCGAATCCGACGTACGCCGCCATCGCTCAAAGCGAACCGTCCGGCCAAGACACTTGGTTCTTGGATAGTTGCTGCGGACAACACATGTGCTCCTCCGGGCGCTTCGTACAACGCGAACATCGACTCCAGCGAGAAGTAGTCATAATGGTCGCCAACAACCAGAACCTGCGCACAAGACGACAAGGAGTCGTTCAGCTTCAATCAAGAGAGACCAACGTTATACTACACATGTCAAAAGTACTCATCGCAGAAGGACTCGGTTACAACTTACTGAGTGTTAGCCAGCTGATGGCGAAGGGGATTCACTTGGAAGCCGACAGCACCACCCAGGAATTTAAGTTATACCACGGGAGGGGCGGCCTCTACATCGGGAAAGCAGTGTTGAAGAATAACGTCTTCGTTCTTGACTTCGTCCCCGACCTAGGCACTGCAGACAGCAACGCCATCGTCAACTTTACCGACTGGACACACCCTCCGGACCTCGATCCTGATTTCAGTCCAGGGGGCTTCTGGTACTCACACACCATCCCTGAAGCAGAGTGAACACGAGCATTAGCAACAATTCAACAATCGGCAGCAGCAGAGACAACATCGGCAGCAGCAGAGACAACATCGGCAGCAGCAGAGACAACATCGGCAGCAGCAAAGACAACATCGGCAGCAGCAACAACATCGGCAGCAGCAGGAACAACGACACCAGTCATCGTCGACGAAAAACCTCCAACACCCGCACAGCAACTGAACCCGACTCAACGAGAAGTTCACAGAAGCGCCAATCTCGTCGCCAGCTTCTACTCCAACTCCGACACTTATCGACGCTCACCCGGACATCGCGCCTCTGAAGAAACCTGGCACGCACGATTGGGACATCCAAGCAACACAGCATTAAATAACACAATAAGAGCACGAGTTCTCGACAAAGATTCCCTACTACTACCCGACGGCAGAGAACTTCAAAGGGCACGAGGGACTTGCCTTACATGCCCTGAAGCTGACTTACCTCATCGACCGTTCGCCTCACATCACAACCCGAGCGCACCAGCTTACGCACCACTCGAAAAAGTCTACAGCGACATCCTCTTCAATCGAGAACCAGGACAAGTGACTTACAACTACACCATTACCTTCATCGACGCCGCCACCCGATATGTTTGGCACCTAAACCTACCAAGCCGCGACATGGCTCTCGCAGCGTTCGCTGCTTGGCTACCGGTAGCAGAGAGGGAATCGGGAGCAAAGCTGAAAAGCTTCCAGTCAGACGGAGGAGGCGAGTACACCTCTCAGCGCTTCAAGCAGTACCTGGCGGAAAGGGGAATCAAGCAACTCCTCTCCCTTCCCTACGCCCATCAGCAGCAAGGTGTTGCAGAACGAATGAACAAGACTCTGCAGAACAGCATGCGCAAACTGTTGCATGGCATGCGGCTACCCAACCACCAGTGGCCTGCACCAATGGACCACGCTGTCATGCTGCACAACTTGCTTTCATCGTCGTCACTCCCGAACAACGCGTCACCACATCTGCTGTGGACAGGGAAGCAGGGCAGCACAAAAATGTTACGAGTTTTCGGGTGCATGGTACAGTACCGACCCCCAGAAGCACGCGCGGGAAGATTTTCCCAACGGGCACAGTGGGGACTACACCTCGGCATCGAGAAAAATTACAACGCATGGAAAATCTTCGACGTCCACTCAAAGGAAACAGTAGCAGCACGTGATGTGATCTTCTACGAAAGACTCACCCTTCAGACGTACCTCGCCAACTTGCACGAGAATCAGGACCCCACAGGTGGCTTTCGTGGTGACCGAGCCTTCGCCTCAGCAGCGGACGAAGCAGACTGGGATGAACAGAACGTTGACAACGCATCGGAGGAAGCCGGACCTCTTCCGTTCTGCTCCGTCGACGTGCCCATGGACGAAGAAAATCCTCGCGACAGTACCAACGCCGAAGTCTTCTACCACTTCGCCGACAACGGTTACGTAACACCTGCGACAGTCAACACCAACAAAGCAGAAAGGATAGGGCCAAATTTCATCCCCGACCCAGAAGCGGGAGACGAAGCAGCTTATCCCGAGGATCCAGAACTCCCTCGATACTCACAGACTGGGCTACAAATCCTTGGCCTCGTCAACGCAGTCCACGGGACCGCCGGCAACACTCTTCCTAAAGAGCCTGCGACAGTTCAGCAGGCTCTGGGGGGGGGAACACAGGGAAAAATGGCGTGAAGCCATGGACCGGGAATTAAAGGCATTGGAGGAACGCAACACCTGGAAGGTCGTTCCCGCAAGCGTGGCACGGAACAAGACCATTCTCACTGGGAAATGGGTCTTCCGCATCAAAACAAAAGCAGATGGTACAATCGAGAAGTTCAAGGCACGATGGGTCGTGCGAGGATTTGACCAGGAGCAAGGGCGAGACTTCACCGAGACATTCGCCCCAGTTAGTCGACATACCTCACTCCGAATTCTTCTCGCCGTCGCCGCCATGAAGAAGAAGAAGCTGCGACAAATTGATGTCGCCAATACCTTTCTCTACGCACCTGTCGACGCCGACATCTTCGTCGAGCTCCCTCACGGTACCCACGGGGAACCCAATCAAGTCTGCCAACTGCTAAAGTCCCTCTACGGAATCAAGCAGGCCCCACGGCTGTGGCAACAGCACCTGCACACCCGCCTCATCCGCATCGGATTCCGCCAACTGCCCCATGACCAGGGCATGTACCGACTCACTAAAGGCGCCAACTACATCCTACTCATCGTCTACGTCGACGATCTCCTCTACATCGGCTCCACCGACGACGTCACCACCTGGTTCGAAGGGGAGCTGCAGAAAGATCTCACGCTCACGGTTTCTTCTACCGTCACGCAGTACCTTGGACTCAACATCCGCGAAGAAGAAAATGCAATCTATCTAAGCGCCGAGAAATACGCCGACACGATCGCCAAGCGCTTCTCGCTCACCCCTACCGCTATCGCCACGCCATACCGCAACACGGCAGGAAACGGCCAAGGAAACTCCACCCTACTAAAAACCGCCGGAATACGCGACTACCAGCGAAAACTGGGCTGTCTGCTCTTCGCAGCCGTCACCTGTCGCCCAGACCTGTCCTACTCCGCTAGCCAGCTCGCTACCTACTTCAAGAGGCCTGAAGCAGATCACATGTCAGAACTCGATCGCGCACTGCACTATCTCGTAAGCACACCGACGATCGGCCTGACTTACTACAAGAACGAAGCTGCGTCAACGAAACTAATCGGTTATGTCGATGCCGATCATGCCGGCGATCCAGATAACAGGCGCTCTCACACCGGCTACGTCTATCGTCTCGAGCCTATCGGACCTATCTCCTGGCAGTCGAGTAAGCAGGAACTAATCGCTCTCTCTTCAGCTGAAGCAGAATATATCGCCCTCTGCTCAGCCACCAAGGAAGGACTCTACCTTCGCGAACTGCTGGAAGAAGCAAAGTTAGCTGAGTTACCCAGCTTCACCCTGCACTGCGACAACCAATCTGCAATTCGCATCGCCAACAAAAACGGATTCGCGAACAGAACAAAGCATATCGCTCTGCGATACTTCTTCGTGAAAGACGAGATCGAGAAAGGAAGACTCGAGTTATCCTACTGTCCCACGTCCGAGATGGCAGCCGACTATTTGACCAAGAAGCTCGGAAAACAGAAGTTCGAGTACTGCATGCTGCTGACTGGACAAAGCCACGTCACCATCAGCGACACTCCCGAAGCGAAGGGGAGTGTTGGGAACAATAAGTCTTAAAAACGCCTCTGTCGTGTCGAAGCTCAGGACTCAAAGCGAAGCAGTCCAAATCGAAACATCGGGAGTCAACCCTCGGAGGTTGGGGTAACCGCCTGGAGGTTACGCGAAGGTCAAAGGTCAGCGACCTTTGACTTGACCAATACAGCGCGACAGCAAGGACACACAACTGACTCGACATTGAGCAGTTGCCCGAGTCGCACTGTATCGAATCGCAACAGCAAAACGGTTTAAATCTATCTATTCGTATTCCTTGTACTCTTATATAAACCTTGTATTTGCTTGTTTAATCCAACTTACTTTGCTCTCACATACTAGTGCAAGGTGGTTCAACCACTCTGTATTACAACGCTTCCGCTATTACAATCCTACTCAGTCCTTAAACTCTACAAAGATCCTAGGGCTTCTCAGCCCAACATGGTATGAGAGCAGTTAGAGTTTAAGATCATTTTCTCTCTCAATACTTAAATACAAAGAAAGAAGACATGTCTGCAAGGAAGGAGAGGAGCTCCTCCAACGGCTCCCCAGGCACTACTCCTACTCCTGCCTCTGGCCTACAGACAGAGGAAGGCACTACCGCAAGACCAGCAGCTGGGTCCACGGAAACACCAGCAGGCTTCGATTCAAACATGATGGAGAAATTTTTCTCCTTCATGTCCTTCTACGAGCAACACCAGCAAGGAGTGCCTGCGCAGTCAAACAACAGCAACAACAACAACAATGTTACTCCGATGAGCCTCGACGGCTCATCCTATGCACGCGGGATGCAACAACAACAACAGCAGCCTACCTTTGCGCCGTACGAGCCCCAACGTGGCTCCGTCAGCTTCATGCCGCAACCGCAACCTGCATCGGGACAAGAAAGGACATTGGACGCGTTACAAGTCCAATCGCAATTCGCGCACGTCCTAAAACTACAAACGACAAAGCCTTTCGACGGCAAAGATTTCTTTACCTGGTCGTTCGAGTTTGAACTGATGATGGAAGGAGCACAGATTCTTGGCTTCTTCGACGGGTCCCTGCCATATCCGACAAACGGGACACAATATGAGAAGCAGCAGTATACATATCAATCGATGATGGCGCACACGATTCTGTTGAGGAACATCACCCCAACCCAGCAGCAGAACATCAGGACTTACCGAGGCTACGGCAACTCCGCGGAGCTCGCGTACAACCACCTGAAGAACCTGTATCAAGCAACAGACAGCGTAAACCAAAGCAGATTAATGGCGCAGTTGACAACGATTGAAATGAAACCAGGCGAGAAAGGCATGGCTTATATCAGCCGCTGCCGCGAACTGCGCGACAAGCTCCTTCGATGCGGAGGGTCAATCTCCGAAGACGCCTTTGTCACGGTAGTCATTGGCGGTCTTGGCCCCCACTGGCGCTCCACTCGCGCCATACTCCGAGCACACGGGAGGATCTCCGAAGCGGCACTCTGCGCCGAAATTCATGCTGAGCAGCAGGACATGGACCTGCAAGAAGAAAGACACAAGAAGAAAGCTTTAGCACCAGAATTTGCTTTTCACACTCAGCGACGACACAACGGCAACAACAATCGACAACAGCAAGTGAAAACGGTACCTCCGTTCTGCCACATCTGCAACCTCGGGCCATCCTCGCACGCATTGCCCGTCTCGTCAGACGACACCACAGCGACAACTGCGGCCTTCAAGCTCCCAAGTTGCTTCAACGCAAGCAACTCCGACGACCGCACACCAAGCTTCAACGACTTCAACTGGACAACCTGCACAAGGAGCAAGAAGCATCGTCAACTACATGGTAATGATAAACGATTCCTGCATTACAGAGTCGCCACCCTACAACTCACCAGAAGAGGAGCTCGACAACAGGACGCCTCGCCGCGAATCACTCCAGCCGAATCCGACGTACGCCGCCATCGCTCAAAGCGAACCGTCCGGCCAAGACACTTGGTTCTTGGATAGTTGCTGCGGACAACACATGTGCTCCTCCGGGCGCTTCGTACAACGCGAACATCGACTCCAGCGAGAAGTAGTCATAACGGTCGCCAACAACCAGAACCTGCGCACAAGACGACAAGGAGTCGTTCAGCTTCAATCAAGAGAGACCAACGTTATACTACACATGTCAAAAGTACTCATCGCAGAAGGACTCGGTTACAACTTACTGAGTGTTAGCCAGCTGATGGCGAAGGGGATTCACTTGGAAGCCGACAGCACCACCCAGGAATTTAAGTTATACCACGGGAGGGGCGGCCTCTACATCGGGAAAGCAGTGTTGAAGAATAACGTCTTCGTTCTTGACTTCGTCCCCGACCTGGGCACTGCAGACATCGACGCCATCGTCAACTTTACCGACTGGACACACCCTCCGGACCTCGATCCTGATTTCAGTCCAGGGGGCTTCTGGTACTCACACACCATCCCTGAAGCAGAGCGAACACGAGCATTAGCAACAATTCAACAATCGGCAGCAGCAGAGACAACATCGGCAGCAGCAGAGACAACATCGGCAGCAGCAGAGACAACATCGGCAGCAGCAGAGACAACATCGGCAGCAGCAGAGACAACATCGGCAGCAGCAACAACATCGGCAGCAGCAGGAACAACGACACCAGTCATCGTCGACGAAAAACCTCCAACACCCGCACAGCAACTGAACCCGACTCAACGAGAAGTTCACAGAAGCGCCAATCTCGTCGCCAGCTTCTACTCCAACTCCGACACTTATCGACGCTCACCCGGACATCGCGCCTCTGAAGAAACCTGGCACGCACGATTGGGACATCCAAGCAACACAGCATTAAATAACACAATAAGAGCACGAGTTCTCGACAAAGATTCCCTACTACTACCCGACGGCAGAGAACTTCAAAGGGCACGAGGGACTTGCCTTACATGCCCTGAAGCTGACTTACCTCATCGACCGTTCGCCTCACATCACAACCCGAGCGCACCAGCTTACGCACCACTCGAAAAAGTCTACAGCGACATCCTCTTCAATCGAGAACCAGGACAAGTGACTTACAACTACACCATTACCTTCATCGACGCCGCCACCCGATATGTTTGGCACCTAAACCTACCAAGCCGCGACATGGCTCTCGCAGCGTTCGCTGCTTGGCTACCGGTAGCAGAGAGGGAATCGGGAGCAAAGCTGAAAAGCTTCCAGTCAGACGGAGGAGGCGAGTACACCTCTCAGCGCTTCAAGCAGTACCTGGCGGAAAGGGGAATCAAGCAACTCCTCTCCCTTCCCTACGCCCATCAGCAGCAAGGTGTTGCAGAACGAATGAACAGGACTCTGCAGAACAGCATGCGCAAACTGTTGCATGGCATGCGGCTACCCAACCACCAGTGGCCTGCACCAATGGACCACGCTGTCATGCTGCACAACTTGCTTTCATCGTCGTCACTCCCGAACAACGCGTCACCACATCTGCTGTGGACAGGGAAGCAGGGCAGCACAAAAATGTTACGAGTTTTCGGGTGCATGGTACAGTACCGACCCCCAGAAGCACGCGCGGGAAGATTTTCCCAACGGGCACAGTGGGGACTACACCTCGGCATCGAGAAAAATTACAACGCATGGAAAATCTTCGACGTCCACTCAAAGGAAACAGTAGCAGCACGTGATGTGATCTTCTACGAAAGACTCACCCTTCAGACGTACCTCGCCAACTTGCACGAGAATCAGGACCCCACAGGTGGCTTTCGTGGTGACCGAGCCTTCGCCTCAGCAGCGGACGAAGCAGACTGGGATGAACAGAACGTTGACAACGCATCGGAGGAAGCCGGACCTCTTCCGTTCTGCTCCGTCGACGTGCCCATGGACGAAGAAAATCCTCGCGACAGTACCAACGCCGAAGTCTTCTACCACTTCGCCGACAACGGTTACGTAACACCTGCGACAGTCAACACCAACAAAGCAGAAAGGATAGGGCCAAATTTCATCCCCGACCCAGAAGCGGGAGACGAAGCAGCTTATCCCGAGGATCCAGAACTCCCTCGATACTCACAGACTGGGCTACAAATCCTTGGCCTCGTCAACGCAGTCCACGGGACCGCCGGCAACACTCTTCCTAAAGAGCCTGCGACAGTTCAGCAGGCTCTGGGGGGGGGAACACAGGGAAAAATGGCGTGAAGCCATGGACCGGGAATTAAAGGCATTGGAGGAACGCAACACCTGGAAGGTCGTTCCCGCAAGCGTGGCACGGAACAAGACCATTCTCACTGGGAAATGGGTCTTCCGCATCAAAACAAAAGCAGATGGTACAATCGAGAAGTTCAAGGCACGATGGGTCGTGCGAGGATTTGACCAGGAGCAAGGGCGAGACTTCACCGAGACATTCGCCCCAGTTAGTCGACATACCTCACTCCGAATTCTTCTCGCCGTCGCCGCCATGAAGAAGAAGAAGCTGCGACAAATTGATGTCGCCAATACCTTTCTCTACGCACCTGTCGACGCCGACATCTTCGTCGAGCTCCCTCACGGTACCCACGGGGAACCCAATCAAGTCTGCCAACTGCTAAAGTCCCTCTACGGAATCAAGCAGGCCCCACGGCTGTGGCAACAGCACCTGCACACCCGCCTCATCCGCATCGGATTCCGCCAACTGCCCCATGACCAGGGCATGTACCGACTCACTAAAGGCGCCAACTACATCCTACTCATCGTCTACGTCGACGATCTCCTCTACATCGGCTCCACCGACGACGTCACCACCTGGTTCGAAGGGGAGCTGCAGAAAGATCTCACGCTCACGGTTTCTTCTACCGTCACGCAGTACCTTGGACTCAACATCCGCGAAGAAGAAAATGCAATCTATCTAAGCGCCGAGAAATACGCCGACACGATCGCCAAGCGCTTCTCGCTCACCCCTACCGCTATCGCCACGCCATACCGCAACACGGCAGGAAACGGCCAAGGAAACTCCACCCTACTAAAAACCGCCGGAATACGCGACTACCAGCGAAAACTGGGCTGTCTGCTCTTCGCAGCCGTCACCTGTCGCCCAGACCTGTCCTACTCCGCTAGCCAGCTCGCTACCTACTTCAAGAGGCCTGAAGCAGATCACATGTCAGAACTCGATCGCGCACTGCACTATCTCGTAAGCACACCGACGATCGGCCTGACTTACTACAAGAACGAAGCTGCGTCAACGAAACTAATCGGTTATGTCGATGCCGATCATGCCGGCGATCCAGATAACAGGCGCTCTCACACCGGCTACGTCTATCGTCTCGAGCCTATCGGACCTATCTCCTGGCAGTCGAGTAAGCAGGAACTAATCGCTCTCTCTTCAGCTGAAGCAGAATATATCGCCCTCTGCTCAGCCACCAAGGAAGGACTCTACCTTCGCGAACTGCTGGAAGAAGCAAAGTTAGCTGAGTTACCCAGCTTCACCCTGCACTGCGACAACCAATCTGCAATTCGCATCGCCAACAAAAACGGATTCGCGAACAGAACAAAGCATATCGCTCTGCGATACTTCTTCGTGAAAGACGAGATCGAGAAAGGAAGACTCGAGTTATCCTACTGTCCCACGTCCGAGATGGCAGCCGACTATTTGACCAAGAAGCTCGGAAAACAGAAGTTCGAGTACTGCATGCTGCTGACTGGACAAAGCCACGTCACCATCAGCGACACTCCCGAAGCGAAGGGGAGTGTTGGGAACAATAAGTCTTAAAAACGCCTCTGTCGTGTCGAAGCTCAGGACTCAAAGCGAAGCAGTCCAAATCGAAACATCGGGAGTCAACCCTCGGAGGTTGGGGTAACCGCCTGGAGGTTACGCGAAGGTCAAAGGTCAGCGACCTTTGACTTGACCAATACAGCGCGACAGCAAGGACACACAACTGACTCGACATTGAGCAGTTGCCCGAGTCGCACTGTATCGAATCGCAACAGCAAAACGGTTTAAATCTATCTATTCGTATTCCTTGTACTCTTATATAAACCTTGTATTTGCTTGTTTAATCCAACTTACTTTGCTCTCACATACTAGTGCAAGGTGGTTCAACCACTCTGTATTACAACGCTTCCGCTATTACAATCCTACTCAGTCCTTAAACTCTACAAAGATCCTAGGGCTTCTCAGCCCAACATGGTATGAGAGCAGTTAGAGTTTAAGATCATTTTCTCTCTCAATACTTAAATACAAAGAAAGAAGACATGTCTGCAAGGAAGGAGAGGAGCTCCTCCAACGGCTCCCCAGGCACTACTCCTACTCCTGCCTCTGGCCTACAGACAGAGGAAGGCACTACCGCAAGACCAGCAGCTGGGTCCACGGAAACACCAGCAGGCTTCGATTCAAACATGATGGAGAAATTTTTCTCCTTCATGTCCTTCTACGAGCAACACCAGCAAGGAGTGCCTGCGCAGTCAAACAACAGCAACAACAACAACAATGTTACTCCGATGAGCCTCGACGGCTCATCCTATGCACGCGGGATGCAACAACAACAACAGCAGCCTACCTTTGCGCCGTACGAGCCCCAACGTGGCTCCGTCAGCTTCATGCCGCAACCGCAACCTGCATCGGGACAAGAAAGGACATTGGACGCGTTACAAGTCCAATCGCAATTCGCGCACGTCCTAAAACTACAAACGACAAAGCCTTTCGACGGCAAAGATTTCTTTACCTGGTCGTTCGAGTTTGAACTGATGATGGAAGGAGCACAGATTCTTGGCTTCTTCGACGGGTCCCTGCCATATCCGACAAACGGGACACAATATGAGAAGCAGCAGTATACATATCAATCGATGATGGCGCACACGATTCTGTTGAGGAACATCACCCCAACCCAGCAGCAGAACATCAGGACTTACCGAGGCTACGGCAACTCCGCGGAGCTCGCGTACAACCACCTGAAGAACCTGTATCAAGCAACAGACAGCGTAAACCAAAGCAGATTAATGGCGCAGTTGACAACGATTGAAATGAAACCAGGCGAGAAAGGCATGGCTTATATCAGCCGCTGCCGCGAACTGCGCGACAAGCTCCTTCGATGCGGAGGGTCAATCTCCGAAGACGCCTTTGTCACGGTAGTCATTGGCGGTCTTGGCCCCCACTGGCGCTCCACTCGCGCCATACTCCGAGCACACGGGAGGATCTCCGAAGCGGCACTCTGCGCCGAAATTCATGCTGAGCAGCAGGACATGGACCTGCAAGAAGAAAGACACAAGAAGAAAGCTTTAGCACCAGAATTTGCTTTTCACACTCAGCGACGACACAACGGCAACAACAATCGACAACAGCAAGTGAAAACGGTACCTCCGTTCTGCCACATCTGCAACCTCGGGCCATCCTCGCACGCATTGCCCGTCTCGTCAGACGACACCACAGCGACAACTGCGGCCTTCAAGCTCCCAAGTTGCTTCAACGCAAGCAACTCCGACGACCGCACACCAAGCTTCAACGACTTCAACTGGACAACCTGCACAAGGAGCAAGAAGCATCGTCAACTACATGGTAATGATAAACGATTCCTGCATTACAGAGTCGCCACCCTACAACTCACCAGAAGAGGAGCTCGACAACAGGACGCCTCGCCGCGAATCACTCCAGCCGAATCCGACGTACGCCGCCATCGCTCAAAGCGAACCGTCCGGCCAAGACACTTGGTTCTTGGATAGTTGCTGCGGACAACACATGTGCTCCTCCGGGCGCTTCGTACAACGCGAACATCGACTCCAGCGAGAAGTAGTCATAACGGTCGCCAACAACCAGAACCTGCGCACAAGACGACAAGGAGTCGTTCAGCTTCAATCAAGAGAGACCAACGTTATACTACACATGTCAAAAGTACTCATCGCAGAAGGACTCGGTTACAACTTACTGAGTGTTAGCCAGCTGATGGCGAAGGGGATTCACTTGGAAGCCGACAGCACCACCCAGGAATTTAAGTTATACCACGGGAGGGGCGGCCTCTACATCGGGAAAGCAGTGTTGAAGAATAACGTCTTCGTTCTTGACTTCGTCCCCGACCTAGGCACTGCAGACAGCAACGCCATCGTCAACTTTACCGACTGGACACACCCTCCGGACCTCGATCCTGATTTCAGTCCAGGGGGCTTCTGGTACTCACACACCATCCCTGAAGCAGAGTGAACACGAGCATTAGCAACAATTCAACAATCGGCAGCAGCAGAGACAACATCGGCAGCAGCAGAGACAACATCGGCAGCAGCAGAGACAACATCGGCAGCAGCAGAGACAACATCGGCAGCAGCAACAACATCGGCAGCAGCAGGAACAACGACACCGGTCATCGTCGACGAAACACCACCAACACACGCACAACAGCTGAACCCGACTCAACGAGAAGTCCACCGCAGCGCCAACTTCGTCGCCAGCTTCTACTCCAACTCCGACGCATATCAACGTTCACCCGGACACCGCGCCTCCGAAGACATCTGGCACGCACGCACAGGACATCCAAGTAACACGGTGTTAAATAATACGATACGGGCAGGAGTGCTAGACAAAGACTCGCTACTACTACTCGACGGCAGAGAACTTCAACGTGCACGGGGGACTTGCCTCATCTGCCCCGAGGCCGACTTACCACATCGACCTTTTTCCTCTCACCACAACCCGAGCGCACCTGCATACGCACCACTCGAAAAAGTCTACAGCGACATCCTCTACAATCCAGAACCAGGCCAAGTAACCTATAATTACACGATTACCTTCATCGACGCCGCCACTCGATACGTCTGGCATCGCAACCTACCCAGCCGCGACATGGCACTCGCAGCATTCGCCGCTTGGCTACCGGTAGCAGAAAGGGAATCAGGAACGCAGCTGAAAAGCTTCCAGTCAGACGGAGGTGGCGAATACACCTCTCAGCGCTTCAAGCAGTACCTGGCGGAAAGGGGGATCAAGCAACTCCTCTCCCTTCCCTACGCACATCAGCAGCAGGGTGTTGCAGAAAGAATGAACAGGACCCTGCAGAACAACATGCGCAAACTACTACGTGGCATGCGGCTACCCAACCACCAGTGGCCAGCAGCAATGGACCATGCTGTCATGCTGCACAACTTGCTTTCGTCGTCGTCACTCCCGAACAACGCATCACCGCATCTGCTGTGGACAGGAAAGCAGGGCAGCACAAAAATGTTACGAGTATTTGGGTGCATGGTACAGTACCGACCCCCAGAAGCACGAGCGGGAAGATTTTCGCAACAGGCACTGTGGGGACTACACCTCGGCATCGAGAAAAATTACAACGCGTGGAGAATCTTCGACATCCACACAAAAGAAACAGTAGCAGCACGTGATGTGATCTTCTACGAACGACTCACCCTTCAGACGTACCTTGCGAACTTGCACGAGAATCGGGACCCCACAGGTGGCTTTCGTGGTGACCGAGCCTTCGCCTCAGCAGCGGACGAAGCAGACTGGGATGAACAGAACGTCGACAACGCATCGGAGGAAGCCGGACCTCTCCCGTACTGCTCCGTCGATGTGCCCATGGATGAAGATAATCCTCGCGGCAGTAACAACGCCGAAGTCTTCTACCACTTCGCCGACAACGGTTACGTAACACCTGCGATAGTCAACACCAACGAAGCAGAAAGGATAGGGCCAAATTTCATCCCCGACCCTGAAGCGGGAGACGAAGCAGCTTATCCCGAGGATCCAGAACTCCCTCGATACTCACAGACTGGGCTACAAATCCTTGGCCTCGTCACCGCAGTCCACGGGACCGCCGGCAACACTCTTCCTAAAGAGCCTGCGACAGTTCAGCAGGCTCTGGGGGGGGGAACACAGGGAAAAATGGCGTGAAGCCATGGACCGGGAATTAAAGGCATTGGAGGAACGCAACACCTGGAAGGTCGTTCCCGCAAGCGTGGCACGGAACAAGACCATTCTCACCGGGAAATGGGTCTTCCGCATCAAAACAAAAGCAGATGGTACAATCGAGAAGTTCAAGGCACGATGGGTCGTGCGAGGATTCGACCAGGAGCAAGGGCGAGACTTCACCGAGACATTCGCCCCAGTTAGTCGACATACCTCACTCCGAATTCTTCTCGCCGTCGCCGCCATGAAGAAGAAGCTGCGACAAATTGATGTCACCAATGCCTTCCTCTACGCACCTGTCGACGCCGACATCTTCGTCGAGCTCCCTCACGGTACCCACGGGGAACCCAATCAAGTCTGCCAACTGCTAAAGTCCCTCTACGGAATCAAGCAGGCCCCACGGCTGTGGCAACAGCACCTGCACACCCGCCTCATCCGCATCGGATTCCGCCAACTGCCCCATGACCAGGGCATGTACCGACTCACTAAAGGCGCCAACTACATCCTACTCATCGTCTACGTCGACGATCTCCTCTACATCGGCTCCACCGACGACGTCACCACCTGGTTCGAAGGGGAGCTGCAGAAAGATCTCACGCTCACGGTTTCTTCTACCGTCACGCAGTACCTTGGACTCAACATCCGCGAAGAAGAAAACGCAATCTATCTAAGCGCCGAGAAATACGCCGACACGATCGCCAAGCGCTTCTCGCTCACACCTACCGCTATCGCCACGCCATACCGCTACACGACAGGAAGTAACAAAGGAAATTCCGCTCCACTCAAAGCTGCCGGAATACGAGACTACCAGAGGAAACTGGGCTGCCTCGTCTTCGCAGCCGTCACCTGCCGCCCGGATCTATCCTACTCCGCAAGCCAACTCGCTACCTACCTCAAGAAACCCGAAGCAGAGCACCTGGCGGAGCTCGATCGCGCACTACACTACTTCGTGAGCACTCCGACGATCGGCCTGACTTACTACAAAAACGAAACTACGACCACGAAACTAATCGGCTACGTCGATGCCGATCATGCCGGCGATTCCGACAATAGGCGCTCTCGCACTGGCTACGTCTATCGTCTCGAGCCTATCGGACCTATCTCCTGTCAGTCGAGCAAGCAGGAACTAATCGCTCTCTCTTCAGCTGAAGCAGAATATATCGCCCTCTGCTCAGCCACCAAGGAAGGACTCTACCTTCGCGAGCTGCTGGAAGAAGCAAAGTTAGCCGAGTTACCCAACTTCACCCTGTTCTGCGACAACCAATCTGCAATTCGCATCGCCAACAAAAGCGGATTCGCGAACAGAACGAAGCATATCGCCCTGCGATACTTCTTCGTAAAGGACGAAATCGAGAAAGGGAAACTCGAATTATCCTATTGTCCCACGTCCAAGATGGCAGCCGATTATTTGACAAAGAAACTCGGAAAACAGAAGTTCGAGTACTGCATGCTGCTGACTGGACAAGGCCACGTCACCATCAGCGACACTCCAGAAGCGAAGGGGAGTGTTGGGAACAAATAAGTCTTAAGGCGCCTCTGTCGTGTCGAAACTCAGGACACTAGCGAAGCAGCCCAAATCGAAGCATCGCGAGTCAACCCTCGGAGGTTAGGGTAACCGCCTAGAGGTTACGGGAAAGTCAAAGGACAGCGACCTTTGACTCGACAATTACAGCGCGACAGCAAGGACACACAACTGACTCGACATTGAGCAGTTGCCCGAGTCGCACTGTATCGAATCGCAACAGTAAAACGGTTTAAATCTATCTATTCGTATTCCTTGTACTCTTATATAAACCTTGTATTTGCTTGTTTAATCCAACTTACTTTGCTCTCACATACTAGTGCAAGGTGGTTCAACCACTCTGTATTACAACGCTTCCGCTATTACAATCCTACTCAGTCCTTAAACTCTACAAAGATCCTAGGGCTTCTCAGCCCAACAGTTCGGACACAAACTGCGATTTGTGTTTCCTTCGCTCCCCTCTTCACACCGCTCAGTCATTCTTTCCACCTCGCCAACCAATCCTAACCAGGGTGAAGTCATCAACTGCAAAACAAATGATCTACGTGGGACCCTGGCTTTAAATTGCGCCTCGGTATTCTTCACCTAATCAATTTTCACAACATTTCTGATAAAACCCCTAGGTCCTATATACGGGTGATTTCGATGCTATATATCCCTTAGTGCCTCTATGAAGGCTGTCAAACAAATACCGTATTACCCCGGATATAAGCGCATGTGCGCTTGTAATTTCAATGTTTTTCAGGGGGGAGCGCTTATAATTGAGTTAGCATTATAAGCGCATGCGCTTACAAAATGACAAATATATAATTACAAATTTCAGACACCAAACTGTATATCTCGTGCCTGCCATTTCAATCGAGTCAATTTTACATAGGGTCGCGAGTGAAATTTTTGCGCGCGCTGGCAAGTACATTCGACGTGACTCACAAGGTGCCCCTGACAGCTCATGCTGACTAGACTCGCAGCCTTTGCAGGGTTCGAAGTGGACAGAGCCGAATTTGAAAAGTATGAGCCTGCTAAATGTCAAATGTTATATCTGCCATAGTTTGTTTAGGCTGTAGTGGGGTAGTTACTGTGGAGTATAGTAAGTTTAGGGTTTCCCACTTGTACCCAACACTTTCCTAGTGCATTCACTCTTGTTCGATTCTAACATGGTATTACGAGCCTAGGTTAGGAACCTAGGACTGCTTAGTCCTAAGGGCCCGCCTTTCCGCTAGCGCCCTCGAGCGCCTTATCGCTTTAGAGCCCTCGTGCGCCTCACTGCCAGTGCGCCCTCACGCGCCTCTCCTCCTCTCGCTGCTCGTGCGCAACCCTCTAGCCGCCCGTGCGCGGCCCGTTATTTCTAGCGCGCGCAGCCCACGCGCGCGCGTTGACCGTTAGCCGCCCACGAGCAGCCTCGTTAGCCGCCCGTCGACTGGCCCTGCTGGCCGTGTAGCGCGCTGCAGCCCCTCCCGCCTTAGTAGGCCGCCGCCACGCCTTAGTAGGCCGCCGCTCGCGGGCGCCTGCAGCTCACGCGCAGCCGCGGCCCGTACGTGACACGACCCACACGCAGGCCCGCCGTCGCGCCGCCTTGCCCGTCCGGGCCGCGCCGCGTAGCCTAGTCCGAGCCGCGCCGCGCTGCCCTGCCCGAGCCGCGCCGCGCTGCCCTGCCAGCACCAAGCCGCGGCGCCCTGTCCTAGCCGTGCTGCCCTCTTGTTACTGCTGTTCCTGCTGTTACCACTGCTATTGCTACTGCTGCCACTATGGCTACACCCACAGTTCTCTCTTTCGATGCTGAGGGCCGTCCGCTCCAGTTTGATGCTTGGCTCGACGATCTGCACCTGTTCCTCCAGATCACCGCTAAGGATGATGTCTCGCTGTATGACCACGCGTCCGGAACCGCTCTAGCACCTCCTAACACTGCTGACAGTACAGCTCGCTCCCAATGGCAGACTCGTGACGCCCATGCTCGCCTAGCCATTCGCAGTCACTTGCCGCTAGTTGAGTGCGCCCACTTTGGCCAGCACAAGACTGCTAAGGCACTGTACGATGCGATAGTCGCCCGCTATTCCTCGCCTGCCTCTCCTACGATCGGCCGTCTCTCGCTGCCTTATCTCTTCCCCGATCTCGCCGCCTTTCCCACAGTCGCTGACCTCATTACACACCTCCACACTAGTGACACTCGCTACCGCGCCGCCCTTCCTGCTGAGTTCCTCGCCAAGAACCCTCCCCCGACGTACCTCGTTCTCTACCACCTAGTCACCCATCTTCCTGACTCTCTTCGCGTAGTCAGGGACCACTTTCTCGCCCTCTGCCCCACCGAGCTCACCATTGACCTCCTCGAGAAGCATCTGCTTGCAGCTGAGTCTAGCAGAGTTGCTGTAGGTACCTCTCGTGGCGACCCCCGCACGCCCTTCTTTGACGGGTGTTCCCCTCCCCCCCATTCTCCCCTCGGTCGCCTCTACTGCCGCTGTTGACTACCTTGGTGCTGAGGAAGTCAGGGTTGCGTCTGCTCCTAGTTGGAGGCACAAGAACGGCAAGGGCAAGAGGGGCAAGGGTGGTGGCGGTGCCAGCGGGGGAGGTGGAGGTGGAGGTGGAGGCGGTGGGGGCGGTGGGGGTGGTGGCGGTGGTGGGGGTGGTGGCGGGGCTGGGGGGGTCAGTGGAGGCGGCGGGGGTGGTGGCTGCAGTGGTGGTGGAGGAGGCCGGGGTGGAGGTGGTGGTGGTGGCGGCAGTGGGCGTGGTGGCGGCGGCTCGGGTGGTGGACCAGTGCAGCGTGGAGGTTCGAGTGGTGTCCAGCGCCAGCAGCAGCGTCTCGGAGAGACCCCGACGCCCCAGCAGCTTCGTGAGTGGTACTCTCAGCATGGGGGGGTCCGGGGGTGGAGGTACCTGCACGTATGTCATCCGCACAGGTGACCGCACTAGTCATACGTGTGGGAGGTTCCACACACCGCAACGCTGCTTCTTCCGTCTTGACGACGCCTGGCGTGCATAGTTCCCTGAGGCATCTGAGCTGCCGCGCTGGGCTGATCTGCTTAAAAAGAACATTGATGTCTTTGCACTTGACATTGATGTTATCCTTGGAGCCATGTATGCATTGACTATTAGTGTTGAGGGTGACTGTTACTTGAGTGTGCTGCCAGACCCAGGCATTGCGACCAGTGAGGCTCCCGCTCTAGGTGCTAGTACGTCTGCTGCCCCAGGTCTTGGTGAGGCTGCTGCTCTAGATGCAGATGTGTCTGCTGCTTCAGGTGCTTGTGAGTCTGCGTCTTCAGGTGCTACGTCTACTGAGGCACTGCACACCTTCACACTGGACTCAGGTGCTTCTCGCTGTTTCTTTCACGACCGCACTGCCCTCGAGCAGCTCCCTAGGCCGGTTGCTGTCTCCCTGGCTGACCCCTCCGGGGGTCCGGTCCTTGCGACCTCCACCACTGCCCTCCCTTGTCCTGCTGTCCCGTCCGGCACACTGTCGAGCCTTTACCTCCCCTCGTTCTCTACGAACTTAAATCAAGTTCTGCACTCCACGACGCAGGTGTTCACCAGTTCACCCCTGCCTATGAGCGTGTGACACACTGCACGTGTGCCCAGACGGGTCGTCACCTAGCTACCTTCACTCGGCAGCCGGGGTCGGACTTGTACACACTGACCACTAAGTCTCCTCAGGTAGCTGCGTCTGCGTCTGCGTCAGGTCAGTTGTCCGCCCCCTGCTCGTGTCGCGCCTTGTCGCACTGGATGGTCCTCTGGCACCACCGCCTTGGGCACCCTTCGATGCAGTGCCTTTGTGGCATGCACTCTCGTTACTTTATCTCTGGTCTCCCCAGGTCACTGCCTCCCCTACCACCGTCCCCTGCCCCTCCTCGCCTTCCCTGTGTTGAGGGGCGGCAGCGTGCCACCCCCCACTCCTTTGAGTTCCCCCCGACGGAGGCCCCTCTATAGACCCTTCACATGGACGTGTGGGGCCTAGCCCGCGTCCGTGGACAGGGCAGAGGGCGCTACTTCCTACTGGTATTTTACGACTACACGCGTTACACCACGGTCTTCCCCTTGCGCACCAAGGGAGAGGTCCCTGTCTTGATCCCTTGATCCCTGGTCAGCGGCAGCAGCAGCAGCAGCGCCTGCGTGAGCCCCTCTTGCCCCAGCAACTTCGTGACTGGTATGCTCAGCGCCAAGGGTCCGGGGGTGTTCTCTCTTGCCCGTACGTCATTTGCACCGTCGAACGCAAGGGTCAGACGTGCGGCAAGCCCCACATCCGCTACAGTTGCTTCTCCCGTCTAGATGATGCTTGGCGCAATAAGTTTAGCGATGATCATGAGACGCCCCGCTAGGCAGATCTGCTTAAGGCCAAAGTAGACATCTTTGAACTTGACTTTGATGCTATTCTCACTGGCATGTATGCTTGTCTACTAGTGCTGAGGGTGACTGTTACTTGTGCGTGCCGCCTGGCCCAGGTATAGAGTCTGCTGCTCTAGGTGTTGGTGAGTCTGCTCTCTCTGGTACTGCGCCTGCTCAGGCCTTGCACACTTTCACACTTGTCTCTGGTGCTACTCGCTGTTTCTTTTGCGACAGCACCACACTCACACCCTTCGCTAGACCCGTTGCTGTCTCCCTGGCCGACCCTTCGGGGGGCCTGGTGCTTGCACGTTCCACCACTGTTCTCCCGTGTCTGGCCGTTCCGTCCGGCTCACTGTAAGGTCTCCACCTCCCCTTGTTCTCGACGAACCTGGTGAGCAACACTGGTCTTCAGGATGAGTGGGTTGATACCTTCACCCCTGGAGGTCAGCGTGTGGCGATCTGCACGTGTGCACGGACTGGCCGTCACCTGACCACGTTCACCCGTGCTCCAGGATCCAGTCTTTACACACTTACCACTGAGGCTCCCCAGGTAGCTGCGTCGGGTCAGGTAGCTGCGTCGCGTCAGGCGTCAGCCCCTTGTGCGTGTCGCCACCTCTCCCACCAGACTCTCCTCTAGCACCACCGCCTTGGTCACCCCTCCCTGCCACGCCTTCATGGCATGCACACCCGCGTCCTTGTCTCTGGTCTCCCCAGGTTGCTGTCCTCTCTCCCGCGCTCCCCTGCCCCTCCCTGCATTCCTTGCGTTAAGGGGCAGCAGCGCGCTGCCCCTCATTCCTCCTCGTTTCCCCCGACAGAGGCTCCCCTACAGACTCTTCACATGGACGTGTGGGGCCCCGCCCGCGTCTGTGGTCACGGAGGCGAGCGATACTTCCTGCTGGTTGTTGACGACTACTCGCGTTACACCACGGTCTTCCCCTTGCATCGCAAGGGTGACGTCCTTGCTGTCTTGATCCCTTGGATCCGCGCAGTCCGTCTCCAGCTCAGCGAGCAGTTTCGCTCGGACTTCCCTGTCCTGCGTCTGCACTCTAACATAGGTGGTGAGTTCTCCTTCGACCTCTTGCGGGCCTTCTGTCAGGGGGAGGGCATCACTCAGTCGTTCACGCTTCTGGCCTCTCCACAGCAGAATGGGGTTGCTGAGCGCCGCTTTGGTCTAGTCATGGATGTGAGGATCTCGGATCGAGCTCAGAGAAGAGAGTTTGAATCGAATGATCCACCTGGGTACAACACGAGGCTATATATAGTCTCGACACAAGGCCTAGTAACCAGGTGCTACGCGAAGGTTCTGAGGGTCACGAAGCATCCCGAACAGACCCTTCACGAACTCAGTAAAAAGCAATTCAGTGGAAACCGAATAGGCTTGAGTTGTACCGAACACGTAACCTGGTTTGGTGCAATAACTATAGTAAAATACAGGAATGCACCTAACCTAGGAAATCAAGCATATCTATGCATGATAAAATAAACCTTAGCTAGATATAGCATAATAAAGTCAAGGCAAGCTAGCAAAGCCAGCATAAGCCGTCGTACTCTCACACGTCCCCCCCTCAAAGCTGGGTGGCATGAGAAACACCATGCTTGATAAGAGTCCTTGAGAGCACGGCGTGCGTTGCCCATACCAGCGTCTGCAACCCAACTGTCCTCAGTGGGGTCGTATCCCTTCCAGCGTATCAGGAACTCGAGGGTCTTGCTGCCGAGGCACTGATGAGTGAGAATGCACTCCAATTCGTATTCTGGTTCATCCTGCATGAGAACAGGTGGTGGTGGCAGTAGCTGCCATCCCTCGAAATGTTGGTTGGGGTCCTTGTAGGGCTTCAGTAGCTGAACATGGAAAGCATTGTGAAGCTTCCAAGTAGTAAGTAAGCGCAAGTGGAATGTTACTGGTGTCACCTGTGCCTCAACGAGAAAAGGACCACAAAAGCGAGGCCGGAGCTTGGATGGTAGGTGAGACAGGTTCAAGTTGCACGTGTCAATAAGCACTTGATCTCCGACTGCTACCGAGTGATCACGTCGCTGGCGATCGGCATACGGCTTCTGGGAGTTCTGCATCGTGGTGAGACGTCGCTGAGTCTTCTCCTATAGCTACTGCATGGTGGTGACGAAGTCATGTGCGGCTTGGACGTGTGCCAGTGTAGTTGGCTGTTGTGGTGTGAGTGGTTCCCGTTTGTAACACAGGAAGAAAGCAGTTTACCATGTGGCCGCATGTGACGCGTTGTTGTAAGCGAACTCTAGGGTCGGTAACTGTGTGTCCCAGTGGCTGACGTCGTCTTTGCAAGCTGTGCGCAGTAACTGTTCAACCATCTGATTGAGTCGCTCTGTCTGTCCGTCAGTCTGGGGGTGGTATGCTGAAGACATTGCAAGCTTTGTCCCCAACAGTCCCATGAGCTCCTTCCAGAACTTACTGGTGAATTGTGGGTCTCTGTCTGAGATGAGTGTAGCGGGGATGCCTTGGATGGTGATGATGCGGTCGAAAAAGAGGCAAGCAGTTGCTTCAGCTGTAGCTGTGGCGTTGGTTGGTATGAAGTGACCCATTTTGGAGAACTTATCGATCACTACGAGGATGGAATCGTGGCCCTGTGAGGTCGAAGGAAGTCCTGTGATGAAGTCGAGGGTAACGACCTGCCATGGCTGCTGCGGTACGGGTAGAGGCTGAAGTAACCCTGGTTTTTTTCTGCTTGCTGCTCTTCATCCGCTGGCATGAGTCGCATGAGGTGACGAACTGCTGCACGTCTGCTGCCATCCCGGGCCAGTAGTAATACTTCGCTATTCCCGCTAGCGTTTTGTTGCTTCCGAAGTGTCCCGCATATGGTACGTCATGAAACTCCTCTAATAGGATCTGCCGTAACGGGGCGTAATTCGGTACCCAAATATTTTTTGTGCCCTTCCTTACAGCTAAGTCTTTCTCCCACTGTAACAGCTTCTTAGTCTGTGCTGGAGCAATCTCTGCGTCCACGGAGTATCCATGTTGGAATAGACCCTTGAGCAGATGGTTCATCCCATCGAGCTAGATGCCTGCTACATTACCGGGGCGGCTCAACCCGTCTGCTTTGTTGTTTAGCCCAGGCTTGTAGATGATGTCGTAGTGGAAGTGGGTCTTCAAGAAGTCCACCCATCGCACCTGTCGTCGTGAGAGCGTTGGCTGCGACTTTAGGTATTTGAGACTGTAGTGGTCAGTATAGACTGTAGTCTTGGCTCCCTCTAGGTAACACCTCCACGCCTTGAAGGCTATGACTATCGCTAAGGCTTCCTTGTCATGGATGGGGTAGTTCAGTTCTTCTCTGTGTAGCTTCTTACTGAGGTAGGCGATGGGCTGCAAACCGCGTTCGTGATCCTGCATCAATACTGCTCCGACTGCTTGGTCACTAGCGTCTGCTTCCACTACGTAGTCTCTTGTCTGGGTCCGGTAGGATGAGTACTAGCGCTGTAGTCAGTGCTGTCTGTAGCTGCTCCACGACTCGCTGATGAGGAGTGTCCCATTTGTAGGGCGTATCCTTTTCCAGTAGATCGGTCAGTAGCGTTGCTATCTTAGCGTACTGCGGCACGAACCTGTTGGAGTAGTTGGCGAAGCCTAGGAACTACTGCAACTCCTTCACGTTCTCCAGTACTTTCCACTTCTTAACGGCTTCGATTTTCCGCGGGTCCACGTGTACGCCCTCGGCACTTACCATGTGTCTGAGAAACTGCACCTTCTTCAGGGCAAAGTCGCTATTCGACAGCTTCACGTAGAACTTGTTTTTTAGTAGGATCTCGAACACCTTCCACAGATGCTCCACGTGCTCCTTCATGTTCTTGGAGTAGATAAGAATGTCGTGCATGTACACCACTATGTACTCGTCCAGCAAGGGTCGTAAGATGTGATTCATCTCTGCGTGAACCGTTTCTGGTGCGTTGCATAGTCGGAACGGCTTCACCAAGTACTCGTAGGAGCCGTATCTGGTACGGAACGCCGTCTTGTGGACCGAGTTGTCTACCATCTTGATCAGCCAGTAACCCGACCGTAGGTCCAGCTTCGAGAATACTGTTGCTCTAAGCAGTTGATTGAGTAGGTCGTCTATGCGCGGTATGGGATATTTGTTTTTAACTGTCTGTTTGTTCAGTGCGCGGTAGTCGATGCACATCCGTAAACTGCCGTCTGGTTTTGGAGTGAAGAGAACTGGTGCACTGTACGGAGAGGTGGATGGGCGGATCAGTTGTCTGTCCAGTAGATTCTCTATTTGTTTCTTCATGTCTGTCTGTTTGGTCGGACTCAGTTGGTACGGTGTACGTGAGACGGGTTTCGCACCTGGTTCCTCCACGATTTTGTGCTCGTGGGTGCGTGCCGGAGGAACGCCTGTAGGTAGGTCCTCGGGCACTATATCTTTGTACTGCTCGAAGACCTCCTTCACTGCCGCAGGCAGCTCTATGTTCGGCTTCTCCTCCTCTGCTGCTGCCATAACCAGTGCTAGGTATCCCGTGTTACTCTCATTCACCGTCTGGTCAAACCGTGCCAGTGTCGTTTCAGGAACGTTCCCTGTATCCGTCTAGCTTCGTAGTGCTATCCGCTTCCCATTGTTGTAGATGCACACCTTCCTGTTGACCCAATCGATCTCGGGGTTGAACCACTTCAAGAAATCCCGCCCTAAGATGAAATCTGAACCTTTGATGTTCGTGATCAGCAACGTCGGCTTCCACCTCAGCGCCCCTATGTGCAGCTGCAGTGATGCTTCGCCATGGATGGGAAGTTTCGTGCTGTCCACCATTCTTGCCGTGAACTTGGTCTCCTCGGAAGGTTCCCCAATTTTCTCCAACGTCCCGTGGTCGCAAACCGAATGAGACGCACCGCAGTCCACCAGTGCCTGGAGGCGTCGCCCGTTGCAGATCACCTCGAGTAATAGTGGTTGTTGCTGCTCCGAGTAACCGTGGACGGTCTCGCCTATAGGATCATAGGGTAC
Organism: Closterium sp. NIES-65; assembly: GCA_948144175.1. NCBI lineage: Eukaryota > Viridiplantae > Streptophyta > Zygnematophyceae > Desmidiales > Closteriaceae > Closterium > Closterium sp. NIES-65. The sequence goes on from CANXME010002069.1 coordinate 167,914, forward strand.
GTCGAATATATTCCCCCTAGGTTCTGCGCTCGAAGCTGCTGACTCGATATTGGTTTTTAACTGAGCAGTTTTAGAAGGATTTATCCGAGGCCGATTCAGCTTCGTCTGGACCTGGAACCTTCCCCTAAGCCTTTGCAGCTGTGTAGGCTTCGCCTGTGGGCAATGGGGAACCTTAACACCGTGCTGCGGGGAGAGAATATTAACTCCTTGGAACGCACGACCCTTTTCAACGCTCCAGAGTGGTTTGCCCAACGTATCAGGTACTTGAATAATGTCCAAAGGCTTTTACTTGGCCTTGAAATCTACCCTGAAAATTTTAAAGGCTTGAAAACTTCGAGAGGGAATATTCTTACTCCCGGGGGTGTTCGGCTGGAGTTTCCCGGTCGGTGCAATGTCTTGTTTTGTGGAGCCTCGATTAGTCTCAGCGATTTCCCCTATTGCCGGCCGGTTGTGAGAGGACGTCACCGTTATAATATTTTCTCACTATTATATTTTTCCGTTATCCTATTCTCCCTTTTCTCCTCTTTATTTTGGTCTTTATCTCATCTCAATCGGCCTACTGTTCTGTCAAATTATAATATTGTGTAGGCTATAATGGGGTAGCCCATATGGGGTACACATTTCTAGGGTTGCATATTTGTATCACTTCCATTCCTTAGTCATTCATTCTCGTTCTACTTTTCTCATGGTATCGAGCAGGTCCCCCCTTGGGAACTGTGCCTAGGGCCCACCACATCGAGTTTCAAAATTTTTTTCTCTCCTGCCCGAAGCGCGCTCCGCCCGAGTCGCGCTCCGGGCTCTCACCTTGCCGAGCCGCCCTAGCGGCCCCCTACGCCCTAGCGGCCCCTTCCCCTAGCGGCCCCGCCGCCCTTCGTTTCGGCCCCGCCGCCCTTTAGTGCGGCCCCGCCGCCCGTCACAGCGGCCCCGTCGCCCCGCATCGCGGCCCCGCCGCCCATCTCTGCGGCCTCGCAGCCCGTCGCTGCGGCCCCGCCCCTACTCAGCGGCCCTGCCGCCCTTCTCCTCAGCGGCCCCGCCACCCTGCTCAGCGGCCCCGCCGCCCTACTCAGCGGCCCCGCCGCCCTTCTCCTCAGCGGCCCCGCCGCCCTACTCAGCGGCCCCGCCGCCCTTCTCCTCAGCGGCCCCGCCGCCCTACTCAGCGGCCCCGCCGCCCTTCTCCTCAGCGGCCCCGCCGCCCTACTCAGCGGCCCCGCCGCCCTACTCAGCGGCCCCGCCGCCCTTCTCCTCAGCGGCCCCGCCGCCCTACTCAGCGGCCCCGCCGCCCTACTCCTCAGCGGCCCCGCCGCCCTACTCAGCGGCCCCGCCGCCCTTCTCCTCAGCGGCCCCGCCGCCCTTCTCCTCAGCGGCCCCGCCGCCCTACTCAACGGCCCCGCCGCCCTTCTCCTCAGCGGCCCCTCCTCCCTGCTCAGCGGCCCCGCCGCCCTACTCAGCGGCCCCGCCGCCCTTCTCCTCAGCGGCCCCGCCGCCCTACTCAGCGGCCCCGCCGCCCTACTCAGCGGCCCCGCGCCCTTCTCCTCAGCGGCCCCGCCGCCCTACTCAGCGGCCCCGCCGCCCTTCTCCTCAGCGGCCCCGCCGCCCTACTCAGCGGCCCCGCTGCCCTTCTCCTCAGCGGCCCCGCCGCCCTTCTCCTCAGCGGCCCCGCCGCCCTACTCAGCGGCCCCGCCGCCCTTCTCCTCAGCGGCCCCGCCGCCCTGCTCAGCGGCCCCGCCGCCCTACTCAGTGGCCCCGCCGCCCTTCCGCAGCAGCCTCGCCGCCCTTCTCAGCGGCCTAGCCGCCCCTCGCACCAGCGGCCCTGCCGCCCTACACCGCGCGCGCCGCCCGAGCTGCCCGAACCGCCCGAGCCTCCCGAGCCGCCCGACCTGCCCGAGCTGCCCGAGCCGCCCGAGCCGCCCGACTCTCCTGAGCCGCCCGAGCCGCCCGAGCAGCCCGAGCCGCCCGAGCCGCCCGAGCCGCCCGAGCCACCCGAGCCACCTGAGCCGCCCGAGCCGCCTGAGGAGCCGAGCCGCTGGTGCCACGGAGCCGCAGTTGCTGCAGTGCCATCCGAGCAGCCGTGTTGCCATGCTGCTGTACCGCTGAGCTGCCCGACCCGCCCTGCCTGGTGAGAGCAGCGCTTCTGTCACTACACTGCCCCTGTCCTACAGTTGGTACTGCTAGTCCACTGTTGTCATGGCTACCCCCAGTGTTCTCGCTTTTGACGCTGAGGGTCGAGCCATTGACTTTGAGGTTTGGGTGGATGACCTGCAGCTTTTCCTACAGTGCGATAGGGCAGACGGTCTTTCCCGCTTTGACCTCACCTCTGGTGCTTCCCCTGCCCCTGCTGCCGATGCCGACGCCACTGTTTGCTCCCAGTGGGCCACTCGCGATGCTGCTGCACGTCTTGCTGTGCGTCGCCACCTGCCTACCACTGAGCACGCGCACTTTAGCCAGTACAAGAGTGCTCAGACCTTGTACGACGCTGTAGTTGCACGCTACTCCTCCCCTGCCACTGCTGCACTGAGCCGCCTCATGCTACCGTACCTCTTTCCTGACCTTGCTGCCTTTCCCACTGTCGCTGACCTCATTACGCACCTCCGCACTAGTGACACTCGCTACCGCGCCGCGCTTCCTGCTGAGTTCTGCGCCAAGAACCTGTCAGATTACTATAGCTGATGCATGTTTGTAGGCTATAGTGGGGTAGCACATATGGGGTACAGCTTTCTAGGGTTGTATTTGTACCCAACCCTGACTTAGTCATTTCATTCCTGTTTGCTTATTATCACATGGTATAGAGCGGGTCCTTCTAAGGACCGTTTTTTTTGGGCCCACCGAAGCGCCCCCCGAGGCGCGATTTTTTTTTAGCGACCCCTCGGGTCGCCATTTCCCCTGCGGCCCCGCCGCCTTCTCTGACGCGGCCCCGCCGCCGGCCCTTACGCGGCCCCGTCGCCGGCTTTCACGCGGCCCCGCCGCCGGCTCTGTCGCGGCCCCGCCCCGGCCTTTACGCGGCCCCGCCGCCTGCTCTCGCGCGGCCCCGCCCCGGCTTCTACGCGGCCCCGCCCCGACTTTCACGCGGCCCCGCCGACGGCTTTGTCGCGGCCCCGCCCAGGCCCTTACTCAGCCCCGCCGCCTGCTCTCACGCGGCCCCGCCCCGGCTCCTTCGCGGCCCCGTCGCCTGCTCTCGCGCGGCCCCGCCCCGGCTTCTACGCGGCCCCGCCCTGGCTTTCACGCGGCCCCGCTGACGGCTCTGTCGCGGCCCCGCCCAGGCCCTTACGCGGCCCCGCCGCCTGCCTCCGTCGCGGCCCCGCCCCATCCCGGCCCAGCCGCCCCTTCGCGGCCCGGTCGCCTCCTGACGGCCCCGCCGTCCCTTCGTGACGGCCCCGCCGTCCCTTCCTGACGGCCCCGCCGTCCCCTCCTGACGGCTCCTGCCGTCCCCTTCTGCTGGCCCCGCAACTGCACCTGCTGGCCCCGCCGCTGCACCTACCGGCCCCCACCACCCCCCCCCCCTTTTCCCGTCGCCTGTCGAGGCGACCTGAGGGGGCCGCTTGCGAACTTGGTGAGTGGTGCAGACCTACAGGATGCGGGGGTTCACCAGTTCACTCCTGCGAGTCAGCGGGTGACCCACTGCACGGACGCACGCACAGGCCGGCACCTGGCCACGTTCTCGCGTCGGCCGGGGTCGAGCCTCTACACCCTGACCACTGAGTCTCCTCCTGTCCCCGCGTCCGGTCAGGTAGCAGCGTCGGGTCAGGTGTTTGCTGCTGCGTCCAGGTCTGGTCCTGAGTCTGCCCCCTGTTCGTGTCGCCTCCTGTCTCACGAGACTCTTCTGTGGCACCACCGTCTAGGCCACCCCTCCTTGCCCCGTCTTCGGGGCATGGCTTCCCGTGTCCTTGTCTCTGGTCTTCCCCAGTCTCTCCCTCCCCTTCCTTCGGGACCAGGACCTTCCTGTGTCCCCTGTGTCGAGGGGCGCCTCAGGGCTGCTCCTCACTCCTCCCAGTTTCCCCCGACAGAGGCTCCTCTGCAGACGCTTCACATGGACGTGTGGGGCCCGGCCCCCGTCCGTGGGCAGGGTCATGAGCGCTACTTCCTGTTGGTGGTTGACGACTACTCGCGTTACACCTCAGTCTTCCCCTTGCGCAGCAAGGGTGCTGTCACTGAGGTGCTGATCGACTGGATCCGCGAGGCTCGTCTCCAGCTCAGGAGGAGCTTCGGCTCGGACTTTCCTGTTCTGCGTCTGCACTCTGACCGCGGTGGGGAGTTCTCCTCTCGCCTTCTGCGAGCCTACTGTCGTGCACAGGGGATCCGCCAGACCTTTACGCTTCCGGACTCTCCACAGCAAAATGGGATTGCTGAGCGCCGCATTGGCATGGTCATGGATGTCGCTCGTACGTCCATGATGCATGCGGCTGCCCCCCACTTTCTGTGGCCGTTTGCGGTTCGGTACGCGGCGCATCAGCTCAACCTTCACCCCAGGGTCTCTCGGCCCGCGATGTCCCCAGTGTTACTGTGGACGGGGAAGGTCGGCGATGCGTCTGCGTTCCGTGTCTGGGGATCTCGGGCGTTTGTCCGCGACTTGTCTGCGGACAAGCTGTCCCCCCGTGCTGCTCCCTGTGTCTTCCTTGGCTTCCCCCCTGACGCTCCAGGGTGGCAGTTCTACCACCCCTCCTCTCGTCGTGTTCTGTCCTCCCAGGACGTCACGTTCGACGAGTCAGTCCCCTTCTACCGCCTCTTCCCCTACCGTACTCCTTCCCTCCCCCCCCCACCGGACTTCCTGGTACCAGTTCCCCCCCCGGTAGACCCCCTCCCCCCTCAGGTTCCTGCCCCTTCAGGTGTGTCCCAGGTAGACACGGTCGGGCCAGTCGAGGTTGCTGCTGAGTCTGGTCCTGCTGCGGGTGCTGAGCTTGGGGGTGCTGCTGCTAGGGGTGCTGAGCCTGGGGGTGCGAGGCCGGGGGGTGCTGAGTCTGGGGGTGCTGAGCCGGGGGGTGCTGAGCCGGAGGGTGCTACGTCAGGAGCTGCTGAGCCTGGGGGTGCTGGGCCTGGAGGTGCGGAGCCTGCGCCTGCTGGACCTGGGGGCTCTCCGGTTCTTCAGTCTCGGCGGGAGCCGCTCTCTCCACAGGAGCTGCGCGAGTGGTTTGCTCGCCGCTGGAGGCGTGCTGCTGGAGCTGGAGCTTCTTCGCCTGCTGAGGGTGCTGGTGCTGTCGGTCCCGGAGCTGCTGGGCCTGCGGGTCCTACTGGAGCTGGAGCTACTGAGTCTGGGGGTGCTGAGTCTGGAGCTGCTGAGCCTGGAGGTGCTGAGTCTAGAGCTGCTGAGCCTGGGGGTGCTACGTCTGGAGCTGCTGTGCCTGGGGGTGCTGAGTCTGGAGCTGCTGAGCCTGGGGTTTCTCCTGCTGCTGCGTCTTGCCGGGAGCCCCTCTCTCCACAGGAGCTGCGCGAGTGGTTTGCTCGCCGCTGGAGGAGTGCTGCTGGAGCTGGAGCTTCGTCGACCGTCGAGGGTGCTGGTGCTGCCGGTCCCGGAGCTGCTGGGCCTGCGGGTCCTACTGGAGCTGGAGCTGCTGAGGGTGTTGGTGCTGAGACTACTGCTGTCTGTCCTGGCGGTGGTTCTGCTGCTGGTGCTGCTGGAGGTCCTGCCGCTGGAGGTGTTGGTGGCGCTGGTGCTGTCGCTGAGGGTGCTGGTGCTGTCCCTGCTGAGTCTGGAGCTGCCGCGCGGCCTCGGCCGTACTTCGTTCCGCTCCTACAGCAGGTTCTTGGTCTTTCTCCTTCGGTAGAGTGTCCACAGCCTGTCCAGTCGCAGTCACTGTTGGAGCCTTCCTCTCCTCTGCCTGCTCCCTCTCCTTACACTGGTCCTACTGGAGGTCTTGCTGAGCGTCGTGAGCCTGCGTCTCGTCCCGCGTCGCCTGTTCGTGCTGCTCGCGCTAGTGGTCGCGGCTCGCGTCAGCGTCCTCCTCCTGTCCCTGGCACGCACCGGATGTCTCTGCGTCCGTCCACTGCTCCTCTGCGTGCCCCTTTGCCTTCTCCTCCTGAGTCCTCTCTTCCTGCGCTTGCCGACCCTGAGTCGGACTCTCTTCGTGCTGCCAGTCCTACTGTCACGCGTCTGCTTGCTACTGTCGTCGCTGACCCCTCTTTTGAGTCCACTGCTGCGTCTGCTCTTGTCGCTGAGCTCGTCGACTTTGCTGCTCGCTGTCGTCTAGACTACGCTGCTAGTCTTGTTGCTGAGGCTGCGTCTGTCTGTCCTCCGTCCGTCGGGGGTGAGTGTGCTCTTGGCACGGACGTCCTAGAGGACAGGCAGGAGGAGTTACAGTGTCTGGCTGCTGCTTCACCTCATCTCGCGTCTGTACTGCTTGCTCCTGAGGGAGACCCGGATGCACTAGACATCCCGACTCCGCGCTCTTACGCGGAGGCCGTAGAGGGTCCCTACTCCTCTCAGTGGCAGGCAGCTATGGATGCAGAGATGGCTTCCTGGAAGTCCACAGGCACCTACGTTGACGCAGTCCCCCCTCCTGGGGCGAACATCGTCAGTGGCATGTGGATCTTCCGGGTGAAGCGGCCGCCGGGCTCTCCACCTGTCTTCAAGGCGCGGTACGTTGCTCGTGGCTTCAGTCAGCGGCAGGGAGTTGACTACTTTCAGACCTTCTCTCCCACCCCGAAGATGACCACTCTTCGGGTGCTGCTGCACATAGCCGCTCAGCGCGACTACGAGCTTCACTCTCTCGACTTCAGCACTGCGTTCCTGCAGGGTAGCCTGCACGAGGAGATCTGGCTGCGCCGTCCACCTGGCTTCACTGGGACTTTCCCTCCTGGCACCCAGTGGAGCCTCCGACGGCCAGTCTACGGTCTCCGCCAGGCACCGCGTGAGTGGCACGACACACTGAAGACTACGCTTGCGGCTCTTGGGTTTGCTCCGTCTACTGCTGACCCGTCGCTGTTTCTGCGCACCGACACTTCACTGCCGCCGTTCTACATCCTCGTGTACGTCGACGACTTGGTCTTTGCCACAGCGGACACTGCTGGACTCGCCTACGTGAAGTCCGAGCTGCTGAAGAGACACACGTGCACAGACCTGGGTGAACTGCGCAGCTACCTTGGCTTGCAGATCACTCGGGACAGAGCACGCCGCACCATCACCTTGACTCAGTCACACATGGTGCAGCAGGTCCTTCAGCGCTTCGGCTTCACGTACTCCTCACCTCAGGCCACTCCTCTGTCTACTCGCCACTCGCTCTCAGCTCTGCCTTCGGATGAGTCCGTTGAATCGAGTGGCCCGTACCCAGAGCTTGTTGGCTGCCTCATGTACCTGATGACCTGCACTCGACCTGACCTTGCATACCCTCTGAGCATTCTTGCACGCTATGTTGCTCCTGGGAGACACCGACCAGAGCACATGGCTGCAGCGAAGAGGGTATTGCGCTACCTGTGCAGTACGTCGGGCATGGGGCTAGTGCTTGGAGGGCGGAGTCCAGTGGTCCTTACAGGCCACGCGGACGCTTCTTGGGCTGACGACCAGGCTACGCAGCGGTCGTCACAGGGTTACACCTTCAGTCTTGGTTCCGGCTCTGTCTCGTGGCGGTCTACTCGTTCGTCTTCGGTTCTCAGCTCCAGTTGTGAGGCTGAGATCTACGCCGGGGCCATGGCTGCACAGGAGCTTCGCTGGCTCACCTACCTGCTGACTGACCTTGGAGAGCCGCCTCGTTCTCCTCCAGTGCTGTACGTAGACAACAAGGCCATGCTGGCCTTGTGTCGAGAGCAGCGCTTGGAGCACAGAACGAAGCACATTGCTCTCCGCTACTTCCTTGCTCGTGAGCTGCAGCAGCGTGGCCAGTTGCGACTTGCGTACGTGGCCTCTGAGGCCAACACTGCTGATGTGTTCACCAAGGCACTCGCGCCTTGTGACCATCAGCGCTTCTGCACCCAGCTGGGTCTTGTGCCTGTCTTGCCTCACTTGCTCTCCTCTTGACTTTACTTGTACTGTGACATATATATACCTGCTCTTGCTTGTCTAGTCTTCTATATATGTCTGTACTCTTGCTTGTGAACTGGCCTCTGGCCCTGCTCTTGTGCTCGGACTGTGTGGTGACTTTGTGATCCACCCTGAGCTTGCTTTGCTTTGCTTTGCTTGACTGGTCTTGTGACCCCTTGTTCTCCCCCACTTTGCCTATGGGGGTGTGTCAGATTACTATAGCTGATGCATGTTTGTAGGCTATAGTGGGGTAGCACATATGGGGTACAGCTTTCTAGGGTTGTATTTGTACCCAACCCTGACTTAGTCATTTCATTCCTGTTTGCTTATTATCACAGAACCCCCCCCCCATGTACATCACTCTCTATTATATAGTCACCCGCCTCCCTGACGCCCTTCGTGTAGTCAGGGACCACTTCCTCTCAGTCTGTCCCACCACTCTTACTGTTGACCTCCTAGAGAAGGCCCTCCTAGCGGCGGAGAAGAGCATAGTCCCTGTAGGAGCCTCTCGTGGTGACCCTCGCACCCCCATCTTTGAGGGGTGTTCCCCTTCCCCCCTGTTGCCCTCTGTCGCCTCTGCTGCTACGGCCGACCTCGTTGGTCTTTAGTCGGTCGGTGCGGCGTCTGCCCCTAGCGGGAGACGCCGCTCTGGCAAGGGCAAGGGGGGCAAGGGCGCGGGTGGGGCTAGCGGGGGTGGTGGAGGTGGCGGTGGAGGCGGCAGGGGGAGTGGGGGTGGCGATGGGGGTAGTGGCGGGGGTGGAGGTGGTGGTGGCAGCGGCGGAGGCGGAGGCGGCGGTGGCGGTAGCGGTGGGAGCGGAGGCGGCGGTGGTGGCGGAGGTGGAGGCGGCGGTGGTGGAGGAGGTGGAGCTGGTCAGGGTGGTTCTTCTCAGCGGAGCGGCTCCGGGAGTGGTCAGCGCCAGCAGCAGCAGCAGCAGCAGCAGCGTTCTCGGGACATCCCCCCTCCTCAGCAGCTCCGTGAGTGGTACACGCAGCGTCAGCGTGGTGGGGGTTTCGGCCCGTGCACCTACGTCCTTCGCTCCGGCGACCGCGCGGGTGAGCAGTGTGGGGGTGCTCACCCCACCCAGCGCTGCTTTGGCCGCCTGACGGACGCTTGGCGTCAGCAGTTCCCGGAGGCTAGTGAGATCCCCCGCTGGAGAGGGCTGTCTAGGGCAGACGTAGCTATCTTTGATCTTGACTTTGATGCTATCCTTGCTGCCATGTATGCTGTGACTATTAGTGATGAGGGTGACTGTTACCGGTGTTTCCCGCCCGACCCGGGCATTGGTACTGCTGCTCTAGGTACTGGTGAGGCTGCTGCTCTAGGTGCCAGTGCGTCCGCGCCCTCAGTTGCTGGTGAGTCTGCGCTCTCAGGTACCACGTCGGCTTCGGCCTCCCTCACCTTCACACTTGACTCAGGGGCTTCTCGCTCCTTCTTTCGAGACCGCACCACACTCACGCCGCTTGGTCGGCCAGTTGCAGTCTCCCTGGCAGACCCCTCTGGGGGTCCTGTCCTCTCTCACTTCTCCACTGTCCTCCCGTGTCCGGCTGCCCCCTCCGGCACCTTGTCTGGTCTTTACCTCCCCTCGTTCTCTACGAACTTGGTGAGTGGTGCTGACCTGCAGGATACGGGGGTTCACCAGTTCACTCCTGCGAGTCAGCGCGTGACCCACTGCACGGACGCTCGGACAGGCCGACACCTGGCCACGTTTACACGTCGGCCGGGGTCGAGCCTGTACACACTGACCACTGCGTCTCCTCTAGTCACTGCGTCTGGTCAGGTAGCTGCGTCGGGTCAGGTGTTTGCTGCAGCGTCCAGGTCTGGTCCTGAGTCTGCCCCCTACTCGTGTCGCCTCCTGTCTCACGAGACTCTCTTCTGGCACCACCGTCTTGGTCACCACTCCCTGCCTCGTCTCCGAGGCATGGCTTCCCGTGTCCTTGTCTCTGGTCTTCCCCGGACCCTCCCTCCCCTTCCTCCGGGGCCTGGTCCTTCCTGTGTCCCCTGTGACTCCGGGCTGCCCCTCACTCCTCTCAGTTTCCCCCGACAGAGGCCCCGCTGGAGACGCTTCACATGGACGTGTGGGGCCCGGCCCGCGTACGTGGACAGGGTCACGAGCGCTACTTCCTGCTGGTGGTTGACGACTACTCGCATTACACCACAGTCTTCCCCTTGCGCAGCAAGGGTGATGTCGCTGAGGTGTTGATCGACTGGATCCGCGCAGCTCGTCTCCAGCTCAGGAGGAGCTTCGGCTCGGACTTTCCTGTTCTGCGTCTGCACTCTGACCGAGGCGGAGAGTTCTCCTCTGGCCTTCTGCGAGCCTACTGTCGTGCGTGAGGCATCCGCCAGACCTTTACGCTTCCGGACTCTCCACAGCAAAATGGGATTGCTGAGCGCCGCATAGGCATGGTCATGGACGTCGCTCGTACGTCCATGATGCTTGCGGCTGCCCCCCATTTTCTGTGGCCGTTTGCGGTTCGGTACGCGGCGCATCAGATCAACCTTCACCCCAGGGTCTCCAGACCGGAGACCTCCCCAGCCTTGCTGTGGACGGGGAAGGTCGGCGATGCGTCTGCGTTTCGTGTCTGGGGATCTCGGGCATTTGTCCGCGACTTGTCTGCGGACAAGCTGTCCCCTCGTGGTGCTCCCTGTGTCTTCCTTGGCTTCCCCCCTGACGCCCCTAGGTGGCAGTTCTACCACCCCACCTCTCGTCGTGTTCTGTCCTCCCAGGACGTCACGTTCGACGAGTCAGTACCCTACTACCGCCTCTTCCCCTACCGCACTCCTTCCCTCCCCCCGCCACCGCACTTCCTTGTGCCAGGTCCCCCCCCGGTAGACCCCCTCCCCCCTCAGGGTCCTGCCCCTTCAGGTGTGTCCCAGGTAGATGCAGTCGAGCCGGTCGAGGTTGCTGGTGACTCTGGTACTGCTGCGGGTGCTGAGCCTGGGGGTGCTGACTCTAGGGGTGCTGCGACTGGGGGTGCTGAGCCTGGGGGTGCTGAGCCTGGGGGTGCTACGACTGGGGGTGCTGAGCCTGGGGGTGCTACAACTGGGGGTGCTGAGCCTGGGGGTCCTTCGCCTGGGGGTGCTGCGTCTGGAGCTGCTGAGCCTGGGGGTGCTGAGTCTGGAACTCCTGAGCCTGGGAGTGCGGAGCCCGCGGCCGCTGGACGTGCTCGTGTGGCGTCTGGCGGTGCTGGGCCTGGTGGTTCTCCGGGTGCTTCGTCTCGGCGGGAACCACTCTCTCCACAGGAGCTGCACGAGTGGTTTGCCCGTCGCTGGGGGCGTACTACTGGAGCTGGTGCTTCTTCGGCTGCTGAGGGTGCTGGTGCCGCCGGTCTCGGAGGTGCTAGTCCTGCGAGTGCTACTGGAGTCGGAGCTGCTGAGGGTGTTGGCGCTGAGGCTACTGCTGTCAGTCCTGGCGGCGGTCCTGCTGTGGGTGCTGCTGGTGCTGCTGGAGGTGCTGGAGCTGGAGGTGCTGTTGACGCTGGTGCTGCCGTTGGGAGTGCTGGTGCTGTCCCTGCTGTGTCTGGAGTCGCCGCGCGGACTCGGCCGTACTTTGTTCCGCTCCTTCAGCAGGTTCTTGGTCTTCAGAGTGTCCACCGCCTGTCCAGTCGCAGTCACAGTTACCGCCGGCCTCCCCACTGCCTTCTCCTTCTCCGTACACTGGTCCTACTGGAGGTCTTGGTGCGCGTCGTGAGCCTACGTCTCATCCTGCGTCGCCTGTTCGTGCTGCTCACACTAGTGGTCGTAGTTCGCGTCAGCGTCCTCCTCCTGTCCCTGGCACGCACCGGATGTCTCTGCGTCCGTCCACTGCTCCTCTGCGTGCCCCTTTGCCCTCTCCTCCTGAGTCCTCTCTTCCTGCGCTTGCCGACCCTGAGTCGGACTCTCTTCGTGCTGCCAGTCCTACTGTCACGCGTCTCCTTGCTACTGTCGTCACTGACCCCTCCTTTGAGTCCACTGCTGCGTCTGCTCTTGTTGCTGAGCTCGTCGACTTTGCTGCTCGCTGTCGTCTAGACTACGCTGCTAGTCTTGTTGCTGAGTCAGCGTCTGTCTGTCCTCCGTCCGTTGGGGGTGAGTGTGCTCTTGGCACGGACGTCCTTGAGGACAGGTAGGAGGAGTTCCAGTGTCTGGCTGCTGCTTCACCTCATCTCGCGTCCGTACTGCTTACCCCTGAGGGAGACCCGGATGCACTAGACATCCCGACTCCGCGCTCTTATACGGAGGCCGTAGAGGGTCCCTACTCCTCTCAGTGGCAGGCAGCTATGGATGCAGAGATGGCTTCCTGGAAGTCCACAGGCACCTACGTTGACGCGGTTCCCCCTCCTGGGGCGAACATCGTCAGTGGCATGTGGATCTTCAGGGTGAAGTGGCCGCCGGGCTCTCCACCTGTCTTCAAGGCGCGGTACGTGGCTCGTGGCTTCAGTCAGCGGCAGGGAGTTGACTACTTTCAGACCTTCTCTCCCACCCCGAAGATGACCACTCTTCGGGTGCTGCTGCACATAGCCGCTCAGCGCGACTACGAGCTTCACTCTTTTGACTTCAGCACAGCTTTCCTGCAGGGTAGCCTGCACGAGGAGATCTGGTTGCGCCGTCCACCTGGCTTCACTGGGACTTTCCCTCCTGGCACCCAGTGGAGCCTCCGACGGCCAGTCTACGGTCTCCGCCAAGCACTGCGCGAGTGGCACGACACAGTGAGGACTACACTTGCGGCTCTTGGGTTTGCTCCCTCTACTGCTGACCCGTCGCTGTTTCTGCGCACCGGCACCTCTCTGCCGCCGTTCTACATCCTCGTGTACGTCGACGACTTGGTCTTTGCCACAGCTGACACTGCTGGACTCGCCCACGTGAAGTCCGAGCTGCAGAAGAGACACACGTGCACAGACCTGGGTGAACTGCGCAGCTACCTTGGCTTGCAGATCACCCGGGACAGAGCACGCCGCACCATTACCCTGACTCAGTCACACATGGTGCAGCAGGTCCTTCAGCGCTTCGGCTTCACGTACTCCTCGCCTCAGGCCACTCCTCTGTCTACTCGCCACTCGCTCTCAGCTCTGCCTTCGGATGAGTCCGTAGAGTCGAGTGGCCCGTACCCAGAGCTTGTTGGCTGCCTCATGTACCTGATGACCTGCACACGACCTGACCTTGCATATCCTCTTAGCATTCTTGCACGCTATGTTGCTCCTGGGAGACACAGACCAGAGCACATGGCTGCAGCGAAGAGGGTGTTGCGCTACTTGTGCAGTACGTCGGGCATGGGGCTAGTGCTTGGAGGGCAGAGTCCAGTGGTCCTCACTGGGCACGCGGACGCTTCCTGGGCAGACGACCAGGCTACCCAGCGGTCGTCACAGGGTTACACCTTCAGCCTTGGTTCCGGCTCTGTTTCGTGGCGGGCTACTCGCTCGTCTTCTGTTCTCGGCTCCAGTTGTGAGGCTGAGATCTATGCCGGGGCCATGGCTGCACAGGAGCTTCGCTGGCTTACCTACCTGCTGACTGACCTCGGAGAGCCGCCTCGTTCTCCTCCGGTGCTGTACGTAGACAACAAGGCCATGCTAGCCTTGTGTCGGGAGCAGCGCCTGGAGCACAGAACGAAACACATTGCTCTCCGCTACTTTGTTGCTTGTGAGTTGCAGCAGCGTGGTCAGTTGCGACTTGCGTACGTGGCCTCTGAGGCCAACACTGCTGATGTTTTCGCCAAGGCACTTCCGCCTTGTGATCATCAGCGCTTCTGCACTCAGCTGGGTCTTGTGCCTGTCTTACCTCACTTGCTCACCCCTTGACCTTGCTTGTACTCTTACATATATATATATACCTGCTCTTGCTTGTTTAGCCTTATATATATGTGTACTCCTGCATGTGAACTGGCCTTGTGGCCTTGACCTTGTGCTCGGACTGTGTGGTGACGTTGTGATCCACCCTGAGCTTTGCTTTGCTTTGCTGGACTGGTCTTGTGACCCCTTGTTCTCCCCCACTTTGCCTATGGGGGTGTGTCAAATTATAATATTGTGTATGCTATAGTGGGGTAGCCCATATGGGGTACACATTTCTAGGGTTGCATATTTGTATCACTTCCATTCCTTAGTCATTCATTCTCGTTCTACTTTTCTCATGTTCTATTTTCTAGAGCCTTCTATTTATTTCTCTTATTTCCTACTTTTCCCACCGACATACCTATTATACTGCACCGACAGCACCGACAGTAGTGTATACGGTGTAATCTGGGCGTAATCCCAAGTGCCAATAGCCTTGCGTGCTTGTGCGCACTTGTGATTGTAGTATCGGGAAGGGCGTGTTCCCGAAGGTTCGTTTTATCTCGTTTATCCTTGTATTTTCCGAGTATAAAAATGCCTTGTATTCAGTTTTAGGGACAAGTTTCGATTGAGAATTCGATCCTGTGACACTTGGTATCAGAGCCGTTCTCACTCGACGACTCATGGCTAAGCAGCGGTCGCGGAAAAAATCGCCTCGAAAAACCGCCGGGGGCGACCAATTCGACGCCGATTTCTGGTAAGCACCAGTTCCGCGCTTTTCGAATTAACCCCCTCGCGTGGTTTCTGAACAGGATGGGTTCGCCGGCGACCAACAACGTTACGCAGCAGCTCTTCAAGCAAATCGTCAAGATGGAAGCGGAGATGCGAGCGACGATTGAACGGTCGCGATTGGAGAACGAGCAGCTGCGAAATGAACTGCAGCACGTTACGTAGCTCCTCTCGACCATGAACATTCCTGCTTCGACGACTTCGCAGCAGTCGCAGCGTCAGTTCGAGGTTCCGAAACTTCGCTCGCCGGAATCGTTCGACCCTAGCGATCGAAAATCCGACGTCAGGCGATGGCTCGCGACGATGGAAATTTATTTCGCGGCGATTGGATGGTCGACGACGGAGTACAACGGCGAGAAAATTTGTCTCGCGACAACGTTGATGCGCGGTCCAGCTCTCGAGTTGCTCGTAAGCAACAGTAGCATTTTCCAGGGCGAAGCCACGTGGTAGCAGTTCCGGACAGACCTTCTCAAACGTTTTGAGCCGATTAATTCCACTTATATTGCGCGCGAAAAATTACATCACCATAGGCAATTCGGGAGTGTCGCGCAATACACGCAGTAGATGGAGGAGTTTTATAATCGCATTCCCGACATTACCGAGGGCGAAAAAATTCAGTCCTACATCGCGGGGCTGAAAACCGACATTCGGCGCCAGGTTGCAGCAGCGAATTGCAGCAGCTACAGCGAAATCGTATCGGCCGCGGAGCGTTTTGACTTGGTCAACTCCGAAACACGACGGCCCCACGTCGGCGGATCACGACAAGGGGATCGCTCGGCTTCAACCACGTTCGCCGACCCCATGGAAGTCGACAAATTCGACGCGAATTCACGACCTGCAAAAAACAAAACGTTTTGCGAATTTTGCGGCGGAAGCGGACATCGGATTGTCGACTGTTTTCACATGAAATCTGCACGTGCGGCATTCCGAGCTCGTGGGAGTGGCGAAACTAAAGACAAAAAGTAAAAAAACGGATCTCGCCAGTGATTGCGGATCGTGCTGGCGAGGAAAAGCAGATCCGAAAGCGTCAGCGCAATCTGGACCGAATCGAAATTGAAGGACAGCATTGGGCGCGAGATTTGGAGAATCAAGGGCGAAATCCCAAGCCCCTTGACCGAAATTTGTCAGAGGGATTCGCCGAGGAAAAGAAAACCTCCGCGAAAACAGACTCGACCAAGACGGGAACTCTCCAATTCGACCCGGGAAAAAAACAGAATTCGTTAAAGTTATCTTTCAAAGATGCTTTAATGAAGACTGGCGATTTTCGCGGGTCCGGAGCCATAAACAAATTCCGGGAAGAACTCCAGAGGAAGCAGACAATTAAAGAAGTGGTACCGGTGCCTACGGAGCTTGGGAAAAAATTAAGGAGTGTGGAAAGTAGTAGACCTTTTCACGGCGTCAACGTCCTCTCCCGGAACCAGCCCAGGACGACTCTCCACTCCCCAGGGAAGAAGTCTATGGAGCTGAAGCAGCTGAAGAGGCAGCTGGGAGTTAAAATGAAGCTGCGGAAACTCCGAAAACCCCTCCAGGATGCATCCAGTGGATCGCAGGCGTCGACCGGATCCACCCCCTCAGGGTCAACCTGTACGGTTACTACCTCTACTCCTGGCGTTGGAGAGGAGCTTTTCTCCACGCAGCCCAGGCCAGCTGGTTGTCCAGGAGAAAACAGTGGAACCACGGTGTGTACAGAATATTGGGATGTACCCTATAATCCTATTGATGAGACTATTTTTGGGTACTCCGAGCAACGCTCACCACTCCTGCTCGAGGTGATATGCAACAAACAGCGCCTCCAAGCACTCGTGGACAGCGGGGCGTCGCACAGCGTCTATGACAAAAAGGCAATCGATCGACTCGGAGGTGACATCAAGTCCTCAAGCTTCTCTGCAACGATGGTGGATGGCAGTAAGCTACCTATCTACGGGGAAACACGGTTACTACTCTAGATTGGACCCCTTCGATGGAAGCCTGCTCTCCCCGTCACAAATATCAAAGGACTCGACGTAATCTTCGGGAGAGACTTTCTTAAAAAGTTCAGCCCCGAGATCAACTGGGTTAACCGGACGGCCAACATCAACAACAACGGGAGGAAAATCAGCCTTCCCAAATGGGACGACACGGGAAATATTCCAGTCGAGACACTCGCACGCTTTGAAAAGGACGTCAAACGGACCACGGCGAAATTCATGGCGATAGTCAACGAAGCAGACAACGGAGAGAAGCAGACCCAGGAACTTCCTCCAGCAGTCAAGAAAATTCTTGAAGAGTTCCAGGACGTTCTCCCCGACGATTTACCTGATCAACTACCGCCATACCGAACACATCAACACGAGATCGTAGAAGAGCCGGGGTCCAAGCCAACGTTCCGAGCACCATACCGGCTGAGCCCGACAGAGCTTGCCGATATGAAAAAACAAATAGAGTATCTCCCGGAGAAAGGGCTGATTCGACCTTCGACTTCGCCGTACGGAGCTCCAGTTCTCTTCACTCCGAAGCCAGACGGAAGTCTGCGAATGTGCATCGACTACCGAGCCTTGAACAAGCAAACTGTAAAAAATAAACACCCGATACCATGGATCGACGACTTACTCGGTCAACTTCGCGGTGCTACGGTATTCTCCAAGCTCGACCTCAGATCGGGATACTGGCAAATTCGTATGGCGGACAACTCTATCCACAAAACCGCTTTTCGAACTCGGTATGGGTCATACGAGTATCTCGTGATGCCATTCGGACTCACTAATGCACCAGCCACATTTCTGTTGGAATAACTGAACAGGAAAAAAAATGGGATGAACTAGCAGTGAAAACAGTACAAGTACCTAACCCTAGAATTGTGTACCCCCTATAGGCTAACCCACTGTAGCCTAAACAAACACAACAACATATATAATGTTTGACACACCCCCATAGGCAAAGTGGGGGAGAACTAGGGGTCACAAGACCAGTCAAGGCAAAGCAAGGCAAAACAAGCTCAGGGTGGATCTCAAGGATACCACACAAATTCCGAGCACAAGCAAGTGGTCACAAGACCAGTTCACATGCAGGTTTATAATAGAACAAGAGGTACAATGATCACAACCTAGCAAGAGTAGACATGCAGGTAGATATATATAGAGACCACAGTACAAACAGACTCAAGAAGTAAGCAAGTGAGGTATAGTAGGCACAAGGCCTAGAAGAGTGCAAAAGCGCTGATGGTCACAAGGCTGAAGCGCCTTGGTGAACACATCAGCAGTGTTGGCCTCAGAGGCCACGTAACGCAGGCGAAGCTGACCACGCTGCTGCAGCTCTCGAGCAAGGAAGTAGCGCAGAGCAATGTGCTTCGTTCTGTGCTCCAGTCTGTGCTCCTGACACAAGGCAATGGCTGCCTTGTTGTCGACGTACAGCACTGGAGGAGAACGAGGCTGCTCTCCAAGGTCGGTCAGCAAGTAGGTGAGCCAGCGTAGCTCCTGAGCCGCCATGGCTGTGGCGTAGATCTCAGCCTCACAACTGGAGCTGAGAACAGAAGAAGAGCGAGTAGAACGCCAAGAAACTGAACCAGAGCCAAGACTGAAGGAGTAACCCTGAGGCGACCGCTGAGTAGCCTGGTCGTCTGCCCAAGAAGCGTCTGAGTGCCCAGTGAGAACAACTGGGAGTCGCCCTCCAAGAACTAGCCCCATGCCTGACGTACTGCACAAGTAGCGCAACACCCTCTTAGCTGCATCCATGTGCTCCTTCCGGTGACGGCCGGGAGCGACATAGCGTGCAAGAATGCTGAGAGGGTATGCAAGGTCAGGTCGAGTGCAGGTCATCAAGTACATGAGGCAACCAACAAGCTCTGGATACGGGCCACTCGGCTCTACGGACTCATCCGAAGGCAGAGCTGAGAGCGAGTGACCGGTAGGCAGAGGAGTGGGCTGAGGCGAGGAGTACGTGAAGCGGAAGCGCTGAAGGACCTGCTGCACCATGTGTGACCGAGTCAAGGTGATGGTGCGGCGTGCTCTGTCCCGGGTGATCCGCAAGCCAAGATAGCTTGTCAGTTCACCCAGGTCTGTGCACGTGTGTCTCTTCTGCAGCTCGGACTTCACGTGGGCGAGTGCCGCAGTGTCAGCAGTGGCAGAGACCAAGTCGTCGACGTACACGAGGATGTAGAACGGCGGCAGTGAGGTGTCGGTGCGTAGAAACAGCGACGGGTCAGCAGTAGAAGGCGCGAACCCAAGAGCCGCAAGTGTAGTCCTCAGTGTGTCGTGCCACTCACGGGGCGCCTGGCGGAGACCGTAGAGTGGCCGTCGGAGGCTCCAGTGGGTACCAGGAGGGAACGACCCAGTGAAGCCAGGTGGACGGCGCAACCAGATCTCCTCGTGCAGGCTGCCCTGTAGGAAAGCAGTGCTGAAGTCAAGAGAGTGGAGCTTGTAGTCACGCTGAGCGGCGACGTGCAGCAGAACCCGAAGAGTGGTCATCTTCGGGGTCGGGGAGAAGGTCTGGAAGAAGTCAACTCCCTCTCGCTGACTGAAGCCTCGTGCAACGTAACGCGCCTTGAAGACAGGCGGAGAGCCCGGCGGCCGCTTCACCCTGAAAATCCACATGCCACTGACGATGTTCGCCCTAGGCGGAGGAACGTCGTCGGCGTAGGTGCCTGGGGACCGGTCATCGCCTCTGCGTAAGAGCGTGGGGTCGGGATGTCAGAACATTATAGCTTATATATTTGTGTAGGCTATAGTGGGGTATCCCATAGGGGGTACAACCCAATCAGGGTTTCCTATATGTACTCACTTCATTCATAGTTCATTCATTTCTCGTTCTAGTTTCTTTCACATGGTTTCAGAGCGGTTACGCTCTCGGCCTGTGGGTACTACTACTTCCGCTGCTACATGCTCTGTCGCACGCCCCGTGGCGTGCGACGCGCGATTTGCACTTTGGCGCGCGCCTCGGGGCGCGCGGCCTCTTTCTTTTCTGGCGCGCTGCCCGTCCCGGCCCCTAGCCGCCCGCGCGCCGCCCGTCCCGGCCCCTAACCGTACGTGCGCCGCCCGTCCCGGCCCTTAGACGCCCGCGCGCCGCCCGTCCCGGCCCTTAGACGCCCGCACGCCGCCCGTCCCGGCCCTTAGCCGCCCGTCCCGGCCCTTAGACGCCCGCGCGCCGCCCGTCCTGGCCCCTAGCCGCCCGCGCGCCGCCCGTCCTGGCCCTTAGCCGCCCGCGCGCCGCCCGTCCCGACCGCGCGCCGCTGCTCCAGCCCGTCGACGCCCGTAAGCCGCCCGTCCCGGCCCCGCGCCGTCGTCCCGGCCCCCACTCCGCCCGTGCGCCGCCCGTCCTGGCCCCACGCCGCCCGTGCGCCGCCCGTTCCGGCAGCGCGCCGCCGTCCCGGCCCCACGCCGCACGTGCACCGCACGTCCCGGCCCCACGCCGCCCGTGCACTGCCCGTCCCGGCCCCGCGCAGCTGCCCCGGCCCGTCGCCTGCTGCATTGCCGAGCCGCCCCCCCCACCGAGCCGCCGAGCAGCCCAGCAGCCGAGCCGTAGCCGAGCCGCTGAGCAGCCCAGCAGCCGAGCCGCAGAGCAGCCGAGCCGCCCGAGCCGGCCGAGCCGCCCGAGCCACCCGAGCCGCCGAGCCGCCGAGCCGCCCGAGTCGCCCGAGCAGCCGAGCCGCCCGGGTCGCCCGAGCCGCCGAGCCGCAGTTACTGCAGTGCCGCCGTGCCGCTCAGTTGCGAGTCGCCAAGTCGTCGAGCCTGCTCTTCCCACCACTGGTGAGCCCCTGCCTTCCTTACTGCTGCTACTCCTGCTCCTGCTTCTACTGGCGGCGGCCAGATGCAGCTCCAGCGACGCCCACGCGCGTCTCTCACGCCCCAGCAGCTTCGTGAGTGGTACGCTCAGAGTAGAGGGTCTCTCAGTTCTGTTCGCTGCTCTTACGTGATTCGCACTGGTGCTCGGACTGGTCAGCCTTGTGGGACGCCTAGTCATACACCGTCCCGCTGCTTCGCCCGTCTGAACGACGCCTGGCGTACCGAGTTTGGCGACGAGGCTGAGCTCCCCGACTGGGTGGAGTTGCTTAGGCAGAGGGTAGATATATTTGCTCTTGACTATGATGCTATTCTCACTGCCATGTATGCATTGCCTACTAGTGCTGACCGTGCCGGTCACCTGTGCGTACCGCCTGACCCGGGTATAGAGCCTGCTGCTCTAGCTGCTGATGCGGCTGCTGCTCTGGGTGCTACTGTGTCTCCTGCTCCAGGTACAGGTGCGGCTGCTGCTCTAGGTGCTAGTGAGTCTGCTTCCTCAGGTGCGGGTGAGTCTGCTCTCTCAGGTACCGCGTCGGCTCCGGCCTCTCACACCTTCACCCTTGACTCGGGGGCTTCCCGCTCCTTATTTCAAGACCGCACCACACTCACGCCGCTTGGTCGGCCAGTTGCAGTCTCTCTGGCAGACCCCTCTGGGGGCCCTGTCCTTGCTCACTTCTCCACTGTCCTCCCGTGTCCGGCGGCCCCCTCTGGCACCCTGTCTGGTCTTTACCTCCCCTCGTTCTCTACGAACTTGGTGAGTGGTGCTGACCTGCAGGATGCGGGGGTTCACCAGTTCACTCCTGCGAGTCAGCGGGTGACCCACTGCACAGACGCTCGGACAGGCCGACACCTGGCCACGTTTACTCGTCGGCCGGGGTCGAGCCTGTACACACTGACCACTGCGTCTCCTCCAGTTACTGAGTCTGGTAGGGTAGTTGCGTCGGGTCAGGTGTTTGCTGCAGCGTCCAGGTCTGGTCCTGAGTCTGCCCCCTGTTCGTGTCGTCTCCTGTCTCACGAGACTCTCCTCTGGCACCACCGCCTTGGTCACCCCTCTCTGCTTCGGCTTAGAGGCATGGCCTCTCGTCTTCTTGTTTCTGGTCTCCCCCGGTCCCTCCCTCCCCTTCCTCAGGGCCCTGGCCCTACCTATGTCCCCTGTGTCGAGGGGCGCCAGCGTGCTGCCCCTCACTCCTCCCAGTTTCCTCCGACAGAGGCCCCGTTGCAGACGATTCACATGGACGTGTGGGGCCCAGCCCGCGTTCGTGGACAGGGTCACGAGCGCTACTTCCTGCTAGTGGTTGACGACTACTCGCGTTACACCGCAGTCTTCCCCTTGCGCAGCAAGGGTGATGTCACTGAGGTGCTGATCGACTGGATCCGCGCAGCTCGTCTCCAGCTCAGGTAGAGCTTTGGCTCGGACTTTCCTGTTCTGCGTCTACACTCGGACAGAGGCGGAGAGTTTTCCTCTGGCCTTCCGAGAGCCTACTGTCGCGCACGGGGCATCCGTCAGACCTTCACGCTTCCGGACTCTCCCCAGCAAAATGGGATTGCTGAGCGCCGCATTGGCATGGTCATGGACGTCGCTCGTACGTCTATGATGCATGCGGCTGCCCCCCATTTTCTGTGGCCGTTTGCGGTGAGGTACGCGGCGCATCAGATCAACCTTCACCCCAGGGTCTCCAGGCCGGAGACCTCCCCAGCCTTGCTGTGGACGGGGAAGGTTGGCGATGCGTCGGCGTTCCGGGTCTGGGGATCTCGGGCGTTTGTCCGCGACTTGTCTGCGGACAAACTGTCCCCTCGTGCTGCTCCTTGTGTCTTCCTGGGGTTCCCCCCTAACGCGCCTGGGTGGCAGTTCTACCACCCCACCTCTCGCCGTGTTCTGTCCTCCCAGGACGTCACGTTCGACGAGTCGGTCCCCTACTACCGCCTCTTCCCCTACCGCACTCCGTCCCTCCCCCCGCCCCCGCTCTTCCTTGTACCAGGTCCCCCCCCGGTAGACCCCCTCCCCCCTCAGGGTCCTGCCCCTTCAGGTGTGTCCCAGGTAGACGCACTCGAGCCTGTCGAGGTCACTGGTGACTCTGGTGCTGCTGAGGGTGCTGAGCCTGGGGGTACTGAGCCTGGGGGTGCTGAGCCTGGGGGTGCTACGCCTGGGGGTGCTTTGCCTGGGGGTGCCGGGCCTGGGGGTGCTGAGCCTGGAGGTGCTCCGCCTGGAGGTTCTCCGGGTGCTTCGTCTCGCAGGGAGCCACTCTCTCCACAGGTTCTGCGCGAGTGGTTTGCCCGGCGCTGGAGCCGTGCTGCTGGTGCTGGAGGTTCTTCGGCTACTGGGGGTACTGAGCCTAGGGGTGCTGAGCCTGGGGGTGCTGAGCCTGGGGGTGCTACGCCTGGGGGTGCTGGGCCTGGGGGTGCTGGCCCTGGGGGCGCTGAGCCTGGGGGTGCTGAGCTTGGGGGTGCCTTGCCTGGGGGTGCTGGACCTGGGGGTGCTGTGCCTGGAGGTGCTCCGCCTGGAGGTTCTCCGGGTGCTTCGTCTCGCCGGGAGCCACTCTCTCCACAGGAGCTGCGCGAGTGGTTTGCCCGGCGCTGGAGCCGTGCTGCTGGTGCTGGAGGTTCGTCGGCTACTGAGGGTGCTGCTGTCGCGGGTCCCGGAGGTGCTCGTCCTGGGAGTACTGGAGCTGCTGGGCCTGCAGGTTCGACTGGAGCTGGTGATGCTGAGGGTGTTGGCGCTGAGACTACCACTGGCGGTCCTGCTGGGGGTGCTCCTGGTGCTGCTGGAGGTTCTGGAGCTGCTGGAGGTGCTGCTGGGGGTTCTGGAGCTGCTGGAGGTGCTGCTAGAGGTGCTGGAGCTACTGGAGGTGCTGCTGGAGCTGGTACTCCTGCTGGGGGTCCTGGTGCTGTCCCTGCTGTTTGTGGCGTCGCCACGCGGCCTCGACCGTACTTCGTTCCACTCCTGCAGCAGGTTCTTGGTCTTACACCTTCTACTGGTCCTCCTCCTCCTCCCTTAGAGGGTCCACAACCTGTCCAGTCACAGTCACAGCTACAGCCTGCCTCCCCTTTGCCTGCTCCTTCTCCCTACGCTGGTCCTACTGGAGGTCTTACTGAGCGTCGTGAGCCTGCGTCTCGTCCTGCGTCGCCTGTTCGTGCTGCGCGCGCTAGTGGTCGCGGTTCGCGTCAGCGTCCTCCTCCTTTCCATGGCACGCACCGGATGTCTCTGCGTCCGTCCACTGCTCCTCTGCGTGCCCCTTTGCCTTCTCCTCCTGCGTCCTCTCTTCCTGCTCTTGCCGACCTGGAGTCGGACTCTCTTCGTGCTGCCAGTCCTACTGTCACGCGTCTCCTTGCTACTGCCGTCACTGACCCTTCTTTCGAGTCTACTGCTGCGTCTGCCCTTGTTACTGAGCTCGTCGACTTTGCTGCTCGCTATCGCCTAGACTACGCTGCGAGTCTTGTCGCTGAGTCTGAGTCTGTCTGTCCTCCGTCCGTCGGGGGTGAGTGTGCCCTTGGCACGGACGTCCTTGAGGACAGGCAGGAGGAGTTCCAGTGTCTGGCCGCTGCTTCACCTCATCTCGTGTCCGTACTGCTTACCCCTGAGGGAGACCCGGATGCACTTGACATCCCGACTCCGCGCTCTTACGCGGAGGCGATAGAGGGTCCCTACTCCTCTCAGTGGCAGGCAGCTATGGATGCAGAGATGGCTTCCTGGAAGTCCACAGGCACCTACGTTGACGCTGTCCCCCCTCCTGGGGCGAACATCGTCAGTGGCATGTGGATCTTCAGGGTGAAGCGGCCGCCGGGTTCTCCGCCTGTCTTCAAGGCGCGTTACGTCGCTCGTGGCTTCAGTCAGCGGCAAGGAGTTGACTAATTTCAGACCTTCTCCCCTACCCCGAAGATGACCACTCTTCGGGTACTGCTGCACGTTGCTGCTCACCGTGACTACGAGCTGCACTCTCTCGACTTCAGCACTGCTTTCTTGCAGGGCAGCCTGCACGAGGAGATCTGGCTGCGCCGCCCACCTGGCTTCACTGGGTCGTTCCCTCCTGGTACCTAGTGGAGTCTCCGGCGTCCAGTCCACGGTCTCCGCCAGGCGCCACGTGAGTGGCACGACACACTGAGGACTACACTGGCGGCACTTGGGTTTGCTCCTTCTACTGCCGACCCGTCGCTGTTTCTGCGCACCGACACCTCTCTGCCGCCGTTCTACATCCTCGTGTACGTCGACGACTTGGTCTTTGCCAGAGCTGACACTGCTGGACTCGCCTACGTGAAGTCCGAGCTGCAGAAGAGACACACGTGCACTGACCTGGGTGAACTGCGCAGCTACCTTGGCTTGCAGATCACCTGGGACAGAGCACGCCGCACCATTACCCTGACTCAGTCACACATGGTGCAGCAGGTCCTTCAGCACTTCGGCTTCACGTACTCCTCGCCTCAGGCCACTCCTCTGCCTACTCGCCACTCGCTCTCAGCTCTGCCTTCGGATGAGTCCGTAGAGTCGAGTGGCCCGTATCCAGAGCTTGTTGGCTGCCTCATGTACCTGATGACCTGCACACGACCTGACCTTGCATACCCTCTTAGCATTCTCGCACGCTATGTTGCTCCTGGGAGACACCGACCAGAGCACATGGCTGCAGCGAAGAGGGTGTTGCGCTACTTGTGCAGTACGTCGGGCATGGGGCTAGTGCTCGGAGGGCGGAGTCCAGTGGTCCTCACTGGGCACGCGGACGCCTCTTGGGCTGACGACCAGGCTACGCAGCGGTCGTCACAGGGTTACACTTTCAGTCTTGGTTCCGGCTCTGTTTCGTGGCGGGCTACCCGCTCGTCTTCTGTTCTCGGCTCCAGTTGTGAGGCTGAGATCTACGCCGGGGCTATGGCTGCCCAGGAGCTTCGCTGGCTCACCTACCTGCTGACCGACCTTGGAGAGCCGCCTCGTTCTCCTCCAGTCCTGTACGTAGACAACAAGGCCATGCTGGCCTTGTGTCGAGAGCAGCGACTGGAGCACAGAACAAAGCACATTGCTCTCCGCTACTTTCTTGCTCGTGAGCTACAGCAGCGTGGACAGTTGCGGCTTCCGTACGTGGCCTCTGAGGCCAACACTGCTGATGTCTTCACCAAGGCACTTGCGCCTTGTGATCATCAGCGCTTCTGCACTCAGCTGGGTCTTGTGCCTGTCTTGCCTCACTTGCTCACTTCTTGACCTTGCTTGTACTGTCACATATATATACTCTTGCTCTTGCTTGCTTAGCCTCTTGTATATATATATATGTGATCTTGCATGTGAACTGGCCTTCTGGCCTTTGAACTTTTGCTCGGAATGTGTGGTGACTTTGTGATCCACCCTGAGCTTTGCTTTGCTTTGCTTGACTCGTCTTGTGACCCCTTGTTCTCCCCCACTTTGCCTATGGGGGTGTGTCAGAACATTATAGCTTATATATTTGTGTAGGCTATAGTGGGGTATCCCATAGGGGGTACAACCCAATTAGGGTTTCCTATATGTACTCACTTCATTCATAGTTCATTCATTTCTTGATCTAGTTTCTTTCACACGGGATGTCTGGTGCATCCGGGTCTCCCTCAGGGGCAACAAGCATGGACACGAGATGGGGCAAAGCGGTAGCAAAGCACTCAAACTCCTCCTGCCTGTCCTCAAGGACGTCAGTGCCAAGAGCACACTCACCCCTGACGGACGGAGGACAGACAGACTCAGACTCAGCAACCAGGCTAGTAGCGTAGTCTAGACGACAGGTGGCAGCAAAGTCGACAAGGTTAGCAACTAAGGCAGACGCAGCAGCGGACTCAAAGGAAGGGTCAGTGACAACAGTAGCCAGGAGACGTGTGACAATAGGACTGGCAGCACGAAGGGAGTCTGACCCAGGGTCAGCAAGAGCAGGAAGAGAGGAAGCAGGAGGAGACGGCAGTGGGACACGCTGTGGAGCAGTGGAGGGACGAAGCGCCATCCGGTGAGTGCCTGGGACAGCAGGAAGACGCTGACGCTGGACACGACTACCAGTGAGAGCAGCACGGACAGGCGACGCAGGACGAGACTCAGGCTCACGACGCTCAGTAAGACCTCCAGTCGGACCAGTGTAAGGAGCAGGACCAGGGAGAGAGGAGGCAGACGGTAGCTGTGACGGTAACTGGGCAGACGGAGGACACCCTAAGGAGGGAGGAGGACAGGGAGGAGGGAGCGAATTAAGAACCTGCTGAAGGAGCGGAACGAAGTACGGCCGCGGCCGTGCAGCGACACCAGAAACAGTAGAGACACCCGCACCAGGGTCCTTAGCACCAGCAGCAGCTCCAACGTCCGGGTCCCCAGCACCAGCAGCAGCTCCAACGCCCGGGTCCGCAGCACCAGCAGCAGCTCCAACACCCGGGTCTGCAGCACCAGCAGCAGCTCCAACACCTGGGTCCGTAGCACCAGCAGCAGCGCCAACACCCGGGTCCGTAGCACCAGCAGCAGCTCCAACACCTGGGGCCGCAGCACCAGCAGCAGCTCCAGCAGCAGCGGGGTCCGCGACACGAGGCGCGCCACTACGAAGAGTGCAGCGCCGCTCGTACCACTCACGGATCCGCTCACGGGAGGGGAGCTCCCGACTAGGAGGAGAAGTACTAGCACCAGTCCCAGTAGCACGCCCGGCTCCAGAGGTGCCCCTCCTGAGGCTGCAGTACTGTAAGTACCACTCACGCAGCTGCTCCGAGGAGAGGGCTCCCCCAGGAGTAGGACTCCCAGGCTCAGTACCTCCAGACTCAGAACCCCCTGACTCCGGACTCTGCTGCTCAACACCCGGAAGCTCAGCACCCCCAGGCTCAGAACCCCCAGGCTCCGCGCCCCCAGGCTCCGCACCCCCAGGCTCCGCACCCCCAGGCTCAGCACCCCCAGTCCCGGCACCCCCAGGCTCAGCACCCCCAGCAGGACGAGAGTCAACAGCTACCTCAACAGGCTCAACCGGGTCTACCTGAGACACACATGAGGGAGCGGCACCCTGAGGGGGGAGGGGGTCTACAACAGCAGCACCTGGCGCGAGGAAGAGAGGCGGGGGGGGGGAGCGGGGCAGTGCGGTAGGGGAAGAGGCGGTAGTAGGGGACGGACTCGTCAAAAGTGACGTCCTGAGAGGGCAAGACTCGGCGCGAGGTGGCGTGGTAAAACTGCCAACCAGACGCGTCCGGGACAAAGCCAAGGAAGACGCAGGGAACAGCACGGGAGGAGAGCTTGTCCGCAGATGTATCGCGGACAAAAGCTCGAGATCCCCAGACTCGGAAACGCGACGCATCGCCAACCTCCCCCGTCCACAGCAGTGTGGGCGAGGTCTCCGGCACGGGGCCAGAGGTTGAGCTGATGCGCAGCGTACCGGAC
Organism: Closterium sp. NIES-65; assembly: GCA_948144175.1. NCBI lineage: Eukaryota > Viridiplantae > Streptophyta > Zygnematophyceae > Desmidiales > Closteriaceae > Closterium > Closterium sp. NIES-65. The sequence goes on from CANXME010002069.1 coordinate 195,479, forward strand.
CGCAAACGGCCACAGAAAGTGGGGGGCAGCCACATGGATCAAGGAGGTACGGGCGACCTCCATGACCAGGCCAATGCGGCGCTCCGCAACCCCATTCTGCTGTGGAGAGGCCGGAAGCGTGAACGATTGCTCAATGCCGTGCTCAGCACAGTAGGCTGCCAAGAGGTCGGAGGAGAACTCACCACCTCTGTCAGAGTGCAAGCGCAGGACAGGAAAGTCCGAGTGAAAACGCTCGCTAAGCTGGAGACTGGCTCTGCGGATCCAAGGGATCAAGACATCAGGGACCTCACCCTTGGTGCGCAAGGGAAAGACCGAGGTGTAGCGCGAGTAGTCGTCAACAACTATCAGGAAGTACCTCTCCTGACCCTGACCACGGACGCGGGCTGGGCCCCACACGTCCATGTGGAGCGTCTGCAAGGGAGCAGTCGTCGGGGGAAACGAGGAGGAGTGAGGAGCGGCGCGCTGCCGTCCCTCGACACAGGGGAGACAGGTAGGAGCAGGTGAGGGTGGGAGGGGAGGAAGGACCCTGTGCAGGCCAGAGACAAGGTACCGGGAGTGCATGGCACGAAGCCGCTGCACAGACGGGTGGCCAAGGCGGTGGTGCCAGAGGACAGTCTCGTGCGCCAGAGAGCGACACGAGCAGGGGGCCGACAGCTGGCCTGACGCGGACGCAGACGCAGACGCAGCCACCTGAGGGGACTCAGTAGTCAGTGTGTACAGGTCCGACCCCGGCTGCCGAGTGAAGGTAGCCAAGTGACGGCCCGTACGAGCACACGTACAGTGTGTCACACGCTCGTAGGCAGGGGTGAACTGGTGAACACCCCCGTCCTGGAGCGCACATCCTGCCACCAAGTTCGTAGAGAACGAGGGGAGGTGGAGACCTGACAGTGTGCCCGACGGGACCGCAGGACAGGGAAGGACAGTGGAAGAGGTTGCAATGACTGGATCCCCAGAGGGGTCAGCAAGGGAGACAGCAACTGGCCGAGTAAGCGGCTCAAGGGCAGTGCGGTCACGAAAGAAACAGTGAGAAGCACCTGAGTCCAGTGTGAAGGTGTGCAGTGCTGCAGTCGACTCAGTACCAAGGGGGGCAGACGCACAAGCACCTAGAGCAGCTGCCTCACCAGTACCTGGGGTAGTGGACACACGAGTACTTGGAGCGGCAGACGCACTAGTCCTTATGCCCGGGTCGGGCGGCACACACAGGTACTCAGCACCCTCTCCACTAGTAGACATCACATACATAGCAGATAGAATAGCATCAAAGTCTAGAGCATAGATATCAATCCCCTTCTTCAGGAGATCAATCCAGCGGGGCAGCTCAGTGGCCTGAGGGAACTGAACACGCCAAGCGTCGTCGAGACGAGCGAAGCAGCGCTGTGTGGTGTGCGGTCGTCCACACTGCTGACCAGTGCGGTCACCAATGCGAATGACGTACGTGCAGCTAAGGCCACCCCCCCCCCCCCCCCCCCCCCCCCCCGTGCAGAGAGTACCCCTCACGGACCTCCTGGGGCGACGGAGTGTGCTGCTGGCCCTGGCCAACGCCAGCGCCTCCACGACCACCACCGCCGCCGCCACTGCCACCTCCTCGACCACCCCAACCCCTGCCGCCGCCTCGTCCACCGCCACCCCAACCACCGCCTCCGCCCCTGCCACCTCCCCCGCCGCTGCCGCCACCACCCCCACCGCTGCCACTAGCCCCTCCAGTCGCGCCACCACCCCCACCGCCTCCACCGCCCCCACCACCACCTCCCCCGCCGTCACCGCCACTACCCTTGCCCCCTTTGCCCTTGCCGCTGCGGCGCCCGCTTGAAGCAGACGCAGTACCGACCTTCTCAGCACCAAGGAGATCGACAGCAGCAGCAGAGGCGACAGAGGGAAGAAGGGGGGAAGGAGAACACCCCTCAAAGAACGGGGTACGGGGGTCGCCACGAGAGGCACCTACAGCGACTATGCTAGTCTCAGCTGCAAGTAGTTCCTTCTCAAGGAGGGCAATGGTGAGCTCAGTGGGGCAGCGAGCGAGGAAGTGGTCCCTGACAGCACGCAGTGTGTTAGGGAGGCGGGTGACTAGGTGGTAGAGAGTGAGCCAGAGTGGGGGGGGGTGCGTGGCAAGGAACTCAGCGGGCATGGCGGCACGGAAGCGGGCCTCACTAGTACGGAGGTGCGTGATGAGGTCAGCGACTGTGTGGAGCAAGGCCAGGTCAGGAAACAGGTAGGGGAGGGAGAGACGGCCTAGTGCGGCAGAGGCAGGTGAGGAGTAGCGAGCAACGACAGCTGTGTACAGTGCCTGTGCAGTCTTGTGCTGGCCGAAGTGCTCACGCTCATCTATCGGCAGGGAGTTGCGAATAGCAAAGCGAGCGTGGGCGTCACGAGTCTGCCACTGTGAGCGGGCAGTGCTGTCAGCAGTAGCAGCAGGGGCAGGGGTATGGCCTAGGGCGTGATCGTATAGTGAGATGTCCTCCTTGGCAGTGAGCTGTAGGAAGAGGTGCAGGTCATCTAGCCAGGTGTCGAACTTCACTGGGCGGCCCTCAGCATCGAAAACTAGCACCGGAGGACTAGCCATAGGAGCAGCAGTAGGAGTAGGCAGGCAGGTAGGACGATCGGTTTGGTTCAGCCGAGACACGATGTTATAGCCCCCACACGATGGTTCAGCCGAGACACGATGTTACAGTCCAGACAGGATGGTACAGCCGAGACACGATGTTACAGCCCAGACACGGTGTTTTAGCCCTTTACGATGGTACAGCCCAGACACGATGTTTGAGCCCTTAACGATGGTACAGCCCCGACACGATGTTTGAGCCCTTAACGATGGTACAACCCCGACACGATGTTTGAGCCCTTAACGACAGTACAGCCCTGACACGATGTTTGAGCCCTTAACGATGGTACAGCCCAGACACGATGGTAAGCCCAGACACGATGGTACTCGCCGTGAAGGGCGAGCGTGGGGCCGTGAGGGGCCGTGAAGGGCGAGCGCGGGGCGGTAAGGGGCCGTTAGGAGAGAGCGTGGGGCTGGTCGGGGCCGTTAAGGGCGAGTGCGGGGCCTCTAGGGGCGAGCGCGGGGCCGTAGAGGGCCTCTAGGGACGGTGGGCGCGGGGCCGACGGGGCCGTTTGGGGCCTTAGAGAGGTGAGCGCGGGGCCGTTCGGGGCCTTAACGGGGCCTCTAGGGGCCGACGGGGCCGTTCGGGGCCGCTAGGAAGGTGAGCGCGGGGCCTTAACGGGGCCTATTAGGGGCCGACGGGGCCGTTCGGGGCCGCTAGGGAGGTAAGCGCGGGGCCGTCAAGGGGGCCTCTAGGGGCCGACGGGGCCGTTCGGGGCCTCTAGAGAGGTGAGCGCGGGGCCGACGAGGCCGTAGGGGACCTCTAGGGAGGTGAGCGCGGGGCCGACGGGGCCGTTCTGGGCCTCTAGGGAGGTAAGCGCGGGGCCGACGGGGCCTCTAGGGGCGATCGCGGGGCCGAAAGGGGGGGGCGCTAGGGGCGAGCGCGTGGGCCGTTCGGGGCCTCTAGGGGCGGGCCGTCGGGGCCTTAGGTGGCCGTGAAAAAACCGAGGCGCCCTAGGGCGCAGGTAGGTAGGTAGGTAGGTAGGTAGGTAGGTAGTGGTGGGCCCTTAAAAAAATTCGGTCCTAGGAAGGACCTGCTCTATACCATGTTGGAATAACTGAACAGGAAAAAAAATGGGATGAACTAGCAGTGAAAACAGTACAAGTACCTAACCCTAGAATTGTGTACCCCCTATAGGCTAACCCACTATAGCCTAAACAAACACAACAACATATATAATGTTTGACAATTTCAGGCAGAAATGAACCACATCCTTCGGCCCCTTCTGGACGAGTGCGTGGTGGTATATTTGGACGATATCCTGATCTACTCGAAAGACATGAAGAAGCACGTTGAGCATCTGCGACGGGTGTTTGAAATTCTTCGACGAGAACGCTTCTACGTGAAACTATCCAAGAGCGAGTTTGCGTTGAAAAAAGTCCAGTTCCTTGGATATATGGTAAGCGCTCAAGGAGTTCACGTGGATCCTAAGAAGATCGAAGCAGTGCAAACGTGGAAGACCCCTGAGAACGTGAAGGAGTTACAACAGTTCCTTGGATTCGCCAACTACTACAACCGGTTCGTACCGAACTACGCCAAGATTGCCGCACCATTAACGAACCTGTTGAAGAAGAATACACCATATCAATGGGAGGCGAAGCACCAGGAAGCCGTGGAACAACTTAAAACCGCACTCATGTCCGCACCTGTCCTTATCCTGCCAGACCCTGAACTTGACTGTGTCATCGAGGCCGATGCTAGCGATCAAGCAGTGGGCGCAGTACTCATGCAGGATCAAGGGAAGGGACTGCAACCCATTGCATACCTCAGTAAAAAACTTCACGGGGCAGAACTCAACTACCCCATCCATGACAAAGAGGCCCTCGCCATCGTCAACGCATTTAAGGCATGGAGGTGTTATCTCAAAGGAAGAAAAACGACCGTCTACACCGACCACTGCAGCCTCAAGTATCTGAAGACCCAACCAACACTCTCCAGGCGGCAGGTCCGGTGGATTGACTTTCTCGAAACCCACTTCCATTACGACATCGTGTATAAGCCGGGGCACAAGAACAAGGCAGACGCATTGAGTCGCCCTGCACACGTTGCCGCCCTACAAGTCGATGGCATGAACCCACTTTTGAAGGGACTCTTCACGCATGGATACACCATCGACCCCGAAGTCTCTGTAGCAGAAAAGCGCCATCTTCTACATTGGGATCAAGACATCGCATACCGCAAGGGATCCACAAAAATATGGGTACCTAATTACCCTCCTTTACGCCAGTTACTGCTCGAAGAATATCATGATGTTCTCTACGCGGGCCACTTCGGTAGTTACAAGACGCTTGCCGGTATTGCGAAGCATTATTATTGGCCCCACATGGCGGATGACGTACAAAAATTCGTCACCTCGTGCGACACATGCCAACGGATGAAGAGCAGCAAACAGAAGAAAGCAGGGTTACTACAGCCTCTTCCAGTCCCTGAACAGCCTTGGCAAGTGGTTAGCCTCGACTTCATCACCGGGTTACCACCTACCAAAGCTGGTTACGACGCCATTCTAGTCGTCATCGACAAATTCTCCAAAATGGGACACTTCATTCCGACACACACAACGGCTCGCATCGAGGAGACAACGCAATTATTCTTCCGCTACGTCATCTCGCAACATGGCATTCCAACCACGCTGATCTCCGACAGAGACCCGAAATTCACGAGTAAATTCTGGAAGGAGCTCATGTCGCTCATGGGGACCAAACTCGCCATGTCATCAGCCTATCATCCCCAAACGGATGGTCAGATAGAGCGCCTCAACCAGATTGTCGAACAGCTTCTGCGAGCAGCGTGTAAGGACGATCTCTCTAAATGGGCTGCACACCTGCCGGTTCTCGAGTTTGCATATAACAACGCCACGCACGCCGCAACAGGGCAAACTCCTTTCTTCCTCTGTTACGGTTGCAACCCACTCACGCCTCAGAAACCAACAGTACCCGCCACGGTGCAACCCGCACATGACTTCATTACCACTATGCACCAATTGTGGGAGCGCACGCATAAACATCTTCTGACTATCCAGCAGCAACAAAAGAAGCTCGCTGATCGGAGTCGCAACGATCATTCCATCAAGATTGGCGATCAAGTGCTTCTGGATACACGCAATCTCGACATTAGCCATCTTCCGTCTAAGCTCCTGTCAGAACATTATAGCTTATGCTTTTGTGTAGGCTGTAGTGGGTTAGCCCATATGGGGTACAACCCAATTAGGGTTAGTACTTGTACCCAACTGTTTCATAGTTCATCCATTCTCGTTCACATTTTCTCATGGTATCGAGCAGGTTCCCCCGTGGGAACTGTGCCTAGGGCCCACCACATCGACCTTTTTTTTTTTTTTTTCTTCCTGCCCGAAGCGCGCTCCGTCCGAGTCGCACTTCGGGCTCTCACCTCGTCGAGCCGCCCTAGCGGCCCCCTTTCCCCTAGCGGCCCCGCCGCCCTACCTCGCGGCCCCGTCGCCCTACCTCGCGGCCCCGCCGCCCTACCTCGCGGCCCCGCCGCCCTACCTCGCGGCCCCGCCGCCCTACCTCTCGGCCCCGCCGCCCTACCTCGCGGCCCCGCCGCCCTACCTCGCGGCCCCACCGCCCTACCTCGCGGCCCCGTCGCCCTACCTCGCGGCCCCGCCGCCCTGCTCAGCGGCCTCGCCGCCCTTCTGCAGCGGCCCCGCCGCCCTACTCCTGCGGACCCGCCGCCCTACTCTTGCGGCCCCGCCGCCCTCCTCCTGCGGCCCCGCCGCCCTACTCCTGCAGCCCCGCCGCCCTACTCCTGCGGCCCCGCCGCCCTACTCCTGCAGCCCCGCCGCCCTACTCCTGCGGCCCCGCCGCCCTACTCCTACGGCCCCGCCGCTCTACTCCTGCGGCCCCGCCGCCCTACTCAGCGGCCCCGCCGCCCTACTCCTGCGGCCCCGCCGCCCTACTCCTACGGCCCCGCCGCCCTACTCCTGCGGCCCCGCCGCCCTCCTCCTACGGCCCCGCCGCCCTACTCCTGCGGCCCCGCCGCCCTACTCAGCGGCCCCGCCAGCGTTCACCAGCGGCCCTACCGCCCTACACCGCCCGTCCCCCCGAACTGCCAGAACAGCCCGAGCCGCCCGAGCCGCCCGAGACACCCGAGCCGCCCGAGTCGCCCGAGCCGCCCGAGCCGCCCGAGCCGCCCGAGCTGCCTGATCAGCCGAGTCGCCGGTGCCGCGGAGCCGCAGTCGCTACTGAGCCGTCCGAGCAGCCGTGTTGCCGTGTTACTGCACTACTGAGCTGCCCGACTTTCCCTGTCTGGTGAGACCAGTGCTTCTGTCACTGCACTGCCCCTGTCCTACAGTTGGTCTCGCTAGTCTACTACTGTCATGGCTTCCCCTAGTGTTCTCGCTTTTGACGCTGAGGGTCGAGCCATTGACTTTGAGGTTTGGGTAGATGACCTGCAGCTCTTCTTACAGTGCGATAGGGCAGACGGTCTCTCCCTCTTTGACCTCACCTCTGGCGCCTCTCCTGCCCCTGCTGCTGATGCTGACCCCACTGTTCGCTCCCAGTGGGCCACGCGAGATGCTGCTGCACGTCTTGCTGTGCGTCGCCACCTGCCTACCTCTGAGCGCGCGCACTTTAGTCAGTACAAGAGTGCTCACACCTTATACGACGCTGTAGTTGCGCGCTACTCTTCCCCTGCCACTGCTGCACTGAGCCGCCTCATGCTACCGTACCTCTTTCCTGACCTTGCTGCCTTTCCCACAATCGCTGACCTCGTTACGCACCTCCGCACTAGTGACACTCGCTACCGCGCTGCACTTCCTGCTGAGTTCTGCGCCAAGAATCCCCCCCCCATGTACATCACTCTCTATTATATAGTCACTCGCCTCCCTGACTCCCTTCGCGTAGTCAGGGACCACTTCCTCTCAGTCTGTCCCACCACTCTCACTGTTGACCTCCTAGAGAAGGCCCTCCTAGCAGCGGAGAAGAGCATAGTCGCTGTAGGAGCCTCTCGTGGTGACCCTCGCACCCCCATCTTTGAGGGGTATTCCCCTTCCCCCCTGTTGCCCTCTGTCGCCTCTGCTACTGCGGCCGACCTCGTTGGTCTTGAGTCGGTCGGTGCGGCGTCTGCCCCTAGCGGGAGACGCTGCCCTGGCAAGGGCAAGGGGGGCAAGGGCGCGGGTGGGGCTAGTGGGGGTGGTGGAGGTGGCGGTGGGGGCGGCGGGGGGAGTGGGGGTGGCGGTGGGAGTGGTGGCGGGGGTGGAGGTGGCGGTGGCAGCGGCGGAGGCGAAGGCGGCGGTGGCGGTAGCGGTGGGAGCGGAGGCGGCGATGGCGGCGGAGGTGGAGGCGGCGGTGGTGGAGGAGGTGGAGCTGGTCAGGGTGGTACTTCTCAGCGGAGCGGCTCCGGGAGTGGTCAGCGCCAGCAGCAGCAGCAGCAGCAGCAGCAGCAGCAGCAGCGTTCTCGGGACATCCCCCCTCCTCAGCAGCTCCATGAGTGGTACACGCAGCGTCAGCGTGGTGGGGGTTTTGGCCCATGCACCTACGTCCTCCGCTCCGGCGACCGCGTGGGTGAGCAGTGTGGGGGTGCTCACCCCACCCAGCGCTGCTTTGGCCGCCTGACGGACGCTTGGCGTAAGCAGTTCCCGGAGGCTAGTGAGATCCCCCGCTGGGGAGAGCTGTCTAGGGCAGGCGTAGCTATCTTTGATCTTGACTTTGATGCTATCCTTGCTGCCATGTATGCTGTGACTATTAGTGATGAGGGTGACTGTTACCGGTGTTTCCCGCCCGACCCGGGCATTGGTACTGCTGCTCTAGGTACTGGTGAGGCTGCTGCTCTAGGTGCCAGTGCGTCCGCGCCCTCAGGTGCTGGTGAGTCTGCGCTCTCAGGTACCACGTCGGCTTTGGCCTCCCTCACCTTCACACTTGACTCAGGGGCTTCTCGCTCCTTCTTTCGAGACCGCACCACACTCACGCCGCTTGGTCGGCCAGTTGCAGTCTCCCTGGCAGACCCCTCTGGGGGTCCTGTCCTCTCTCACTTCTCCACTGTCCTCCCGTGTCCGGCTGCCCCCTCTGGCACCTTGTCTAGTCTTTACCTCCCCTCGTTCTCTACGAACTTGGTGAGTGGTGCTGACCTGCAGGATACGGGGGTTCACTAGTTCACTCCTGCGAGTCAGCGGGTGACCCACTGCACGGACGCTCGGACAGGCCGACACCTGGCCACGTTTACACGTCGGCCGGGGTCGAGCCTGTACACACTGACCACTGAGTCTCCTCCAGTCACTGCGTCTGGTTAGGTAGCTGCGTCGGGTCAGGTGTTTGCTGCAGCGTCCAGGTCTGGTCCTGAGTCTGCCCCCTGCTCGTGTCGCCTCCTGTCTCACGAGACTCTCCTCTGGCACCACCGTCTTGGTCACCCCTCCCTGCCTCGTCTCCGAGGCATGGCTTCCCGTGTCCTTGTCTCTGGTCTTCCCTGGTCCCTCCCTCCCCTTCCTCCGGGGCCTAGTCCCTCCTGTGTCCCCTGTGTCGAGGGGCGGCTCCGAGCTGCCCCTCACTCCTCTCAGTTTCCCCCAACAGAGGCCCCGCTGCAGACGCTTCACATGGACGTGTGGGGCCCGGCCCGCGTCCGTGGACAGGGTCACGAGCGCTACTTCCTGCTGGTGGTTGACGACTACTCGCGTTACACCACAGTCTTCCCCTTGCGCAGCAAGGGTGATGGCGCTGAGGTGTTGATCGACTGGATCCGCGCAGCTCGTCTCCAGCTCAGGAGGAGCTTCGGCTCGGACTTTCCTGTTCTGCGTCTGCACTCTGACCGAGGCGGAGAGTTCTCCGCTGGCCTTCTGCGAGCCTACTGTCGTGCGCGAGGCATACACTTCCAGACTCTCCACAGCAAAATGGGATTGCTGAGCACCGCATAGGCATGGTCATGGACGTCGCTCGTACGTCCATGATGTATGCGGCTGCCCCCCATTTTCTGTGGCCGTTTGCGGTTCGGTACGCGGCGCATCAGATCAACCTTCACCCCAGGGTCTCCAGACCGGAGACCTCCCCAGCCTTGCTGTGGACGGGGAAGGTCGGCGATGCGTCTGCGTTCCGTGTCTTGGGATCTCGGGCGTTTGTCCGCGACTTGTCTGCGGACAAGCTGTCCCCTCGTGCTGCTCCCTGTGTTTTCCTTGGCTTCCCCCCTGACGCCCCTGGGTGGCAGTTCTACCACCCCACCTCTCGTCGTGTTCTGTCCTCCCAGGACGTCACGTTCGACGAGTCAGTCCCCTACTACCGCCTCTTCCCCTACCGCACTCCTTCCCTCCCCCCGCCACCGCACTTCCTTGTGCCAGGTCCCCCCCCGGTAGACCCCCTCCCCCCTCAGGGCCCTGCCCCTTCAGGTGTGTCCCAGGTAGATGCAGTCGAGCCGGTCGAGGTTGCCGGTGACTCTGGTACTGCTGCGGGTGCTGAGCCTGGGGGTGCTGACTCTGAGGGTGCTGCGTGCGTGGGTGCTGAGCCTGGGGGTGCTGAGTCTGAGGGTGCTGAGCCTGGGGGTGCTGAGCCTGGGGGTGCTACGACTGGGGGTGCTGCGCCTGGGAGTGCTACGACTGGGGGTGCTAAGCTTGGAGGTCCTTCGCCTGGGGGTGCTGCGTTTGGAGCTGCAGAGCCTAAGGGTGCTGAGTCTGGAGCTACTGCGCCTGGGGGTGCGGAGCTCGCGGCCGCTGGACCTGCTCGGGTGGCGTCTGGCGGTGGTGGGCCTGCTGGTTCTCCGGGTGCTTCGTCTCGGCGGGAGCCACTCTCTCCGCAGGAGCTGCGCGAGTGGTTTGCCCGGCGCTGGAGGCGTACTGCTGGAGCTGGTGCTTCTTCGGCTGCTGAGGGTGCTGGTGCCGCCGGTCTCGGAGGTGCTAGTCCTGCGAGTGCTACTGGAGTCGGAGCTGCTGAGGGTGTTGGCGCTGAGGCTACTGCTGTCAGTCCTGGCGACGGTCCTGCTGCGGGTGCTACTGGTGCTGCTGGAGGTACTTGAGCTGGAGGTGCTGTTGACGCTGGTGCTGCCGCTGGGGGTGCTGGTGGTGTCTCTGCTGTGTCTGGAGTCGCCGCGCGGCCTCGGCCGTACTTTGTTCCGCTCCTTCAGCAGGTTCTTGGTCTTCCTCCTCCCTTAGAGTGTCCACCGCCTGTCCAGTCGCAGTCATAGTTACCGCCGGCCTCCCCTCTGCCTTCTCCTTCTCCGTACACTGGTCCTACTGGAGGTCTTGCTGAGCGTCGTGAGCCTGCGTCTTGTCCTGCATCGCCTGTTCATGCTGCTCGCACTAGTGGTTGCAGTTCGCGTCAGCGTCCTCCTCCTGTCCGTGGCACGCACCGGATGTCTCTGCGTCCGTCCACTGCTCCTCTGCGTGCCCCTTTGCCCTCTCCTCCTGAGTCCTCTCTTCCTGCGCTTGCCGACCCTGAGTCGGACTCTCTTCGTGCTGCCAGTCCTACTGTCACGCGTCTCCTTGCTACTGTCGTCACTGACCCCTCCTTTGAGTCCACTGCTGCGTCTGCTCTTGTTGCTGAGCTCGTCGACTTTGCTGCTCGCTGTCGTCTAGACTACGCTGCTCGTCTTGTTGCTGAGTCTGTGTCTGTCTGTCCTCCGTCCGTCGGGGGTGAGTGTGCTCTTGGCATGGACGTCCTTGAGGACAGGCAGGAGGAGTTCCAGTGTCTGGCTGCTGCTTCACCTCATCTCGCGTCCGTACTGCTTACCCCTGAGGGAGACCCGGATGCACTAGACATCCCAACTCCGCGCTCTTACGCGGAGGCCGTAGAGGGTCCCTACTCCTCTCAGTGGCAGGCAGCTATGGATGCAGAGATGGCTTCCTGGAAGTCCACAGGCACCTACGTTGACGCGGTTCCCCCTCCTGGGGCGAACATCGTCAGTGGCATGTGGATCTTCAGGGTGAAGCAGCCGACGGGCTCTCCACCTGTCTTCAAGGCGCGGTACGTGGCTCGTAGCTTCAGTCAGCGGCGGGGAGTTGACTACTTTCAGACCTTCTCTCCCACCCCGAAGATGACCACTCTTCGGGTGCTGCTACACGCAGCCGCTCAGCGTGACTACGAGCTTCACTCCCTTGACTTCAGCACTGCTTTCCTGCAGGGTAGCCTGCACGAGGAGATCTGGTTGCGCTGTCCCCCTGGCTTCACTGGGACTTTCCCTCCTGGCACCCAGTGGAGCCTCCGACGGCCAGTCTACGGTCTCCGCCAGGCACCGCGCAAGTGGCACGACACACTGAGGACTACACTTGCGGCTCTTGGTTTTGCTCCCTCTACTGCTGACCCGTCGCTGTTTCTACGCACCGACACCTCTCTGCCGCCGCTCTACATCCTCGTGTACGTCGACGACTTGGTCTTTGCCACAGCTGACACTGCTGGACTCGCCCACGTGAAGTCCGAGCTGCAGAAGAGACACACGTGCACAGACCTGGGTGAACTGCGCAGCTACCTTGGCTTGCAGATCACCCGGGACAGAGCACGCCGCACTATTACCCTGACTCAGTCACACATGGTGCAGCAGGTCCTTCAGCGCTTCGGCTTCACGTACTCCTCGCCTCAGGCCACTCCTCTGTCTACTCACCACTCGCTCTCAGCTCTGCCTTCGGATGAGTCCGTAGAGTCGAGTGGCCCGTACCCAGAGCTTGTTGGCTGCCTCATGTACCTGATGACCTGCACACGACGTGACCTTGCATACCCTCTTAGCATTCTTGCACGCTATGTTGCTCCTGGGAGACACAGACCAGAGCACATGGCTGCAGCGAAGAGGGTGTTGCGCTACTTGTGCAGTACGTCGGGCATGGGGCTAGTGCTTGGAGGGCAGAGTCCAGTGGTCCTCACTGGGCACGCGGACGCTTCCTGGGCAGACGACCAGGCTACCCAGCGGTCGTCACAGGGTTACACCTTCAGCCTTGGTTCCGGCTCTGTTTCGTGGCGGGCTACTCGCTCGTCTTCTGTTCTCGGCTCCAGTTGTGAGACTGAGATCTATGTCGGGGCCATGGCTGCACAGGAGCTTCGCTGGCTTACCTACCTGCTGACTGACCTCGGAGAGCCGCCTCGTTCTCCTCCGGTGCTGTACGTAGACAACAAGGCCATGCTAGCCTTGTGTCGGGAGCAGCGCCTGGAGCACAGAACGAAGCACATTGCTCTCCGCTACTTTCTTGCTCGTGAGTTGCAGCAGCGTGGTCAGTTGCGACTTGCGTACGTGGCCTCTGAGGCCAACACTGCTGATGTTTTCACCAAGGCACTTGCGCCTTGTGATCATCAGCGCTTTTGTACTCAGCTTGGTCTTGTGCCTCTCTTGCCTCACTTGCTCACCTCTTTTCCTTGCTTGTACTGTTACATATATATACACCTGCTCTTGCTTGTCTAGCTTTCTATATGTATGTACTCATGCATGTGAACTGGCCTTGTGGCCTTGAACTTGTGCTCGGAATGTGTGGTGACTTTGTGATCCACCCTGAGCTTGCTTTGCTTTGCTTTGCTTGACTGGTCTTGTGACCGCTTGTTCTCCCCCACTTTGCCTATGGGGGTGTGTCAGAACATTATAGCTTATGCTTTTGTGTAGGCTGTAATGGGGTAGCCCATATGGGGTACAACCCAATTAGGGTTAGTACTTGTACCCAACTGTTTCATAGTTCATCCATTCTCGTTCACATTTTCTCAGCTCCGACCTCGCTTCTTCGGACCTTTTCTCGTCGAGGCGCAGGTCACTCCAGTAACCTTCCGCTTGCGTTTACCAGCTACCTGGAGAATTCACAATGCCTTCCATGTTCAACTTCTCAAGCCCTATCGGGACCCAAACACGGTCTTCAAAGGTCGCCAGCCGCCGCCGCCACTGCCATTGATCGTTAATGGGGAACCCGAGTACGAAGTCGAAGCCGTTCTGGCGCACAGACGACGACGTAGCGGCACCTTGGAGCTCTTGATTCGTTGGAAAGGCTATGATCCTTCCGACGATACCTGGGTACCTGAACACGACATGGATAACGCCCGCCGTCCTCTCCAGGACTACCTTGTCAAGCAGGATGTTACTTCTACCACCCAGCTTTGAGGGGGGGAAGTGTGTGAGGACGTCCCCGTTATAATATTTTCTCACTATTATATTTTTTCCGTTATCCTATTCTCCCTTTTCTCCTCTTTATTTTGGTCTTTATCTCATCTCAATCGGCCTACTATTCTATTTTCTAGAGCCTTCTATTTATTTCTCTTATTTCCTACTTTTCCCACCGACATACCTATTATACGGCACCGACAGCGCCGACAGTAGTGTATACGGTGTAATCTGGGCGTAATCCCAAGTGCCAATAACCTTGCGTGCTTTTGCGCACTTGTGATTGTAGTATCGGGAAGGGCGTGTTCCCGAAGGTTCGTTTTATCTCGTTTATCCTTGTATTTTCCGAGTATAAAAATGCCTTGTATTCAGTTTTAGGGACAAGTTTTCGATTGAGGATTCGATCCTGTGACACCGGTCGTGGCGCTTTAAATTTGCACCATCATGTCCTCCTTTTTCGCCTGCTCCGAAGTCGTCATGTCTTTTAACTTCGGGGGTGCCGCACTGTTGTTGCCCTGCACCTCCGCTCGTGCCTTCTTTAATTTTCAACACGCCAAGAATCGATGTCCTCCTTGCCACAAAATTCGCGGTTCCCATATTTTGTCGGCCGCTGCTTCACGTCGATCTTGTCAATATCCAGAAGTCGTGGGTGGTGCCGCTCGCTTCGTGCCAAATGATCGGTTCGGCACGTGAAGTCGTGTCTCGGGTTCACATCGCATCAGCGCATCGAATCTCTCAACTGCACACACCCCGTCGCAGTAGTTGTTGTAGTTCACGGCAATCACCTGTCGGCGGACTTTAGCCCCTCAGTATATGCTTGGATTTTTTCCCCTTTGGTCAAGTTGGTAATTCGGTTGAAGAGGCTCTCCATCTGCTGCCTGTACTATGCTACACTGCCGAACTATTTATGCTGATGAATCTGCTGCCGCGCCAAGTTGGATAGAGAAGTGAGAATGGATGAATGAATTATGAAACAGTTGGGTACAAGTACTAACCCTAATTGGGTTGTACCCCTTATGGGCTACCCCACTACAGCCTACACAAATGTATAAGCTATAATGTTTTGACATACCCCCATAGGCAAAGTGGGGGAGAACAAGTGGTCACAAGACCAGTCAAGCAAAGCAAAGCAAGCTCAGGGTGGATCACAAAGTCACCACACAGTCCGAGCACAAGAGTAAGGCCACAAGGCCAGTTCACATGCAAGATTATGTATATAAAGGTAAACAAGCAAGTGCAGGTATAGAAAGAGGACAGTACAAACAAGATCAAGAAGTGAGCAAGTGAGGCCAGGTAGGCACAAGACCTAGCAAAGTACAGAAGCGCTGATGATCACAAGGCGGAAGGGCCTTGGTGAATATATTAGCAGTGTTGGCCTCAGAGGCCACGTAGGTGAGATGGAGCTGACCCCGCTGCTGCAGCTCACGAGCAAGGAAGTAGCGAAGAGCAATGTGCTTCGTTCTGTGCTCTAGACTGTGCTCTTGACACAAGGCCAGCATGGCCTTGTTGTCTACGTACAGAACTGGAGGAGAACGAGGCGGCTCTCCTAGGTCAGTCAGCAGGTAGGTGAGCCAGCGTAGCTCCTATGCAGCCATGGCCCCTACGTAGAACTCAGCCTCACAGCTGGAGCTGAGAACAGAAGACGAACGGGTAGACCGCCACGAAACAGAGACGGAGCCAAGGCTGAAGGTGTAACCCTGTGACGATCGCTGCAGAGCCTGGTCGTCAACCCAAGAAGCGTCAGCGTGACCTGTGAGGACTACTCGACGTCGCCCTCCAAGCACTAGCCCCATGCCCGACGTACTGCACACGTAGCGCAACACCCTCTTCGCAACAGCCATGTGCTCTGGTCTGTGTCTCCCAGGAGCAACATAGCGTGCCAAGATGCTAAGAGGGTATGCAAGGTCAGGTCGTGTGCAGGTCATCAGGTATATGAGGCAGCCAACAAGCTCTGGGTACGGGCCAATCAGCTCTTCGGACTCATCCGAAGGCAGAGCTGAGAGCGAGTGGCGAGTAGACAGAGGAGTGGCCTGCGGCGAGGAGTACGTGAAGTCAAAGCGCTGAAGGACCTGCTACACCATGTGTGACTGAGTTAGGGTAATGGTGCGCTGTGCTCTGTCCCGGGTGATCTGCAAGCCAAGGTAGCTGCGCAGTTCACCCAGGTCTGTGCACGTGTGTCTCTTCTGCAGCTCGGACTTCACGTGGGCGAGTCCAGCAGTGTCAGCAGTGGCAAAGACCAAGTCGTCGACGTACACGAGGATGTAGAATGGCGGCAAAGAGGTGTCGGTGCGCAGAAACGGCGACGGGTCGGCAGTAGAAGGAGCAAACCCAAGAGCCGCAAGTGTAGTCCTCACTGTGTCGTGCCACTCACGGGGCGCCTGGCGGAGACCATAGACTGGCCGCCGGAGGCTCCACTGGGTACCAGGAGGAAACGACCCAGTGAAGCTAGGGGGGCGGCGCAGCAAGATCTCCTCGTGCAGGCTGCCCTGCAGGAAAGGTGTGCTGA
Organism: Closterium sp. NIES-65; assembly: GCA_948144175.1. Lineage (NCBI taxonomy): Eukaryota > Viridiplantae > Streptophyta > Zygnematophyceae > Desmidiales > Closteriaceae > Closterium > Closterium sp. NIES-65. The sequence goes on from CANXME010002069.1 coordinate 211,583, forward strand.
AGTCAAGAGAGTGAAGCTCGTAGTCGCGCTGAGCGGCTATGTGCAGCAGCACCCGAAGAGTGGTCATCTTCGGGGTGGGAGAGAAGGTCTGAAAGTAGTCAACTCCTTGCCGCTAACTGAAGCCTCGAGCTACGTAATGCGCCTTGAAGATAGGCGGAGAACTCGGCGGCCGCTTCACCCTGAAAATCCACATGCCACTGACGATGTTCGCCCCAGGTGGGGGAACCTCGTCGACGTAGGTGCCTATGGACTTCGAGGTGGGGCAAAGCAACCGTAAAGCACTGGAACTCCTCCTGCCTGTCCTCAAGGACGTCCGTGCTAAGAGCACACTCACCCCCGACGGACGGAGGACAGACAGACTCAGACTCAGCAACTAGACTGGCAGCGTAGTCTAGACGACAACGAGCAGCGAAGCCGACAAGCTCAGCAACTAGAGTAGACGCAGCAGTGGACTCAAAGGAAGGGTCAGTGACGGCAATAGCAAGAAGGCGCGTGACCGAAGGACTAGCAGCACGAAGGGAGTCAGACTCCGGGTGAGCAAGAGAAGGAAGAGAGGACTCTGGAGGAGACGACAACGTGACACGCAGAGGAGCAGTGGAAGGATGCAGTGCCATATGGTGTGTGCCGGGGACCGCAGGAGGACGCGGACGTGCAGTACGACCACTAGTGCGAGCAGCACGAGCAGGCGACGCAGGACGAGACACAGGCTCACGACGCTCAGCAAGACCTCCAGTAGGACTAGTGTAGGGAGAAGGAGCAGGTAGAGGGGAGGCGGGCTGGAACTGTGACTGCGACTGGACAGGCGGTGGACACTCTAAGGGAGGAGAAAGACCAGTAGAGGGCGAGAGACCAAGAACCTGCTCCAAAATCGGAACGAAGTACGGCCTCGGCCGCGCAGCGCCTCCAGAACCAGCAAGGACGGCACCAGTACCCCCAGCGGCAGCACCAGCGCCAGCAGCACCTCCAGCTCCAACACCCCCAGCAGCTCCAGCTCCAGCAGCACCAACTCCAGTAGGACCGTCAGCACCAGCAGCCTCAGCAGCACCCCCAGACGCACCAGCACCAGTAGAAAAACACCAGCGCCAACACCCCCAGCAGCTCCACCTCCAGCAGCACCAGCAGGACCAACTCCAGTAACTCGAGCAGCACCCCCAGACCCAGCAGCACGTCTCCAGCGGCAAGCGAACCACTCGCGCAACTCCTGCGGAGAGAGCGGCTCCCGCCTCGACGAAGCACCGCCGGCGGCCACACGAGCAGACCCAGCACCCCCAGGCTCCGCACCCCCACACTCAGCACCCCCAGGCTCAGCACCCCAAGTCTCACCACCCCCAGGCTCAGCACCCCCAGGCTCAGCACCCCTAGACTCAGCACCCCCAGACCCGCACCCGCAGGCTCAGCACCTCTAGCAGCACCAGAGTCAAGAGCTACCTCGACAGGCTCGACTGCGTCTACCTGGGACACACCTGACGGGGCAGGACCCTAAGGGGGGAGGGGGTCTACCTGGGTAGCACCTGGGGCAAGGAAGAGTGGCGGCGGGGGGAGGGGCGCAGTGCGGTAGGGGAAGAGACGGTAGTAAGGCACCGACTCATCAAAGGTGACGTCCTGGGAGGACAGAACACGGCGCGAGGTGGGGTGGTAAAACTGCCACCCAGGCGCGTCAGGGGGGAAGCCAAGGAAGACGCAGGGAACAGCACGGGGGGACAGCTTGTCCGCAGACAAGTCGCGGACATCGCCCGAGATCCCCAGACCCGAAATGCAGACGCATCGCCAACCTTCCTGGTCCACCGCAAGGCGGGGGAGGTCTCTGGCAAGGAGACCCGGGGCTGAAGGTTGAGCTGACGCGCGGCGTACTGAACCGCAAAGGGCCACCTAGAATGGGGGGCAGCCGCATGCATCATGGACGTAGGAGCGACGTCCATGACCATGCCAATGCGGCGCTCAGCAATCCCATTTTGCTGTGGAGAGGCCGGAAGCGTGAAGGTCTGGCGGATGCCCTGTGCACGACAGAAGGCTCCCAGACGGGCAGAGGAAAACTCCCCGCCTCTGTCCGAGTGCAGACGCAGAACAGGAAAGTCCGAGCCAAAACTCTCTCTGAGCTGGAGACGAGCTGCGCGGATCCAGTCGATCAACACCTCAGTGACGTCACCTTTGCTACGCAAGGGAAAGACTGTGGTGTAACGCGAGTAGTCGTCAACGACCAGCAGAAAGTACCGCTCTCGCCCCTGCCCACTGACGCGGGCTGGGCCCCACACGTCCATGCGAAGAGTCTACAGCGGAGCCTCTGTCGGAGGAAACTCGGAGGAGTGAGGGGCGGCGCGCTGTCGCCCCTCGACGCAGGGGACGCAGGTAGGGCCAAGCCCCGGAGGAAGGGGAGGGAGAGACCGAGGGAGACCAGAGACAAGGACACGGGAGGCCATGCCTCGGAGACGAGGCAAGGAGGGGTGGCCAAGGCGGTGGTGCCAAAGGAGAGTCTGGTGGGACAGCAGACAACACGAGCAGGGGGCAGACTCAGGACCAGACCTGGACGCCGCAGCAAACACCTAACTTGACGCAACTACCTGGGCAGACTCAGCAGCAGGAGGAGACTCAGTAGTAAGGGTGAACAGGCTCGACCCTGGCCGACGGGTGAACGTGGCCAAGTGTCGTCCTGTCCGAGCACACGTGCAGTGGGTCACTCGCTGACTCGCAGGAGTGAACTGGTCAACCCCTCGATCCTGTAGGTCCGCTCCACTCACCAAGTTCGTAGAGAACGAGGGGAGGTAGAGACCAGACAGGGTGCCAGAGGGGGCTGCTGGGTACAGAAGGACAGTGGAGAAGCTACTAAGGACAGGACCCCCAGAGGGGTCTGCCAGGGAGACTGCAACCGGCCGACTGAGCGGCGTAAGAGTGGTGCGGTCTCGAAAGACGGAGCGGGACGCACCCGAGTCTAGGGTGAAGGTGTGGAAGGCCTGAGCTAACGTAGTACCTCAGAGAGCAGACTCACCATCACCTGGGGCGACAGACGCACTGGCACCTGGGGCAGCAGACGCACTAGTACCTAGAGTAGCATCCTCACCAGCACCTAGAGCAGCAGCCTCAATGCCCGGGTCAGGCGGTACACACAGGTAACAGTCACCAGCAACACTAGTATCAATAGCATACATTGCAGCAAGGATAGCATCAAAGTCAAGATCAAAGATAGCAACCCCGGCTTTAGCCAGATCTCCCCAGCGAGGGATCTCTGACGCCTCAGGGAACTGGCGACGCCACGCGTCCGTCAGGCGACCAAAGCAGCGCTGGGTGGAGTGCGGGCCTCCGCACTGCTCACCAGCGGGGTCGCCGGTACGGAGGACGTAAGAGCAGGGACCAAAACCCCCATCGCGCTGACGCGGAGTGTACCACTCACGAAGCTGCTGAGGGGACAGGGTCACACCGCTCCGCTGCTGCTGCTCGCGCTGACCACCACCGGCGCCACTCCTCTGCGCAGAGTCGCGACTCGCTCCACCACCGCCGCCTCCGCCGCCGCCGCCGCCTCCGCCGCCTCCGCCGCCTCCTCCACCTCCGCCTCCTCCACTACCTCCGCCGCCTCCGCTCCCTCCGCCACCTCCACCGCCTCCGCCGCCTCCACTGCTGCCGTCGCCGCCGCCACCCGCAGCACCACTCCCACCACCACCCCCACTCCCTCCACTGCCTCCACTACCACCTCCACCGCCCCCTCCAGCCCCTCCAGCGCCCTTGCCCCCCTTTCCCTTGCCGGTGCGGCGTCTCCCGCTCGGGGCAGACGCAGCGCCAACCGACTCGAAACCAACGAGGTCGGCCGCAGCAGCAGAGGCAACAGAGGGCAAGAGGGGGGAGGGAGAACACCCCTCAAAGATGGGGGTGCGAGGGTCACCACGAGAGGCTCCTACAGCGACTATGCTCTTCTCTATCGCTAGGAGGGCCTTCTCGAGGAGGTCAACAGTGAGAGTGGTGGGGCAAACTGAGAGGAAGTGGTCCTCGACTACGCGGAGAGTGTCAGGGAGCCGGGTGACTATGTAGTAGAGGGTGATGTACATAGGGGGGGGGTTCTTGGCGCAGAACTCAGCAGGAAGCGCAGCGCGGTAGCGAGTGTCACTAGTGCGGAGGTGCGTAATGAGGTCAGCGACTGTGGGAAAGGCAGCAAGGTCAGGGAAGAGGTACGGTAGCATGAGGCGGCTCAGTGCAGCAGTGGCAGGGGAAGAGTAGCGTGCAACTACAGCGTCGTACAAGGTCTGAGCACTCTTGTACTGGCTAAAGTGTGCACGCTCAGTGGTCGGTAAGTGACGGCGCACAGCAAGGCGAGCACCAGCATCGCGCGTGGCCCACTGTGAGCGAACAGTGGCGTCAGCATCAGCAGCAGGGGCAGGGGAGGCACCAGAAGTGAGGTGAAACAGGGAGAGGCCGTCTACCCTATCGCACTGCAGGAGAAGCTGCAGATCATCAACCCTGACCTCAAAGTCCACTGCCCTACCCTCAGCGTCAAAGGTGAGAACGCTAGGGGAGGCCATAACAGCAGTAGGCAGGCAGTGAGGACAGTGGGGGAGGGCAGTGCAGTGGTAGAGACTATGCTCTTACCAGGCAAGTGGGGCGGTCGGGCGGCTCGGCTGTCGGGCGGCTCGGTTGCTCAGTGCTGGGCGGCTCGGCGGTCGGGCGGCTTGGCTGCTAGGCGGCTCGGCTGCCAGGCGGCTCGGCGGTCGGGCGGCTCGGCTGCTGGGCGGCTCGGCGGTCGGGCGCCCAGCTGGCCGGCGGTTCGGCTGCTCGGCGGTGCGGGCGCTGGGCGGCGGGGACGCAGGTGGCAGCGGGGCCGCAGGTGGCGACGGGGCCGCAGGTGGCGGCGGGGCCGTAGGTGGCGGCGGGGCCGCAGGTGTCGGCGGGGCCGCAGGTGGCGACAGGGCCGCAAGTGGCGACGGGGCCGCAGGTGGCGACGGGGCCACAGGTGGCGACGGGGCCGCAGGTGGCGACGGGGCCGCAGGTGGCGACGGGGCCGCAGGTGGCGATGGGGCCGTAAAGGGGGGAGCCATACGGGGCCGTAGCAGGGCCAGAGGGGGCCGTAGCAGGGCCAGACGGGGTTGTAGCGGGGCCAGACGGGGCCGTAGCGGGGCCAGACGGGGCCGTAGCGGGGCCAGAAGGGGCCGTAGCGGGGCTAGACGAGGCCGCGGAGGGGCCTATACGAGGCCGTAGCGGGGCTAGAAGGGGCCAAACGGGGCCGCGGAGGGGCCTTGGCGAGGCCGTAAGGGGCCAGGCGGGGCCGCGGAAGGGCCTAGGCGATGTCGCGATGGGGCCGTAAGGGGCCTAAGTGGGGCCGTAAGGGGCCAGACGGGGCCACGGAGGGGCCTAGGCAAGGCCGCGACGGGGTCGTAAGGGGCCTAAATGGGGCCGCGACGGGGCCGTAAGGGGCCTAAGCGGGGCCGCGACGAGGCCGTAAGGGGCCTAAGCGGGGTCGCGACAGGGCCGTAAGGGGCCTAAGCGGGGTCGCGACGGGGTCGTAAGGGGCCATACGGGGCCGTAAGGGGCCGTGGAAGGCGGCGCGAGGGGCCGTAAGGGCGGCCAACGAGGGCCGCTAAGGGCGGCTCGAGGCGCTAATCGGGTAGGAGCGAAGCGCGCTCCGGGCAGGGAAGCAAAATTCGTGGTGGGCCCTAGACAGTATTCCCACTCGGGAACCTGCTCGATACCATGACGAGAAGTGAGAATGGATGAATGAACTATGAAATAGTTGGGTACAAGTAGTAACCCTAATTGGGTTGTACCCCTTATGGGCTACCCCACTACATCCTACACAAATGTATAAGCTATAATGTTCTGACACTCTGCTACACTACCGAACTGTTTATGCTGATGAATCTGCTGCCGCGCCATGTAGCTGGAGTTGATTGGTTCGAAACGTTGAATTAAAGCTTCCCAAAACTGCGTCCATGACCCCTCGCCTCGGATCTCATCACTGTTGTATATCCACTCGAGCGCCGGGCCTCGCAACAGTGTCGCTGCGAGCCAAATCCGCATTGTATCGTGTGTTGGGGTCGTAGAGCCAACGGCCTTGAAGTCAATTTCGAGGGTCGCAATGAATCGACGGACGTTGATGTCTCTCGCATTCAGATTGAACTTTCCGGTAGCCCCGGACGTGCCTCCTCAAGATTCACTGTAGCCACTGCCGCTGCTGCTGGGTGAAGTGTCAGTGTCGCCGCTGCTGCATTTGCCGCTGCGTTCGCTGCTGCCGTGGCGGCTGCCGGCTGGTTCGTGAGAAGCGCCTCTATTTGCTGGAGCGCCTCTCGCGTCTGGTCCAAGCTGGTGTGTAACTCCGTAATTTTTCGTACGGAATTATGACCATTTTCCTCCATTTGGCGATTTAAAGGAAGATTTGCGACGAAAATAATTGAATTGTAGGCGCTGGTCATCTTACTGTACGTCGAATGGAATTTTGAAATGACGAGGACTGAGTATGTACGTCGCATAATTATCCCATTTTGGAAATTCGCGTCCGATCTCGGCCGTTGAGAAGAAATTCGATCCGACGCTCCAAATTCCAACGGTTTTGGGCGAAATTCTCAGGGCCGTTGAGATTCGAATCGATCCGACGGTCGAAATTCCAACTTTTTCGCCAATGGTTTTGAGGAGTGTTTGAAAACCGGCTCAAGGGGGGCGTTAAAAAATAGCGCAGAACTGGTTTACAAAGCCGAAATCGGCGCTTTTTGTTGTCGCCCTCGCGACTTTAAAGGCTAGGTTTTAGCGGTAAAAAAACTTTGCGTGCAAACATGCACTGATACCGAGTGTGAAAATATAGGATCGAGCATAGAAAAGAGAGTTTGAATTGAATGATCAACCTGGGTACAGCACGATGCTATATATAGTCTCGACACAAGGTCTAGTAACCAGGTGTTACGCGAGTGTTCTGAGGGTCGCGAAGTGTCCCGAACAGAACCTTCCCAATCTCAGTAGAAAGCAATTCGGTGGAAACTGAATAGGCTTGAGTTCGGTACACGTAACCTGGTTCGGTGCTATAACTACAATAAAATACAGGAATGCACCTAACCTAGGAAATCAAGCATATCTATGCATGATAAAATAAACCCAAGCTAGATATAGCATAATAAAGTCTAGGCAAGCTATTAAAGCCAGCATAAGACGTTGTACTCTCACAATGGAGATCGCTCGTACCTCCATGATCCATGCGGTTGCTCCCAATTTTCTGTGGCCGTTTGCGGTCCGGTACGCTGCGCATCAACTTAACCTCTGGCTCCGGGTCTCCTTGCTGGATACCTCGCCAACACTGCGTTGGACGGGGGAGGTTGGTGATGCGACGTGCTTCCGGGTCTGGGGCTCTCGTGCCTCTGTCCGCGATACCACCGCGGACAAGTTCTCCTCTTGCGCCATTCCTTGCGTCTTCCTTGGCTTTGTCCCTGACGTGCCTGGCTGGCAGTTTTACCACCCCAACTCGCGCCGTGTCTTCCCCTCTCAGAACGTCACTTTCGATGAGTCGGTTCCTTTCTACCGTCTCTTCCCCTACCGCACTGCGCCTCTCCCCCCGCCGCCGCTCTTCCTTGCTCCAGGTTCCCCTCCAGTAGACCCCCTCCCCCCTCAGGGTCCTGCTCCTTCAGGTGTCTCTCAGGTAGACCCTCCTGCCGTCCCTAAGCCTGTCGAGGTCACTGGTGACTCAGGTGCTGCTGGGAATGGTCCTGCTTGGGGTGCTACGTCTGGGGGTGCTGTGCCTGGGGTTGTGGAGTGCGAGGGTGCTTAGCCTGGGGGTGCTGAGTTGGAGGGTGCGGAGCCTAAAGGTGCTGAGCCTGGGGTTGAGGAGCCTGGGGGGGCTGAGTCTGGGAGTGCGGAGCCTGAGGTTGCAGAGTCTAGGAGTGTGGAGCCTGGGGGTGCTGTGCCAGTCCGTACGGAGCCGAGGAGTGCTGATTTTGAGAGTGCAGCGGCTAAGGGTACTGCACCTGGGGGTGCTAAGCCTCGGGGCACTGTATCTCCTTCGCGCGCGCCTCTCTTACCGCAGCAGCTCCATGAGTTTACGCTACCCGCACCCGCTCTCGGCTTGGTACTACTAGTCCTGGAGGCGGTGCAGCTGGAGTTGGAGGTGCTTGTGCTTCCGATACTGCAGGCCCTGGAGGTGCTCGTACTGGAGGTACTCGAGCTGTCGGGGCCGGTGGTGCTGGAGACCCTGCAGCTGGAGGTGCTGCTGCTGGAGGTGCTGGAGCTGGAGACCCTGGAGCTGGTGGTGCTGGTTCTGGGGGTGCTACTGCTGGAGGTGCTGGAGCTGGAGACCCTGGAGTTGGAGGTGCCGGTTCTGGGGGTGCTGCTGCTGGAGGTACTGGAGCTGGAGACCCTGGAGCTGGAGGTGCCGGTTCTGTGGGTGTTGCTGCTGGAGGTACTGGAGCTGGAAACCCTGGAGCTAGAGGTATCGGTCTTAGGGGTGCTGCTGCTGGAGGTCTTGGAGCTGGAGACCCTGGAGCTGGAGGAACCGGTTTTGGGGGTGCTGCTTCTGGAGGTGCTGGTGCTGGTGCTGGGGGTACCGCACCGACGCGACTGTTCTTCTCTCCTCCGACGACGTTGAGTTTGCCGCCAAATGACATGATACTTCGTCAGGTCCTTAGCCTTGCGTCTTCTACTGGCCTACCGTTACAACCCGGCTCCCCACTGCTCGCTCCTGCCCCCTACACTAAGCTGCTAGCCTCGCTTACAGAGCGTCGTGAACCCGAGTCTCGCCCTGCCTCACCTGTTCGCACTGCTCGCACTGGTCGCACTGGTCGCACTAGTCGTCAGCGTCCTCCTCTTGTCCCTGTGACACACACTATGGGGCTTTGTCCTTCTTCTGCTCCACAACGTGTCCCTCTACCGTCGCCTCCTACGTCCTCTCTCCCTCACGGTGCGGACCCTGAGTCTGACTTAGTTCGTGCTGCCAGTCCTACAGTCACGCGTCTCCTTGCGACTGTTGTCACTAACCCCTCCTTTGAGTCTACTGCTGCGTCTGCTTTAGTTGCTGAGCTTGTCTCCTTTGCTGCTCGCTGTCGTCAAGACTACGCCACTAGTCTTGTTGCTAAGTCAGAGTCTATCTGTCCTCCGACCGTCGGGGGTGAGTGTGCTCTTAGCACGGACGTCCTTGAGGATAGGCAGGAGGAGCTTGAGTGTCGTGCAGCCGCTGTACCTCATCTCGTGTCCTCGCTGCTTGCACATGAGGGACTTGCTCTTGTGAAATCAGAGCTGTAGAAGAAACACAGTTGCATTGACCTGGGTGAACTGCGCAGCTACCTTGGCTTGCAGATCACCCGGGACAGAGCACGGCGCACCATCACCCTGACTCAGTCACACATGGTGCACCAGGTCCTTCAGCGCTTTGGCTTCCAGTTCTCCTCGCCACAGTCCACTCCTTTGCCTACAGGTCTCTCGCTCTCAGCTCTGCCTTCAGATGAGTCCATAGAGCCAAGTGGCCCATATCTAGAGATTGTGGGCTACCTCATGTACCTGATGACCTGCACTCGTCCTGACCTTGCTTACCCTCTTAGCATCCTTGCTTGCTACGTTGCTCCTGGTAGACACCGGCGAGAGCACTGGGAGGCTGCTAAGAGGGTGTTGTGCTACTTGTGCAGTACGTCGGGCATGGGGCATATGCTTGGAGGACGGAGTTGAGTTGTCCTCATTGGTCACACAAACGCCTCTTGGGTCGAGGACCTAGCTACTCAGCGGTCGTTAGAGGATTACACCTTCAGCCTTGGTTCCGGCTCTCTTTGGTGGCGGTCTACACGCTCTTCTTCGGTTCTCGGCTCCAGTTGTGAGGCTGAGATCTACGCTGGGGCCATGGCTACACAGGAGTTACGCTGGCTCACTTACCTGCTGAGTGACCTAGGAGATCGGCCTCGTTCTCCTCCAATTCTGTACGTCGACAACAAGGCCATAATTTCCTTGTGTCAGGATCACAGACTGGAGCACAGAATGAAGCACATTGCTTTACGTTACTTCCTGGCTAGAGAGCTGCAGCAGCGTGGACAGCTTCGTCTTGCGTACGTGGCCACTCGTGGGAGGATCTAGGATCAAGCTCAGAAAAGAGAATTGTAATTGAATGATCACCTGGGTACAACACGAGGTTATATATAGGCTCGACACAAGGCCTCGTAACTTGGTGTTACGCGAAGGTTCTGAGGGTCGCGAAGTGTCCCGAACAGAGCCTTCCCGAATTCGGTAGAAGGCAATTCGGTGGCGACCGAAAAGCCCAGAATTCGGTGCATGCAACCTAGCTCGGTGCTATAACTGTAATAAAATATAGGAAAGCACCTAGCCTAGGAAATCAAGCAATTCATGCATGCATATAATTATCCTATGCTAGAAATAGCATGATAAAGTTAAGGCAAGCAAGCATAGCTAGCATAAGCCGTCGTACTCTCACACGTCCCCCCATCAAAGCTGGGTGGTGTGAGATACACCCTACTTGACAAGATAGTCCTTGAAAGCACAGCGTGCGTTGCGCATATCAGCGTCTGCAACCCAATTGTCCTCAGTGGGGTCGTATCCCTTCCAGCGGATCAGGAACTCCAGGGTCTTACCACTGCGGCTCCGATGAGTGAGAACGCGCTCCACTTCGTACTCTGGTTCATCCTGTATGAGAACAATGTTATGAGATGCTATCACTTGTATTCACGTCTGTCTGCCTCCCATCACATGTTCGTGCGTTGCATGCATGGTGTGAGCGTGTGCAAGAATTTGTGTTTGATATGGTTTGGTTTTTCTGAGTGTGTCTGAATGTTATTTGGCTTAAGCATATATCTGAAGTGACTCCTCTGCTCAAGAGCTTTCTGACGAACCAAGTATCCCTTCAATCGGAGCACGAACAAGAAAGTTACGAACGTTGGAAGTTCGTATGCTTTTGATATTTGGTTTTGGGAAGTTGTGGAGTTGACTCCATAAGAGGCATAGACTTTTGGGGATTGGGAAATTCGTCAACATCACTGTAGATGCTGCCAAGTGGTTGGGAGGAGCCAAACCAGGTTGGCAAGTGTGGCCAAGTTGGGCAAGGTGGATGGCATGGGCTGGAAAGTGACAAAAGTATAAGTGGGGTTCCTATAGGGAAGGGATTTGGTGTGCTTATGGGGTTTCCTTGGTTGGGGACTCCTTGGGGACCTTCCCTCTCGTCCTCCTCTTCCCTCCCACCTGGTTAATTGCTACTCCAACTTTCTTGTGTGAAATTGTGAGACAATTGTGATTGAGTTAAGATTCTATGGCAGCTTACCCCCTAGTGCGCCGAAATTCATAACTCGAGAAATACTTCTTTTTTTCGTACGATTCAACTTGGGACTTGTAGCTACGGAATAGAGCTACGACATATCCGAAATTGGTGAAGTTTTGACTGTGCGTTTTTTTGTCGACGTCGTTTCTTGTGAGCGCGACTATTCTATCCAGAAATTGAGACCAACGATTTTGTGATATTTCGGCTCCTAATCTTCATAGACTCCGTCCTTTCATAGACTCCGTCCTTAGTCCCTAACAAACAAGTGGTGGTGGTGGTAGCTGCCGTCCCTGGAACTCTTGGTTGGGGTCCTTGTAGGGCTTCAGTAGCTAGACATGGAAAGCGTTGTGAAGCTTCCATGTATCTGGTAAGCGCAAGCGGAATGTAACTAGTGTCACCTGTGCCTCAACGAGAAAAGGACCACAGAAGCGAGGCCGGAGTTTGGATGGGAGGTGAGACAGGTTCAAGTTGCGTGTGTCAAGAAGCACCTGATCTCCGACTGCTACCGAGTGATCACGTCGCTGACGATCGACATACTGCTTCTGGGAGGTCTGCATCGTGGTGAGTCGTCGCTGAGTCTTCTCCCATAGCTGCTGCATGGTGGTGACGAAGTCATGTGCGGCTTGGACGTGTGCCGGTGTGGTAGGTTTGTGAGTGGTTCCCGTCCGGAATACAGGAAGAAAGGAGATTTCCATGTGGCCGCATGTGATGCGTTGTTGTAAGCAAACTCTAGGGTCAGTAATTGTGTGTCCCAGTGGTTGACGTCGTCCTTGCAAGCTGTGCGCAGTAGCTGTTCAACAACTTGATTGAGTCGCTCTGTCTGTCCATCAGTTTGTGGGTGGTATGCTGAGGACATCACAAGTTTGGTCCCCAATAATCCCATGAGCTCCTTCCAGAACTTACTTGTGAATTTTGGGGTCTCTATCTGAGATAGTGTAGCGGGGATGCTGTGGATGGTGATGATGCGGTCGAAGAAGAGGCGAGTAGTTGCTTCAGGTGTAGTTGTGGCGTTGGTCGGAAGGAAGTGACCCATTTTGGAGAACATATCGATGACTATGAGGATGGAATCATGTCCCCGTGAGGTCGAGGGAGTTCGTGTGATGAAGTCGAGGCTAACGACCTGCCATGGCTGCTCCGGTACGGGTAGAGGCTGAAGTAACCTTCTTTTTTCTGCTTACTACTCTTCATCCGCTGACACGTGTCGCATGAGGTGACGAACTGCTGCAGGTCTGCTGCCATCCCAGGCCACTAGTAATACTTTGCTATCCCTGCTAGCATCTTATTGCTCCCAAAATGTCCCGCCTAAGGTACGTCGTGAAACTCCTCCAATAGGATCTGCCGTAGCGGGGCGTAATTCGGTACCCAAATCTTTTTTGTGCCCTTCCTTACAGCTAAGTCTTTCTTCCACTATAACAGCTTCTTGGTCTGTGCTGCAGCGATCTCTGCGTCCACAGAGTACCCATGTTGGAATAGACCCTTGAGCAGAGGGTTCATCCTGTCGAGCTGGATGCTTGCTATATGACCGGGACGGCTCAACGCATCTGCTTTGTTGTGTAGCCCGGGCTTGTAGACGATGTTGTAGTGGAAGTGAGTTTCCAAGAAGTCCACCCACCGCACCTGGCGTCGTGAGAGCGTCGGCTGCGACTTCAGGCATTTGAGACTGCAGTGGTCAGTATAGACTGTAGTCTTGGCTCCCTCTAGGTAACACCTCCACGCCTTGAAGGCTATGACTATCGCTAAGGCTTCCTTGTCATGGATGGGGTAGTTCAGTTCTGCTCCGTATAGCTTCTTACTGAGGTAGGCGATGGGCTGCAAACCGCGTCCGTGATCCTGCATCAGTACTGCTCTGACTGCCTGGTCACTAGCGTCTGCTTCCACCGCGTAGTCCTTGTCTGGATCCGGCAAGATGAGTACTGGCGCTGTAGTCAGTGCTGTCTTTAGGTGTTCCATGGCTTGCTGATGAGGAGTATCCCATTTGAAGGGCGTATCCTTTTTCAGTAGGTCGGTCAGTGGCGCTGCTATCTGTGCGTACTGCGGCACAAACCTGTTGTAGTAGTTGGCAAAGCCTAGGAACTGCTGCAACTCCTTCATGTTTTCCGGTACTTTCCACTTCTTGACGGCTTCGATCTTCCGCATGTCCACGTGTACCCCCTCGGCACTGACCATGTGCCCGAGAAACTGCACCTTCTTCAGGGCGAAGTCGCTCTTCGACAGCTTCACGTAGAACTTGTTCTTCCGCAGAATCTCGAACACCTTCTGCAGATGCTCCACGTGCTCCTTCATGTTCTTGGAGTAGATAAGAATGTCGTCCAGGTACACCACTACGCACTCGTCCAGCAGGGGTCGTAAGATGTGATTCATCTCCGCCTGAAACGTTGCTGGTGCGTTGCAGAGTCCGAACGGCATCACCGAGTATTTGTAGGAGCCGTATCTGGTACGGAACGCCGTCTTGTGGACCGAGTTATCTGCCATCTTGATCTGCCAACCGCAGGTCCAGCTTCGAAAAGACTGTTGCTCCACGCACTTGATTGAGTAGGTCGTCTATGCGCGGTATGGGATATTTGTTTTTAACTGTCTGTTTGTTCAGTGCGCGGTAGTCGATGCACATCCGTAGACTGCCATCTGGTTTTGGAGTGAAGAGAACTGGTGCACCGTAGGGAGAGGTGGATGGGCGGATCAGTTGTCTGTCCAGTAGATACTCTATCTGTTTCTTCATATCTGTCAACTCGGTCGGACTCAGTCGGTATGGTGCACGTGAGACGGGTTTCCCACGTGGTTCCTCCACGATCTCGTGTTCGTGGGTGCGTGCTGGAGGTACGCCTGCAGATAGGTCGTCGGGCATTATATCATTGTACTGCTCCAATACCTCCTTCACTGCTGCAGGTAGCTCTGCGTTCGGCTTCTCCTCCTCTGCTGCTGCCATAACTAGTGCTAGGTATCCCGTGTTACTCTCGTTCACTGTCTGTTCAAACCGTGTCAGTGTCGTTTCAGGAACGTTCGCTGTGTGCGTCCTGCTTTGTAGTGCTATCCGCTTCCCGTTGTTGTAGATGCACGCCTTCCTGTTGACCTAGTCGATCTCGGGGTTGAACCGCTTCAGGAAATCTCGCCCCAATGTGAAATCTAACCCCTTGATGTTCGTGATCGGCAATGTCGGCTTCCACCTTAGCGCCCCTATGTGCAGCTGCAGTGATGCTTCTCCGTGAATGGGAAGTTTCATACCGTCCACCATCGTTGCCGAGAATTTGGTCTCCTCGGAAGGTTCCCCAATTTTCTCCAACGTTCCGCGCTCACACACTGAGTGAGATGCACCGCTGTCCACCAGTGCCTGGAGGTGTCGTCCTTTGCATAACACCTCGAGGAGTAGTGGTGCTTGCTGCGCTGAGTAGCCAAAGAGGGTCTCATTGATAGGATCATAGGGTACATCAAACTGAATACCATCCCTATTTCCTTTACCTGAGTCAGCACTTTTCTCTTCCAACTTCACCTAGAGGGTAGGAGGATTAATATGAGGCTTTTACAACATCTTAGGAGCTTGGAATTCTCCTCTAAGCCTTGGCAGCTGTGTAGGCTTCACCTGTGGGCAACGGGGAGCCTTAACACTGTGCTGCAGGGAGAGAATATTGACTCCACGGAACGCACGACCCTATTCTACGCTCTGTGGTACTTTGCCCAACTTCTCAGGTACCTTAATAATCTCTTAAGGCTTTTTCTTGGCCTCTAAATCTCCCCTGGATTTTTCAAAGGCTTGAAAACCACGAGAAGCAATATTTTTCGTTAGAGTATCTTTATAGGATACTTACTTTCGTGGGTGTTCGTTTGGAGTTTCCCGGTCGGTGCTGAGTCTTTTTTCGCGGAGCCTCCATTCGCCTCGGCAATTTCCCCTGATGCTGGCCGGTCGTGACGTTTTTTATTCGCGCCATCACTTTCTCCTTTTTTCTCCCGCTCCAAAGTCGCCACGTCGTCGCCTTTTCCTGCTTTTCAGATCTTAACGCGATCGCCAGGTCGATCCGCGGCTACTGGCGATTCCCATTTTTTGACTTCGGGGGTGCTCCACTGTTACCGCCTTGCATTGCCGTACGTGTTTTTTTTCATTTTGTAGTACGACAAAATCTTATGCCCTGCTGCGCCGCGAAATTCGCATTTTGTCGGCTGCTGCTTCGCGTCGTATTTGTCGATGTCCATCGGTTCGGCGAACGTGGGGGGTGCCGATCGCTCCGTGCCGAATGTACGGTTCGGCGTGAAGCGTCGTGTTTCGGGTTGACCTCGAGTCAATGCGTCGTATCGCTCGGCAGCACGCACGATGTCGCGGTAACTGTTGTAATTCGGTGCGATGACCTGTCGGCGAATCTCCAATTTTAACCCTTCTGTGTACGCCTGGATTTCTTCGCCTTCGGTTAGGTCGGTGATGCGATTGAACAGGAGCTCCATCTGCTGCGTGTACTGTGCTACACTACTGTATTGCTTATGTCGATGAATCTGCTGCCGCGCCATGTAGGTCGTATTAATGGGCTCAAAACGCTCAATTAAGTCTGCCCGAAACCGCTGCCACGTTTGCTCCCCGCGGGCCACGTCAGTGCAGCAAATCCACTCCAATGCCGGTCCACGTAACAGTGTCACTACGAGCCGAATCCTTGTTGCGTTGTGTGTTGGGGTCGAACAGCGAATGGCCTCGAAGTAAATTTCGAGGGTTGCCACGAATCGTCTGTGATAATAAGCAAACAGGAATGAAATGACTAAGTCAGGGTTGGGTACAAATACAACCCTAGAAAGCTGTACCCCATATGTGCTACCCCACTATAGCCTACAAACATGCATCAGCTATAGTAATCTGACACACCCCCATAGGCAAAGTGGGGGAGAACAAGGGGTCACAAGACCAGTCAAGCAAAGCAAAGCAAAGCAAGCTCAGGGTGGATCACAAAGTCACCACACAGTCCGAGCACAAGAGCAGGGCCAGAGGCCAGTTCACAAGCAAGAGTACAGACATATATAGAAGACTAGACAAGCAAGAGCAGGTATATATATGTCACAGTACAAGTAAAGTCAAGAGGAGAGCAAGTGAGGCAAGACAGGCACAAGACCCAGCTGGGTGCAGAAGCGCTGATGGTCACAAGGCGCGAGTGCCTTGGTGAACACATCAGCAGTGTTGGCCTCAGAGGCCACGTACGCAAGTCGCAACTGACCACGCTGCTGCAGCTCACGAGCAAGGAAGTAGCGGAGAGCAATGTGCTTCGTTCTGTGCTCCAAGCGCTGCTCTCGACACAAGGCCAGCATGGCCTTGTTGTCTACGTACAGCACTGGAGGAGAACGAGGCGGCTCTCCAAGGTCAGTCAGCAGGTAGGTGAGCCAGCGAAGCTCCTGTGCAGCCATGGCCCCGGCGTAGATCTCAGCCTCACAACTGGAGCTGAGAACCGAAGACGAACGAGTAGACCGCCACGAGACAGAGCCGGAACCAAGACTGAAGGTGTAACCCTGTGACGACCGCTGCGTAGCCTGGTCGTCAGCCCAAGAAGCGTCCGCGTGGCCTGTAAGGACCACTGGACTCCGCCCTCCAAGCACTAGCCCCATGCCCGACGTACTGCACAGGTAGCGCAATACCCTCTTCGCTGCAGCCATGTGCTCTGGTCGGTGTCTCCCAGGAGCAACATAGCGTGCAAGAATGCTCAGAGGGTATGCAAGGTCAGGTCGAGTGCAGGTCATCAGGTACATGAGGCAGCCAACAAGCTCTGGGTACGGGCCACTCGATTCAACGGACTCATCCGAAGGCAGAGCTGAGAGCGAGTGGCGAGTAGACAGAGGAGTGGCCTGAGGTGAGGAGTACGTGAAGCCGAAGCGCTGAAGGACCTGCTGCACCATGTGTGACTGAGTCAAGGTGATGGTGCGGCGTGCTCTGTCCCGAGTGATCTGCAAGCCAAGGTAGCTGCGCAGTTCACCCAGGTCTGTGCACGTGTGTCTCTTCAGCAGCTCGGACTTCACGTAGGCGAGTCCAGCAGTGTCCGCTGTGGCAAAGACCAAGTCGTCGACGTACACGAGGATGTAGAACGGCGGCAGTGAAGTGTCGGTGCGCAGAAACAGCGACGGGTCAGCAGTAGACGGAGCAAACCCAAGAGCCGCAAGCGTAGTCCTCAGTGTGTCGTGCCACTCACGCGGTGCCTGGCGGAGACCGTAGACTGGCCGTCGGAGGCTCCACTGGGTGCCAGGAGGGAAAGTCCCAGTGAAGCCAGGTGGACGGCGCAGCCAGATCTCCTCGTGCAGGCTACCCTGCAGGAACGCAGTGCTGAAGTCGAGAGAGTGAAGCTCGTAGTCGCGCTGAGCGGCTATGTGCAGCAGCACCCGAAGAGTGGTCATCTTCGGGGTGGGAGAGAAGGTCTGAAAGTAGTCAACTCCCTGCCGCTGACTGAAGCCACGAGCAACGTACCGCGCCTTGAAGACAGGTGGAGAGCCCGGCGGCCGCTTCACCCGGAAGATCCACATGCCACTGACGATGTTCGCCCCAGGAGGGGGAACTGCGTCAACGTAGGTGCCTGTGGACTTCCAGGAAGCCATCTCTGCATCCATAGCTGCCTGCCACTGAGAGGAGTAGGGACCCTCTACGGCCTCCGCGTAAGAGCGCGGAGTCGGGATGTCTAGTGCATCCGGGTCTCCCTCAGGAGCAAGCAGTACAGACGCGAGATGAGGTGAAGCAGCAGCCAGACACTGTAACTCCTCATGCCTGTCCTCTAGGACGTCCGTGCCAAGAGCACACTCACCCCCGACGGACGGAGGACAGACAGACGCAGACTCAGCAACAAGACTAGCAGCGTAGTCTAGACGACAGCGAGCAGCAAAGTCGACGAGCTCAGCGACAAGAGCAGACGCAGTAGTGGACTCAAAAGAGGGGTCAGCGACGACAGTAGCAAGCAGACGCGTGACAGTAGGACTGGCAGCACGAAGAGAGTCCGACTCAGGGTCGGCAAGCGCAGGAAGAGAGGACTCAGGAGGAGAAGGCAAAGGGGCACGCAGAGGAGCAGTGGACGGACGCAGAGACATCCGGTGCGTGCCAGGGACAGGAGGAGGACGCTGACGCGAGCCGCGACCACTAGCGCGAGCAGCACGAACAGGCGACGCGGGACGAGACGCAGGCTCACGACGCTCAGCAAGACCTCCAGTAGGACCAGTGTAAGGAGAGGGAGCAGGCAGAGGAGAGGAAGGCTCCAACAGTGACTGCGACTGGACAGGCTGTGGACACTCTACCGAAGGAGAAAGACCAAGAACCTGCTGTAGGAGCGGAACGAAGTACGGCCGAGGCCGCGCGGCAGCTCCAGACTCAGCAGGGACAGCACCAGCACCCTCAGCGACAGCACCAGCGCCACCAACACCTCCAGCGGCAGGACCTCCAGCAGCACCAGCAGCAGAACCACCGCCAGGACAGACAGCAGTAGTCTCAGCACCAACACCCTCAGCAGCTCCAGCTCCAGTAGGACCCGCAGGCCCAGCAGCTCCGGGACCGGCAGCACCAGCACCCTCGACGGTCGACGAAGCTCCAGCTCCAGCAGCACTCCTCCAGCGGCGAGCAAACCACTCGCGCAGCTCCTGTGGAGAGAGGGGCTCCCGGCAAGACGCAGCAGCAGGAGAAACCCCAGGCTCAGCAGCTCCAGACTCAGCACCCCCAGGCACAGCAGCTCCAGACGTAGCACCCCCAGGCTCAGCAGCTCTAGACTCAGCACCTCCAGGCTCAGCAGCTCCAGACTCAGCACCCCCAGACTCAGTAGCTCCAGCTCCAGTAGGACCCGCAGGCCCAGCAGCTCCGGGACCGACAGCACCAGCACCCTCAGCAGGCGAAGAAGCTCCAGCTCCAGCAGCACGCCTCCAGCGGCGAGCAAACCACTCGCGCAGCTCCTGTGGAGAGAGCGGCTCCCGCCGAGACTGAAGAACCGGAGAGCCCCCAGGTCCAGCAGGCGCAGGCTCCGCACCTCCAGGCCCAGCACCCCCAGGCTCAGCAGCTCCTGACGTAGCACCCTCCGGCTCAGCACCCCCCGGCTCAGCACCCCCAGACTCAGCACCCCCCGGCCTCGCACCCCCAGGCTCAGCACCCCTAGCAGCAGCACCCCCAAGCTCAGCACCCGCAGCAGGACCAGACTCAGCAGCAACCTCGACTGGCCCGACCGTGTCTACCTGGGACACACCTGAAGGGGCAGGAACCTGAGGGGGGAGGGGGTCTACCGGGGGGGGAACTGGTACCAGGAAGTCCGGTGGGGGGGGGAGGGAAGGAGTACGGTAGGGGAAGAGGCGGTAGAAGGGGACTGACTCGTCGAACGTGACGTCCTGGGAGGACAGAACACGACGAGAGGAGGGGTGGTAGAACTGCCACCCTGGAGCGTCAGGGGGGAAGCCAAGGAAGACACAGGGAGCAGCACGGGGGGACAGCTTGTCCGCAGACAAGTCGCGGACAAACGCCCGAGATCCCCAGACACGGAACGCAGACGCATCGCCGACCTTCCCCGTCCACAGTAACACTGGGGACATCGCGGGCCGAGAGACCCTGGGGTGAAGGTTGAGCTGATGCGCCGCGTACCGAACCGCAAACGGCCACAGAAAGTGGGGGGCAGCCACATGCATCATGGACGTACGAGCGACATCCATGACCATGCCAATGCGGCGCTCAGCAATCCCATTTTGCTGTGGAGAGTCCGGAAGCGTAAAGGTCTGGCGGATCCCCTGTGCACGACAGTAGGCTCGCAGAAGGCGAGAGGAGAACTCCCCACCGCGGTCAGAGTGCAGACGCAGAACAGGAAAGTCCGAGCCGAAGCTCCTCCTGAGCTGGAGACGAGCCTCGCGGATCCAGTCGATCAGCACCTCAGTGACAGCACCCTTGCTGCGCAAGGGGAAGACTGAGGTGTAACGCGAGTAGTCGTCAACCACCAACAGGAAGTAGCGCTCATGACCCTGCCCACGGACGGGGGCCGGGCCCCACACGTCCATGTGAAGCGTCTGCAGAGGAGCCTCTGTCGGGGGAAACTGGGAGGAGTGAGGAGCAGCCCTAAGGCGCCCCTCGACACAGGGGACACAGGAAGGTCCTGGTCCCGAAGGAAGGGGAGGGAGAGACTGGGGAAGACCAGAGACAAGGACACGGGAAGCCATGCCCCGAAGACGGGGCAAGGAGGGGTGGCCTAGACGGTGGTGCCACAGAAGAGTCTCGTGAGACAGGAGGCGACACGAACAGGGGGCAGACTCAGGACCAGACCTGGACGCAGCAGCAAACACCTGACCCGACGCTGCTACCTGACCGGACGCGGGGACAGGAGGAGACTCAGTGGTCAGGGTGTAGAGGCTCGACCCCGGCCGACGCGAGAACGTGGCCAGGTGCCGGCCTGTGCGTGCGTCCGTGCAGTGGGTCACCCGCTGACTCGCAGGAGTGAACTGGTGAACCCCCGCATCCTGTAGGTCTGCACCACTCACCAAGTTCGCAAGCGGCCCCCTCAGGTCGCCTCGACAGGCGACGGGAAAAGGGGGGGGGGGGTGGTGGGGGCCGGTAGGTGCAGCGGCGGGGCCAGCAGGTGCAGTTGCGGGGCCAGCAGAAGGGGACGGCAGAAGCCGTCAGGAGGGGACGGCGGGGCCGTCAGGAAGGGACGGCGGGGCCGTCACGAAGGGACGGCGGGGCCGTCAGGAGGCGACCGGGCCGCGAAGGGGCGGCTGGGCCGGGATGGGGCGGGGCCGCGACGGAGGCAGGCGGCGGGGCCGCGTAAGGGCCTGGGCGGGGCCGCGACAGAGCCGTCAGCGGGGCCGCGTGAAAGCCGGGGCGGGGCCGCGTAGAAGCCGGGGCGGGGCCGCGCGAGAGCAGGCGACGGGGCCGCGAAGGAGCCGGGGCGGGGCCGCGTGAGAGCAGGCGGCGGGGCTGAGTAAGGGCCTGGGCAGGGCCGCGACAAAGCCGTCGGCGGGGCCGCGTGAAAGTCGGGGCGGGGCCGCGTAGAAGCCGGGGCGGGGCCGCGCGAGAGCAGGCGGCGGGGCCGCGTAAAGGCCGGGGCGGGGCCGCGACAGAGCCGGCGGCGGGGCCGCGTGAAAGCCGGCGACGGGGCCGCGTAAGGGCCGGCGGCGGGGCCGCGTCAGAGAAGGCGGCGGGGCCGCAGGGGAAATGGCGACCCGAGGGGTCGCTAAAAAAAAATCGCGCCTCGGGGGGCGCTTCGGTGGGCCCAAAAAAACGGTCCTTAGAAGGACCCGCTCTATACCATGTGATAATAAGCAAACAGGAATGAAATGACTAAGTCAGGGTTGGGTACAAATACAACCCTAGAAAGCTGTACCCCATATGTGCTACCCTACTATAGCCTACAAACATGCATCAGCTATAGTAATCTGACATCGTCGAACGTCGGATCCTTTCGCGCTGGGATCAAACGCTTCAGGGAGCCTCGGTCGTGCTGCTTCGAGGTTCGGCGACAGTGGTGCCATTGGTCCATGAAATGTCGGTTTCGCCACTGCTACGGGTGTTGTCGTTGCTACGTTCGCTGCTGCTGCGGTGGCGATTCCTGGTTGGTGTGTCAGAAGGGCCTCGAGTCGTCGTAGCACCACCTGCGTCTGCTCCATGTCGGTGTGGAGGCTCGCGATGTCGATCGTGGTCGCATAGTTGTCACCTTAGCCCTCCATGCCTGACATTGCGCGTTTGAAAAAACCAAAACGAGGAGGAGCAAAAAACACGGAACCGGTTTTACGTACCCGAAATTGGTGTTTATCAGCGTCACCCGCGCGGTTTTTGAAGACTCGGTTTTAGCGGTCGAAAAAACTTTCGCGTATAAACGGCTCTGATTACCAAGTGTGAGGATCTAGGATCGAGCTCAGAAAAGAGAATTGTAATTGAATGATCACCTGGGTACAATACGAGGCTATATATAGGCTCGACATAAGGCCCCGTAGCTTGGTGTTACGCAAAGGTTCAGAGGGTCGCGAAGCGTCCCGAACAGAGCCTTCCCGAATTCGGTAGAAGGCAATTCGGTGGCAACCGAAAAGCCCAGAATTCGGTGCACGCAACCTAGCTCGGTGCTATAACTATAATAAAATATAGAAAAGCACCTAGCCTAGGAAATCAAGCAATTCATGCATGCATATAATTATCCTATGCTAGAAATAGCATAATAAAGTTAAGGCAAGCAAGCATAGCTGGCATAAGCCGTCGTACTCTCACAACTCGGGCCAACAACGCTGACGTGTTCACCAAGGCGCTTCCGCCTAGTGACCATCAGCGCTTCTGCACTGCTCTTTGCCTTGTACTTGTTTCGTCTCACCTGCTTACCTCTTGACCTTGCTTGTACTGTGATCTCTATTATATACCTGATTGCCTACACTTGCTAGGTAGTGACCACTGAACTGCTTGCTTATACTTAGTTACATCTGCATGTGAACTGGTCTTGTGACCCCTTGTTCTCCCCCACTTTGCCTATGGGGGTGTGTCAAACATATATGCTTAGGTTATTTATCTAGGCTGTAGTGGGGTAGCCACTATGGGGTACAACCCCTTGTTCCTATTTTGTAACCAACTCTCTCGATAGTCATCTCATTCACTGCTCCTACTATCTCAACACAGGCGAGTATTAACGACGTGATGCTAGAAAGGAATGATGCATCTGATGGCCACAGCATGTGTGGGACATGTGTGGGCTCGCGTGCGACATGCATGAAGCGACGGCCACATCACGTGTGGCGTATATATGGATAGAACATGTATGCGACGCGCATGGGACACGTGCGGAATGTTGGAAACAAGTAACTTAACGCTTCCTTCGTGCCTTAACATCGAACCGAAAACGAGGCATGCTACAGCGGAGCAATGGCGAGTCAACCGAGGAGGTTGACAAAAAAGGAACAGCTGGAGGTTACGCGAAGGTCAAAGGTCAGCTACCTTTGACTCGACAAATACAGCGCGACAGCAAGGACAAACAACCGACTCGGTATTGAGCAGTTGCGCGAGTCGTCACTGTATCGAACCGCAACAGCAACAGCAAAACGGTTATTGCATCCCTTCATATTCCTTGTAATCTTATAAAAGCTTGTATTACTTAATAATAATCAATCTATCTTGCCCTCACATACCAGCGCAAGGTGGTTCAACAACATATCATTAAACGCTTCCGCAATACAACATTCCTATCAGAGTCTTAGCCTTGAAAGATCCTAAGGGCTTTTCTCTGTCAAACACTATATGTGTTATTATTGTGTAGGCTATAGTCGGTTAGTCTTTAGGGGGTACACAAAGTTAGGGTTTCCTAGTTGTACTCCAACTTTCATAGTGCAATCACTTCTTCGTAACATGGAATCAGAGCAGGTCCTCCGCTAGGACCGATTCCTAGGGCCCACCACTTCTGCTACTTACTAGCGCCCTCCTGCGCCCTACTGTCGGAGCACCCTCGAGCGCCTCCCCCCCTAGCGCCCTCGTGCGCCTTGTTTTCACGGCCCCCTAAGGCCCTTAGTGACCCGCGCGCCGCCCCTGAGAGGCCCCGTCGACCCCACGAGCCGCCCCCTAGAGGCCCCTTACAGGCCCCGTCGGCCCCGGTTGCCCCGCGCGCCCACCCCCTAGTGGCCCCGTCGGCCCCGTCGACCCCACGTGCCGCCCCTTAGCGGCCCCGTTGGCCCCGTCGACCCCGCGCGCCCACCCCTTAGCGGCTGCGTCGGCCCCACGCGCCGCCCCTTAGCGGCCCCGCTGGCCCCGTCGACCCCGTACGCGACCCCCTTAGAGGCTTCGTCGGCCCCGTAAGCCCCGCGCGCGCCCACTCCTTAGCGGCCCCGTCGGCCCCCTCGACCCACGCGCCACCCCTTAGCACCCCACCGCGACACCCACGGCCCCGCCAGAACGAGCCGCCCAAACCGAGCAGCCCGAACCGAGCCACCCAGCCCGAACCGAGCCGCCCAACCCGAACCGAGCCGAGTCGCCCGAACCCAACCGCGCCGCCCTACCCGAGCCGAGCCGCCCTACCTGAACCGAGCCGCGCCGCTCGTACTGGACCGAGCCGCCCTACCTGAGTCGCACTTCCTACTGTTTTTTAGGGTGCACCTACTGCTACAACTACTACTCTACTGCTACTCCCACTACTGCTATGGCTAGCCCTCCTGTGCTAGCTTTGGATGCTGAGGGCCGCCCAGTGAAGTTCGAAACCTGGCTAGATGACCTACACCTCTTCCTACAGCTCACTGCCAAGGAGGACATCTCAATGTACGATCACGCCCTAGGCCATGCTACTGCTCCTGCTGCTACTACTGACAGCACTACCCGCTCACAGTGGCAGACTCGTGATGCCCACGCTCGCTTCGCTATTCGCAACTCCCTGCCGATAGACGAGCGCGAGCACTTTGGCCAGCACAAGACTGCACAGGCACTGTACACCGCTGTCGTTGCCCGCTACTCCTCACCTGCCTCTGCCGCACTAGGCCGTCTCTCACTCCCCTACCTGTTTCCCGACCTGGCCTCGTTCCACACAGTCGCTGACCTCATCACACACCTCCGTACTAGTGAGGCCCGCTGCCGTGTCGCCATGCTCGATGAGTTTCTTGCCAAGAACCCTCCCCCGCTCTGGCTCACTCTCTACCACCTAGTTACCCGCCTCCTTGACACTCTGCGTGCTGTCAGGGATCACTTCCTAGCTCGCTGCCCCACTGAGCTCACCATCGCCCTCCTCGAGAAGGAACTGCTTGCAGCTGAGGCTAGCATAGTCGGTGTAGGTGCCTCTCGTGGCGACCCCCGCACCCCTTTCTTTGAGGGGTGTTCCCCTTCCCCCCTTCTTTCCTTTGTAGCCTCTGCTTCTGCTGTCAACCTCCTTGGTTTTGAGAAGGTCGGGGCCGCGTCTGCCTCTGGCGGGCATCGCAGAGGCAAGGGCAAAGGGGGCAAGGGAGGCGGAGGTGACGGAGGGGGAGGCGGTGGTGGGGGTGGTGGCGGCGGTGGGGGTGGTGGTGGGACTAGTGGGGCTAGTGGCAGCGGTGGGGGTGGTGGCGGCAACGGCGGGGGCGGTGGCAGGGGCGGGGGCGGTGGTGGGGGTGGCGGTGGAGGCGGCAGCGGCAGGGGAGGAGGTGGTCGATGAGGTGGTGGCGGCAGTGGTGGTCGTGGAGGCACTTGCGGTGGCCAGAGCCAACAGCACTCTCCGTCGCCCAAGGAGCTCCGTGAGTGGTACACTCGGCACGGGGGGGGGGGGGGGGGGGGGGGGGGGGGGGGGGGGGGGGGAGGGGGTGGTGGCCTTAGCTGCACGTACGTTATCCGCACTGGTGACCGCACTGGTTAGACGTGCGGGAGGGCGAACCCCACGCAGCGCTGCTTCTCCTGCCTCG
The DNA here is from genome assembly GCA_948144175.1 of Closterium sp. NIES-65. Classification (NCBI taxonomy): domain Eukaryota; kingdom Viridiplantae; phylum Streptophyta; class Zygnematophyceae; order Desmidiales; family Closteriaceae; genus Closterium; species Closterium sp. NIES-65. The sequence continues at coordinate 237,075 of CANXME010002069.1, forward strand.
ACGACGCCTGGCGTACTCAGTTCCCTGACGCCACTGAGCTGCCCCGCTGGGCTGATCTGATGAAGCAAAACATTGATATCTTTGCTCTAGACTTTGATGCTATTCTCTCTGCCATGTATGTGATGTCTATTAGTGGAGAGGGTGCCCAGTACCTGAGTGTTCCGCCCGACCCGGGCATTCGACCCGGTGAGGCTACCGTTCTAGGCGCTAGAGTGTCTGCTACCCCAGGTGCTGGTGAGGCTGCTGCTCTAGGTGCTGGTGCGTCTGCCCCCCCGGTTACTGAGTCGACTGAGGCACTGCACACCTTTACACGAGACTCAGGTGCCTCCCGCTGTTTCTTTCGTGACCGCACGGCTCTTGAGCAGCTTTCTCGGCCCGTTGCAGTCTCTCTCGCTGACCCCTCTGGGGGTCCAGTCCTTGCGACCTCCTCCGCTGTCCTCCCCTGTCCGGCCGTCCCGTCGGGCACACTGTCCGGTCTCTACCTCCCCTCGTTCTCTACGAACTTGGTGGCGGGTAGTGCGCTCCACGACAGGGGTGTCCACCAGTTCACCCCTGCCTACGAGCGCGTGACACACTGCACGTGTGCTCGGACGAGCCGTCACATGGCGACCTTCACACGGCAGCCGGGGTCGGACCTGTACACACTGACTACTGAGTCCCCTCAAGTAGCTGCGTCTGCGTCTGCGTCAGGTGAGCTGTCGCCCCCCTGCTTGTGCCACTCTCTGGCGCACGAGACAGTTCTCTAGCACCACCGCCTTGGTCACCCGTCCGTGCTGCGCCTTTGGGCAATGCACAAACGGTACCTTGTCTCTGGTCTTCCCAGGGTTCTCCCTCCCCTCCCACCCTCACCTGCTCCTCCCTTTCTTCCCTGTGTCGAGGGGCGGCAGCGCGCCACTCCTCACTCCTCCTCGTTTCCCCCGACGACTGCTCCCTTGCAGACGCTCCACATGGACGTGTGGGGCCCAGCCCGCGTCCGTGGTCAGGGTCAGGAGAGGTTGTTCCTGATAGTTGTTGACGACTACTCGCGCTACACCACGGTCTTCCCCTTGCGCACCAAGGGTGAGGTCCCTGATGTTTTGATCCCTTGGATCCGCGCTTCTCGTCTCCAGCTCATCGAGCGTTTCCACTCGGACCTTCCTGTCCTGCGCTTGCACTCTGACAGAGGTGGTGAGTTCTCCTCCGACCTCTTGGCAGCCTACTATACGGAGCACGGCATCCGCCAGTCGTTCACGCTTCTTGCCTCTCCACAGCAGAATGGGGTTGCTGAGCGCCGCATTGGCTTGGTTATGGAGGTCGCTCGTACCTCCTTGATCCATGCGGCTGCCCCCCCACTTTCTGTGGCCGTTTGCAGTCCGATACGCTGCACATCAACTCAACCTCTGGCCCCGTGTCTTCTTGCCGGAGACTTCCCCGACACTGCGTTGGATGGGAGAGGTTGACGATGCGTCGCGTTTCCGGGTCTGGGGATCTCGGGCTTTTGTTCGCGATGCGTCAGCGGACAAGCTCTCCTCCCGTGCTGTTCCGTGTGTCTTCCTTGGCTTTGTCCCGGACGCGTCCGGTTGGCAGTTTTACCACGCTTCCTCGCGCCGTGTCCTCGCCTCTCAGGACGTCACCTTTGACGAGTTGGTACCCTTCTACCGCCTCTTCCCCTACCGCAGTGCCCCGCTCCCTCCCCCGCCTCTCTTCCTCGCGCCAGGTGCGGCTGCAGTAGACCCCCTCCCCCCTCAGGGTGCCGCTCCCTCAGGTGTGTCTCAGGTAGACCCGGTTGAGCCTGTCGAGGTAGCAGTCGACTCTCGTCCAGCTAGGGGTACTGACCCTGAGCGTGCGGAGCCTGGGGTTGCGGAGTCTGGGGGTACTGAGCTTGGGGGTGCGAAGTCTGGGGGTACTAAGCATGGAGGTGCTGAGCTTGGGGGTGCGGAGCTTGGAGGTGCTGAGCCTGGGAGTGCTACACCTGGAGGAGCCATGGACGCAGAGATGGCTTCCTGGAAGTCCACAGGCACCTACGTCGACGACGTTCCCCCACCTGGGGCGAACATCGTCAGTGGGATGTGGATCTTCAGGGTGAAGCGGCCGCCAGGTTCTCCGCCTGTCTTCAAGGCTCGTTACGTTGCTCGAGGCTTCAGTTAGCGAGAGGGAGTAGACTTCTTCTAGACCTTCTCCCCCACCCCGAAGATGACCACTCTTCGGGTACTACTGCACGTTGCTGCCCAGCACGACAACGAGCTTCACTCTCTTGAATTCAGCACAACTTTCTTGCAGGGCAGTCTGCATGAGGAGATCTGGCTGTGCCGCCCTTCTGGCTTCACTGGGTCGTTCCCTCCTTGTACTCAGTGGAGCCTCCGCCGACTGGTGGCGCCACGTGAGTGGCACGACACACTGAGGACTACTCTTGCGGCACTTGGGTTCTCTCCTACTGCTGACCCACCGCTGTTTCTACGCACCGACACTTCGCTGCCGCCGTTCTACATCCTCGTGTACGTCGACGACTTGGTCTTTGCCACAGCTGACACTGAGTCTCTCGCCCACGTGAAGTCGGAGCTGCAGAAGAGACACACGTGCACAGACCTGGGTGAACTGCGCAGCTACCTTGGCTTGCAGATCACCCGGGACAGAGCATGCCGCATCATTACCCTGACTCAGCCACACATGGTGCAACAGGTCCTTCAGCGCTTCGGCTTCACCTAGTCCTCAGCACAGGCCACTCCTCTGGCTATAGGTCACTTGCTCTCAGCTCTGCCTTCAGATGAGTCCGTAGAGTCGAGTGGTCCTTACCCAGAGCTAGTTGGTTGCCTCATGTACCTGATGACTTGCACTCGTCCTGACCTAGCATACCCTCTTGGCCTTTTGGCTCGCTACATGGCTCCTGGTCGTCACCGAAAGGTGCACTGGGATGCTGCAAAGAGGGTATTGCGCTACTTGTGCAGTACATCAGGCATGGGGCTCGTGCTTGGAGGAGGGAGCTCAGTTGTTCTCACTGGGCACTCAGACGCTTCTTGGGCTGACGACCAGGCTACGTAGCGGTCGTCACAGGGTTACACCTTCAGCCTTGGCTCTGGTTCAGTTTCGTGGCGCTCTACTCATTCGTCTTCGGTTCTCAGCTCCAGTTGTGAGGCTGAGATCTACGCCACAGCCATAGCTGCACAGGAGTTATGCTGGCTCACCTATCTGTTGACCGACCTTGGAGTGCGGCCTAGTTCTCCTCCAGTACTGTACGTCGACAACAAGGCTGCCATTGCCTTGTGAGAGGAGCACAGACTGGAGCACAGAATGAAGCACATCGCTCTCCGTTACTTCCTTGCTCGTGAGCTTCAGCAGAGTGGTCAGCTTCGTCTGCGCTACGTGGCCTCTCAGGCCAACACCGCTGATATTTTCACCAAGGCACTTCAGCCTGGTGATCATCAGCGCTTCTGTACTTTGTTGGGGCTAGTGCCCACTTTGTCTCACTTGTTGTAGGCTTTGCGTGTACTGTAATCTCTATATATACTCCTGCCTGTTTGCCCTGCTAGGTTGAGATCACCCTTGCTGTCTGTACTACTTATATATACCTCTGCATGTGAACTGGCCTTGTGGCCCTTTGCTTGTGCTCGGAGTCTGTGGTGACGTTGTGATCCACCCTGAGCTTGCTTGCCTTCCTTGACTGGTCTTGTGACCCCTTGTTCTCCCCCACTTTGCCTATGGGGGTGTGTCAAACACTATATGTGTTATTATTGTGTAGGCTATAGTGGGTTAGCCTTTAGGGGGTACACAAAGTTAGGGTTTCCTACTTGTACTCCAACTTTCATAGTGCAATCACTTCTTCGTAACATTCTCAGCCCAACATTGTATGAGAGCAGACAAGGCAAGATTTAACTTCGTTTAAAATCCTACAACATTAGAAGACATGGCAACACAGAAGGAGAGAAGCTCCTCTAACGGCTCTCTCGTCACTACCCCTACTCCACCTCTAGCCTCTAGCCTAGAGACAGAGGGAGGCACGGCGACAAGACCAGGTGCTAAGTCCACTGAGACTCCCACAAACCAAACGACCGGCTTCGACCCAAATATGATGGAGAAGTTCTTCTCCTTCATGTCCTTCTACGAACAGCACCAACAAGGAGCACTTGCGCAGTCAAACAAGAGCGACAACAACAAGGACGTTACTCCAATGAGTCTTGACGGCTCATCCTACGCATGCGGAAACCAGCAGCAACCTACCTTTGCTCCGTACGAGCCTCAACGTGGCTCCATCAGCTTCATGCTGCACCAACAGCCTCCACGTGGACAAGAGAAGACATTGGACGCACTTCAGGTTCAATCTCAATTCGCACACGTTCTGAAGCTGCAGAAATCAACACCCTTTGACGGAAATGACTTTTATACCTGGTCCTTCGAATTCGAGTTGATTATGGAAGGCGCGCAGATCCTCTGATTCTTCGATGGATCCCTACCATACCCAACACACGGGACGCAATACGACAAACAACAGTATACGTATCAGACGCTAATGGCGTGTACGATTCTCCTACGCAATATCACTCCGAACAAGCAGCAGAACATTCGGTCTTATCATGGATACGACAACTCCGCCGAGCTCGCGTACAGCCACTTGAAGAACCTGTATCAAGCAACAGACAGCATTAATCAGAGTTGTCTCATGGCACAGCTGACAACAGTGGAAATGAAACCCGACAAAAAGGGGATGGCATATATCAGCCGTTGTCGTGGACTACGCGACAGACTACTTCAATGCGGAGGATCAATATCCGAAGAAGCCTTCGTGACTATCGTCATCACTTGTCTCGGTCCTCATTGGCGCTCCACTCAAGCTATCCTTCGAGCTCACGGGAAGATCTCTGAAGCGGCACTCTGTGCTGAAATTCACGCTGAACAGCATGATATGGACCTACATGAAGACCGACACAAGAAAAGGGCGTCAACACCTGAGTTCGCGTTTCACACTCAACGGCGTTACAACAACAACAACCGACAGAACAAACACCAAGCTCAACAGTATGTACCGCCATTCTGCCATCTCTGCAAGACGTCTGGACACCCCCGCACTCACTGCCCGAATCAGCAACAGTCAACACCGTGGCAGCGTCAGCTTCGACCCTCAAGCAGTCAAGTGGCTTCTATACAGGCGCATCCCACCAATCAAGTACAGTCGACATCGACGACAAAATCTGCACAAGGCACAAGAAACATCGTGAGCTGCATGGCAAGAACAACTAATTCCTGCATCGCCGGATCGCCACCATACTACTCACCAGAAGAACTACTCGACGGAAGCACCCCTCGCCGCGAATCACTAGAGCCCAACCCGACGTATGCAGCTATCGCCCAAAGCGAACCGTCCGGGAAAGACAACTGGTTCTTGGATAGTTGCTGCGGATAGCACATGTGCTCCTCGAGTCGCTTCGTTCAACGGGAACACCAACTGCAGCGCGAAGTCGTCATCACCGTCGCCAACAATCAGAACCTGCGCACACGACGACAAGGAGTAGTTCAGCTTCAATCGCGAGAAACCAAAGTTATCCTGCAGATGTCAAAAGTCCTGATTGCAGAAGGACTCGGCTACAACTTACTAAGGGTCAGTCAAATCATGGCGAAGGGAATCCATCTTGAAGCGGACAACACCACCCAGGAGTTCAAACTGTACAACGGGAGAGGCGGATTGTACATTGGAATAGCCATACTGAAGAATAATGTCTTCGTTCTTGACTTTGTTCCAGATCAAGGCACCGCCGACAGCAACGGCATCGTCAACTTCAATTCCTGGACACACCCACCGGATCTCGACCCCGACTTCAGTCCCGGCGGCTTCTGGTACTCAAACACCATTCCTGAACCAGAATAGACGAGAGCATTAGCAACAATCCAGAAAACAACGGCAGCAGCAGACACAACACCTGCAGCAGCAGAGACAACATCGCCAGCAGCAGAGACAACGCCAACCACGACACCAATCGCAGGTCCGTCAACAGCACCAATCTTAACCGACACTCCACCAACTCCTGTGCAATACCTAATCCCCGCTCCACGCGACGTTCACCAAAGCGCCAACATCACCGCAAGCTTCTACTCCAGCTCTGATTTGTACAGGTGTTCATCTGGACATCGCGCCGACAAATCGTTATGGCATCAAAGGTTACGACATCCCAGCAACACCGCGCTGAACAACACGATTAGAGCAGGAGTACTTGATAAAGGTTCGCTACTCCTACCCGATGGCAGAGAACTTCAACGAGTTTGAGGAACATGTTTTACCTGCCCTGAAGCCAACTTACCGCATAAGTCGTTCGTCTCTCACCACAACCCGAGCGCACCAGCATACGCGCGACATACTGTACAATCGTGAACTCGGACAAGGAGCCTACAACTATGTCATCACGTTCATCGATGCTGCCACACGATATGTCTGGCACCTCAACCTTCCAAGCTGCAACATGGCCTTCGAAGCCTTCGTCGTCTGGCTTCCTGTAGCAGAACGAGAATCAGGAGTGAAGCTGAAAAGCTTCTAGTTAGACAGGGGAGGGGAATATCAGTCACCAAGGTTCAAGCAGTACCTGGCAGACAGAGGCATCAAGTGACTCATCTCTCTTCCCTACGCTCATCAACAGCAAAGCGTGGTAGAAAGAATGAACAGGACCCTCCAGAACACCATGTGCAAACTGTTACGTGGCATGCGGCTACCCAACCACCAGTAGCCCAAGGCAATGGACCACGCTGTCATGCTGGACAACTTGCTCTCGTCATCATCGCTCCCGAATAACGCATCACCGCATCTGGTGTGGACAGGAAAATTCGGCAACACACAAATGTTATGAGAGTTCGGCTGCATGTTACAGTACCGACCCCCAGCTGCACGCGCCGGTCGATTCTCCCAACGCGCACAATGGGGACTACACCTGGGCATTGAAAAACACTGGAAGATCTTCGACGTCCACACAAAGGAAACAGTGGCAGAACGTGACGTTATCTTTGAGAAAAATGAAACGAGAATGAAATGACTAAGTGAAAGCTGGGTACAAATACAAACCCTAGAAAGTTGTACCCCATATGTGCTACCCCACTATAGCCTACAATAACTATGTCATATAAATCTGACACAACCCCCATAGGCAAAGTGGGGGAGTACAAGGGGTCACAAGACCAGTCAAGCAAAGCAAAGCAAAGCAAGCTCAGGGTGGATCACAAAGTCACCACACATTCCGAGCACAAGGTCAAGGCCACAAGGCCAGTTCACATGCAGGAGTACACACATATATATAAAAGGCTAGACAAGCAAGAGTAAGAGCATATATATATGTAACAGTACAAGCAAGGTAAAGAGGTAAGCAAGTGAGGCAAGGCAGGCACAAGACCCAGCTGAGTACAGAAGCGCTGATGATCACAAGGCGCAAGTGCCTTGGTGAAGATATCAGCAGTGTTGGCCTCAGAGGCCACGTACGCAAGACGCAGCTGACCACGTTGCTGCAGCTCACGAGCAAGGAAGTAGCGAAGAGCAATGTGCTTCGTTATGTGCTCCAGTCTCTGCTCTCGACACAAGGCCAGCATGGCCTTGTTGTCTACGTACAGCACTGGAGGAGAACGAGGCGGCTCTCTGAGGTCATTCAGCAGGTAGGTGAGCCAGCGAAGCTCCTGTGCAGCCATGGCCCCAGCGTAGATCTCAGCCTCACAACTGGAGCCGAGAACAGAAGACGAGCGCGTAGCCCGCCAAGAAACAGAGCCGGAACCAAGGCTGAAGGTGTAGCCCTGTGACGACCGCTGCGTAGCCTGGTCGTCAGCCCAAGAAGCGTCTGCGTGCCCAGTGAGGACCACTGGACTCTGCCCTCCAAGCACAAGCCCCATGCCCGACGTACTGCACAAGTAGCGCAACACCCTCTTCGCTGCGGCCATGTGCTCCGGTCGGTGTCTCCCAGGAGCAACATAGCGTGCGAGAATGCTAAGAGGGTATGCAAGGTCAGGTCGAGTGCAGGTCATCAGGTACATGAGGCAGCCAACAAGCTCTGGGTACGGGCCACTCGACTCTACGGACTCATCCGAAGGCAGAGCTGAGAGCGAGTGGCGAGTAGACAGAGGAGTGGCCTGAGGCGAGGAGTACGTGAAGCCGAACCGCTGAAGGACCTGCTGCACCATGTGTGACTGAGTCAGGGTAATGGTGCGGCGTGCTCTGTCCCGGGTGATCTCCAAGCCAAGGTAGCTGCGCAGTTCACCCAGGTCTGTGTACGTGTGTCTCTTCTGCAGCTCGAACTTCACGTGGGCGAGTCCAGCAGTGTCAGCAGTGGCAAAGACCAGGTCATCGACGTACACGAGCATGTAGAACGGCGGCAAAGAAGTGTCGGTGCGCAGAAACAGCGACGGGTCGGCAGGAGAGGGAGCAAACCCAAGAGCCGCAAGCGTAGTCCTCAGTGTGTCATGCGACTCACGCGGTGCCTGGCGGAGACCGTAGACTGGCCGCCGGAGGCTCCACTGGGTGCCAGGAGGAAAAGTCCCAGTGAAGCCAGGTGGGCGGCGCAGCCAGATCTCCTCGTGCAGGCTACCCTGCAAGAAAGCAGTGCTGAAGTCAAGAGAGTAAAGCTCGTAGTCGCGCTGAGCGGCTATGTGCAGCAGCACCCGAAGAGTGGTCATCTTTGGGGTGGGAGAGAAGGTCTGAAAGTAGTCAACTCCCTGCCGCTGACTAAAGCCACGAGCCACGTACCGCGCCTTGAAGACAGGTGGAGAACCGGGCGGCCGTTTCACCCTGAAGATCCACATGCCACTGACGATGTTCGCCCCAGGCAGGGGAACCTCATCAACGTAGATGCCTGTGGACTTCCAGGAAGCCATCTCTGCATCCATAGCTGCCTGCCACTGAGAGGAGTAGGGACCCTCTACGGCCTCCGCGTAAGTGCGCGGAGTCGGGATGTCAAGTGCATCCGGGTCTCCCTCAGGGGTAAGCAGTACGGACACGAGATGAGGTGAAGCAGCAGCCATACACTGGAACTCCTCATGCCTGTCCTCAAGGACGTCCGTGCCAAGGGCACACTCACCCCCGACGGACGGAGGACAGACAGACTCAGACTCAGCAACAAGACTAGCAGCGTAGTCTAGACGACAGCGAGCAGCAAAGTCGACGAGCTCAGCAACTAGGGCAGACGCAGCAGTGGATGCAAAGGAAGGGTCAGTGACTACAGTAGCAGGAAGACGCGTGACAGTAGGACTGGCAGCACGAAGAGAGTCCGACTCCGGGTCGGCAAGAGTAGGAAGAGAGGACTCAGGAGGAGAAGGCAAAGGGACACGCAGAGGAGCAGTGGACGGACGCAGAGACATTCGGTGCGTGCCAGGGACAGGAGGAGGACGCTGACGCAAACCGCGACCACTAGAGCGAGCACCACGAAGAGGCGACGCAGGACGAGACGCAAGCTCACGACGCTCAGCAAGACCTTCAGTAGGACCAGTGTAGGGAGAAGGAGCAGGCAATGGGGAGGCCGGCAGTAACTGTGACTGTGACTAGACAGAATGTGGACACTCTAAGGGAGGAGGAGGACCAAGAACCTGCTGAAGGAGCGGAACAAAGTACGGCCGAGGCCGCGCGGCGACTCCAGACACAGCAGGAACAGCATCAGCGCCCTAAGCGGCAGTACCAGCACCAACAGCACCTCCAGCTGCAGTACCTCCAGCAGCACCAGTAGCACCCCCAGCAGGACCGCCTCCAGGACCGACAGCAGTAGCCTCAGCGCCTACACCCTCAGCAGCTCCAGCTCCAGTGGTACCCGCAGGCCCAGCAGCTCCAGTACTCCCAGTACGAGCACCTCCGGGCCCCGCGGCACCAGCACCCTCAGCAGCCGAAGAAGCTCCAGCTCCAGCGGTACGCCTCCAGCCCCGGGCAAACCACTCGCGCAGCTCCTGTGGAGAGAGTGACTCCCGCCGAGACGAAGCACCCGTAGAACCTCCAGGCCCAGCACCGCCAGACGCCACACAAGCAGGCCCAGCGCCCTCAGGCTCCGTACCCCTAGGCTCAGCAGCTCCAGACGAGGCACCCTCAGGCTCAGCACCTCCAAACGTAGCACCCCTAGGCTCAGCACCTCCAGGCGTAGCACCCCCAGGCTCCGCACCCCCAGGCTCAGCACCCCCAGGCTCAGCACCCCCAGCAGCACCAGAGTCACCAGTAACCTCGACAGGCTCGACCGCGTCTACCTGGGACACACCTGAAGGGGTAGGACCCTGAGGGGGGAGGAGGTCTACTGGGGGGGGACCTGGCACAAGGAAGAGCGGTGGCGGGGGGAGGGACGGACTGCGGTAGGGGAAGAGACGGTTGTAGGGGACCGACTCGTCAAACGTGACGTCCTGGGAGGACAGAACACGGCGAGAGGTGGGGTGGTAGAACTGCCACCCTGGCGCGTATGGGGGGAAGCCAAGGAAGACGCAAGGAGCAGCATGAGGGGACAGCTTGTCCGCAGACAAGTCGCGGACAAACGCCCGAGATCCCCAGACACGGAACGCAGACGCATCGCCAACCTTCCCCGTCCACAGCAAAGCTAGGGAGGTCTCCGGCATGGAGACCCTGGGGTGAAGATTGATCTGATGCGCCGCGTACTGAACCGCAAACGGCCACAGAAAATTGGGGGCAGCCGCATGCATCATGGACGTACGGGCGACGTCCATGACCATGCCAATGCGGCGCTCAGCAATCCCATTTTGCTGTGGAGAGTCCGGAAGCGTAAAGGTCTGGCGGATGCCTCGTGCTCGACAGTAGGCTCGTAGAAGGCCAGAGGAGAACTCTCCTCCTCTGTCAGAGTGCAGACGCAGAACAGGAAAGTCCGAGCCGAAGCTCTGCCGGAGCTGGAGACGAGCTGCGCGGATCCAGTCGATCAACACCTCAGTGACATCACCCTTGCTGTGCAAGGGGAAGACTGTGGTGTAACGCGAGTAGTCGTCAACCACCAGCAGGAAGTAGCGCTCGTGACCTTGTCCACCGACACGGGCCGGGCCCCACACGTCCATGTGAAGCGTCTGCAGCGGGGCCTCTGTTGGAGGAAACTGGGAGGAGTGAGGAGCAGCCCGCTGCCGCCTTTCGACACAGGGGACGCAGGTAGGGCCAGGCCCCAGAGGAAGGGGAGGGAGGGACCGGGGAAGACCAGAGACAAGGACACGGGAGGCCATGCCTCGAAGACGAGGCAGGGAGGGGTGACCAAGGCGGTGGTGCCATAGGAGAGTCTCGTGAGACAGGAGGCGACACGAGCAGGGGGCAGACTCAGGACCAGACCTGGACGCTGTAGCAAACACCTGACCCGACGCAGCTACCTGACCAGACGCAGTGACAGGAGGAGACTCAGTGGTCAGTGTGTACAGGCTCGACCCCGGCCGACGTGTAAACATGGCCAGGTGCCGGCCTGTGCGAGCGTCCGTGCAGTGGGTCACCCGCTGACTCGCAGGAGTGAATTGGTGAACCCCCGCATCCTGTAGGTCAGCACCGCTCACCAAGTTCGTAGAGAACGAGGGGAGGTAAAGACTAGACAAGGTGCCAGTGGTGGCCGCCGGACACGGGAGGACAGTGGAGAAGTGAGAAAGGACAGGACCCCCAGAGGGGTCTGCCAGAGAGACTACAAGTGGCCGACTAAGCGGCGCGAGTGTGGTGCGGTCTCGAACGAAGGAGCGAGAAGCCCCTGAGTCAAGGGTGAAAGTGAGGGAGGCCGAAGCCGACGCGGTACCTGAGAGCGCTGACTCACCAGTATCTGAGAAAGTAGACGCACTGGCACCTAGAGCAGCAGCCTCGCTAGCACCCAGAGAAGCAGCCTCACCAGTACCTAGAGCAGAAGTCTCAATGCCCGGGTCGGGCGGAAAACACCGGTAACAGTCACCCTTATCACTAATGGTCACAGCATACATGGCAGCAAGAATAGCATCAAATTCAAGGTCAAAGATAGCTACTCCCGCCCTAGACACCTCACCCGAGCGGGGGATCTCAGTGGCCTCCGGGAACTGGTGACGCCAAGCGTCCGTCAGGCGGCCAAAGTAGTGTTGGGTGGGGTGCGCACCCCCACACTGCTCACCCGCGCGGTCGCCAGTGCGTAGGACGTAGGTGCACGGACCAGTACCCCCACCCCGCTGACGTGCAGCGTACCACTCACGGAGCTGCTGAGGGGGGGGGATGTCCCGAGTGCGCTGCTGCTGCTGGCGCGGACCACCACCGGAGCCGACCCGCTGCGTAGCGCCACCCCGACCAGCTCCACCTCCTCCGCCACCGCCTCCGCCACCGCCTCCGCCACCGCCGCCACCTCCGCTACCTCCGCTCCCACTGCCACCGCCGCCGCCGCCTCCGCCTCCATTGCCGCCACCGACACCTCCACCCCCGCCACCACTCCCACCACCACCCCCACTCCCTCCGCCGCCTCCACCGCCACCTCCACCGCCCCCGCTAGCTCCTCTAGTGCCCCGGCCCCCCTTGCCCTTGCCAGAGCGGCGTCTCCCGCTAGGGGTAGACGCCGCACCGACCGACTCAAGACCAACGAGGTCGGCCGCAGCAGCTGAGGCGACAGAGGGCAAAAGGGGGGAGGGGGAACACCCCTCAAAGATGGGGGTGCGAGGGTCACCACGAGAGGCTCCTACAGGGACTATGCTCTTCTCTGCTGCTAGGAGGGCCTTCTCGAGGAGGTCAACGGTGAGAGTGGTGGGGCAAACTAAGAGGAAGTGGTCCCGGACTACACGAAGAGAGTCAGGGAGCCGGGTGACTATGTAGTAGAGGGTGATGTACATGGGGGGGGGGGTTCTTGGCGCAGAACTCAGCAGGAAGCGCAGCGCGGTAGCGAGTGTCACTAGTGCGGAGGTGCGTAATGAGGTCAGCGACTGTGGGAAAGGCAGCAAGGTCAGGGATGAGGTACGGTAGCATGAGGCGGCTCAGTGTAGCAGTGGCAAGGGAGGAGTAGCGTGCAACTACAGCGTCGTACAAGGTCTGAGCACTCTTGTACTGGCTAAAGTGCGCACGCTCAGAGGTAGGCAGGTGGCGACGCACAGCAAGACGTGCAGCAGCATCGCGTGTGGCCCAGTGTGAGCGAACAGTGGCGTCAGCATCAGCAGCAGGGGCAGGAGAGGCACCAGAGGTGAGGTCAAAGAGGGAGAGACCGTCCGCCCTATCGCACTGTAGGAAAAGCTGCAGGTCATCTATCCAGACATCAAAGTCAATGGCCCGACCCTCAGCGTCAAAAGTGAGGACACTAGGGGTAGCCATGACAGCAGTAGTCTAGTAGCGCGAACAGTGGGGTAAGGGCAGTGCAGTGGTAGAGGCGCTGCTCTTACCAGACAGGGGCAGCTCGGGCGGCTCGGCGGTGACTGTAGCTCGGGCGGCTCGGGCGACTCGGCGGCTTGGGCGGCTCGGGCGGCAACTGCGGCTCGGCGACTTGGCGACTCGGGCGGCTCGGGCGACTCGGCGGCTCGGGGCGGCTCGGGCGACTCGGCGGCTTGGGCGGCTCGGACGACTCGGCGGCTCAGGCGGCTCGGGCGGTAGGGGTAGGCGACGGGGCCGGGGCCCCATGTAGGCGACGGGGCCGGGGCCCCAGGTAGGCGACGGGGCCGGGGCTGCAGGTAGGCGACGGGGCCGGGGCCGCAGGTAGGCGACGGGGCCGGGGCCGCAGGTAGGCGAAGGGTCCGGGGCCGCAGGTAGGTGACGGGGCCGGGGCCGCAGGTAGGCGACGGGGCCGGGGCCGCAGGTAGGCGACGGGGCCGGGGCCTGAGGTAGTAGACGGGGCCGGGGCTGCAGGTAGGCGACGGGGCCGGGGCCACAGGGAGGCGACGGGGCCGGGGCCACAGGGAGGCGACGGGGCCGGGGCCGCAGTTAGGTGACGGGGCCGGGGCCGCAGGTAGGCGACGGGGCGGGGGCCGCAGGTAGGGCGGCGCGATGGCCGCGAGGTAGGCGACGGGGCCGCAGGGCGGCGGATCGGGGCCAGGAAGGGTGGCGCCGGGGCCGCAGGGCTGGGCGACGGGGCTGCTAGGGCGGCGGATCGGGGCCGAGAGGGCGGTGCGACGCAGCCGCTAGGGGGGCGCGACGGGATTAGAGAGGGGAGCGCGACTCGGGCAGGGGTTGAGCGCGCTCCGGAGGAAAAAAAAAAAATCGAATCGGTGGGCCCTAGGAACAGTTCCCACTGGGACTCGTCACCGCCGTCCACGGAGCAGAGCCATCTAAGGAGACTGCCACAGTTCAGCATGCTCTGTGGGGGTAGCATAGGGAAAAATGGCGTGAAGCCATGGACAAAGAATTAAAGGCGCTGGAAGAACGTAACACTTGGAAGGTCGTTCCTATCGAAGTAGCACGCAACAAGACGATACTCACCGTGAAGTGGGTTTTTCGTGTGAAAACGAAGGCAGATGGAACCATCGACAAGTTTAAAGCACGCTGGGTCGTACGTGGCTTCGACCAAGAACACGGACGAGACTTCACCGAGACTTTTGCACCGGTCAGCCGACACACCTCACTGCGGATTCTCCTCGCGATAGCTGCCATGAAGTGGAAGAAGCTCCGACAAATCGATGTCGCCAACGCCTTTCTCTACGCTACTGTTGATGCTGAGATTTTCGTCGAGCGACCGCACGGCTCCAACGCAGATCCTAATCATGTCTGTCAACTGCTGAAGTCCCTTTACGGCATCAAGCAAGCTCCAAGACTGTGGCAGCAATACCTACACGCTCGACTAATTCGCATCGGATTCCGCCAACTCCCACACGACCAAGACATGTATCGACTCACGAAAGGTACCGACTACATCCTGCTCATTGTCTACGTGGACGACTTTCTCTACATCGGCTTGACCGACGGCATCACGACTTGGTTCGATGGGGAGCTACAGCGGGATCTCACATTCACCGTCTCCTCCACTGTAACACAGTATCTCGGGCTCAACATACAGGAAGGAGAAAATGCGATCTACCTCAGCGCCGCGTTATACGCCGACACCATCGCCACGCGCTTTGGACTTACCCCAGCCTCTATCTCTACGCCATACTGCTACACCGCCGGAAATCACACGGAAACAACACCTCCGCTCAAACCCGCCGGCATACGCGATTATCAACGAAAGCTGGGATGCCTGCTCTTCGCATCCGTCACCTGCCGGCCGGACCTATCTTACTCAGCGAGCCAGCTCGCTACCTACCTCAAGAAGCCTGAAGCAGAACGCATGGCGGAACTCGACCGCGCACTTCACCTACTCGTCAGCACCCCGACAACTGGCCTGACCTACTACAAAACCGAAACCACGACGCCCAAGCTAATCAGCTACGTGGATGCCGACCACGCCGGCAACTCCGACAACATGCATTCGCGTACCGGCTTCATCTACCGACTCGAGCCTATCGGGCCTATCTCGTGGCAGTCGAGCCAATAGGAATTAATCGCCCTCTCCTCAGCTGAAGCAGAATATATTGCACTCTGCTTAGCCACCAAGGAAGGAGTGTACCTTCGCGAACTGCTGGAAGAAGCGAATCTGGCCCACTTACCCAGCTTCTCTCTGTTCTGCGACAACCAATCTGCAATTCGCGTAGCGAACAAAAACGGATTCGCAAACCGGACGAAACATATCGCCCAGCGATACTTCTTCGTAAAAGACAAAATCGAGGAGGGGAGACTCGAGTTATCCTACTGACCCACGTCCGAGATGCAGGCCCTCATAAGTCAGACTTTTTTCTCTGATTTGACAAAAAAACTCTGATATTTCAGATATTTTTTCCAGGGTACTCTGCAAATTTCAGATTTTTTAGGGCCTCAACTATGAAAGTTTCAGACTTTTTTTAAGGCTAACTAAGAAATTTCAGAGTTTTCCGGGAGTGTACTCTGATCATTCAGAGTACAAACACGATCTTGACTGGTGATTTGGACTTCATGGGTCACAGCGGACTTGCATTTTCAACGCAAAATCGCCTAACAACACAAAATTTCGCCCAATCATAGCAAAATCGCCCTGACACCACAGATTTGTGCCGTCAGAGCACAACAACTTCGTCCAATCACAAAACAATTCCACCTGGCATTGCAGATTCGCCCTTTCACACCACAAGATTCGCCCTGACACAAAAAATCGCCCTGTGAGAGCATGTTCTCCCGGAAATCCCCTTAGTCTTGCACGTTTCGGTATCAAACGAATGAAACATTGAATACATTTATGATGAAACATTGAATACATTGAAGACTTTTATGTAAAGACACTCTGAGATTTCAGACTTCTTTATATGCAAGCTCTGAGAGTTTTAGACTAGAACTGTGTACTATTCTGACAAATCAGACAGACCAAAAATGAATCTGAAGGCCAGCCGAGGTGGCAGCCGATTATTTGACCAAGAAACTTGGAAAGCAGAAGTTCGAGTACTGCATGCTTCTGACTGGACAAGGCCACGTCACCAGCAACGACACTCCAGAAGTGAAGGGGAGTGTGTCAAACTATATATGTGTTAGTTTTGTGTAGGCTCTAGAGGGGTAGCCCATATGGGGTACAACCCGAAGTTAGGGTTAGTACTTGTACCCTCATTTCATTCAATGCAACTATTCATGCTTACTATCTTGACATGGTTGTGAAAAGTTTAGAAGAAAGAAGAGGGTTGCACTAGCAAGAATGAGGATACAAATAGCAAACCCTAGAAGGGTTGTACTCGCTATAGAGCACCCCACTACAGGCTAGAGCATAATATTCTGACACACCCCCATAGCCGAAGTGGGGTGTAATCAGCAGAGCAAGCAAAGCAGTACAAGCTCAGGGTGGATCACAATGTCACCACACATTCTGAGCACAAGTGCAAGAAGTAATAGTTTAAGTTCACAATTATGAGCAAAGCTAGTGGTAGTCACAACGGGCAAGTGAGGAGGAGAAGAGAGAGTGAGAGGAGAGGAGATAGGAGGTGACGGCTGAAGCTGCAGACACACGGGCAACAGGAGGCACACTGGCACAGTGGCTACCGGAACAACGCTCCGGACTACTGGAGTAACTGGCCCCGCGGCTAAAGTAGCGGCAGACGAGCAACGGACCCACGGGCGACTGGCACAGCTGGCTACGACTGGGCTACCGGAGCAACTCCCCGGAATGCAGGTGCTGCTGGCGACACGACGGCAACCTCCATTCAGCTTCCCCAAACGATCCCACTCCCCTGACACACACCCGCTGCTACACCCCTAGCTCCACTCCCACCCCACCCCCTAGCACCACTCCGTCGAATCCCACACACCCACCCCCCTCAGCGGTAGCTGCAGCAGTGGGAGACAGAGGAGGAGGAGGAGCAGGGGAGACCACACACCCGCCACCCCCCAGGTCGCCTCGACAGGCGACGGGAAAAGGGGGGGGGGGAGGCGGTGCCATAGGTAGGGCGACGGGGCCGGGCCGTAGGTAGGGCGACGGGGCCGGGGCCGAGGTGCAGGTAGGGCGACGGGGCCGCAGGTAGGGCGGCGGGACGACGGGGCCGCTGGCGGCGGTTCCGAGCCGATGGGAGCGGCGACGGAGGGCGACGCGCGGGCCCCCCCCGTCGCCCGTCGCAGCGCCTCCCGGGGGCGACGCGCCGAGTGACGGGGCAGAAACACGTCGCGCGCCTCATGGCGCACGGCGGGCAGAAAACCGCCGCGCGCCTCGGGGCGCACGACGGGCAGAAAACCGCCGCGCGCCACGGGGCGCACAGCGGGAAGAAAAAAAACTGCCGCACGCCACCGGGCGTGCGGCACAGAGAGTAGCAATAGCAGTTGCAGCGGAAGCAACGAGGTGGTGGGCCCACCCACAGGATCGATCCAAGGGGATCGACCTGCTCTGATAGCATGTCAAAGTTTAGAAGAAAGAAGAGGGTTGCACTATCAAGAATGAGGATACAAATAGCAAACCCTAGAAGGGTTGTACTCGCTATAGAGCACCCCACTACAGGCTAGAGCATAATATTCTGACAATGGTTTCAGAGCAGTAGGTCCGTAGGACTGTTTTTCTTTCGGGCCCACCATACTTAGCTTCCGACTGCGGTTACCACGTTACCCCACTACCCTGCGTCGCGCTGCCCCGCGCACGCCCTGCCTTGCCTCGCATCGCGCTGCCTCGCGCACGCCCTGCCCTGCCCTGCCTGGCGTCACCCTGCGCCAGCGCCCTGTCCTGCGCCGGCGCCCTGCCCTGCACCAGTGCCCTGCCCTGCGCCAGCGCCCTGCCCTACGCCAGCACCCTGCCCTGCGCCGGCGCCCTGCCCTGCGCTGGCGCCCTGCCTTGCGCCGGCGCCCTGCCCTGCGCCGACGCCCTGCCCTGCGCTAGCGCCCTGCGGCAGCCCGTGCGTTGCGCGCTGCTGCCCCGCGTGCCGCGCTCTGCTGCAGCCCGCGCGTCGCGCCCTTAGGCAGCCAGACGCATCGCGCTCTGCTGCCCTTCGCGTCACGCACTGCTGCAGCCTGCGCCAGCGCCCAACCCTGCGTGCGTTGGTGCCCTGCCCTGCACCAACGCCCTGCCCTGCGCCCGCGCCCTGCCCTGCGCCAGCGCCCTGCCCTGCGTCAGCGCCCTGCTAAACCCTAAATAAAAAAAAATAAAAATAAAAAAAGGCCCTAGGTGCTTTTGCCCTAGAAGCTACTACCTGCTGCTGCGTGCTACTGCCCTGCTGTGGCCGCGCGCCGCCCTGCTCTGGCTGCAAGCCGCCCTGCTCTGGCTGCGTGCCACCATGCTGCTCTTACTGCTGCTGCTGCTACTCGTGCTACTGCCTTCACTCCGTACTGCCCTAGAGGTCGAGCTCTTCCTAGCTTGCCTGCCATGACTTCCCTTTGTCGTACCGGTGGGAGTGGTGACTGCGGTGGTGGCAGTTGTGGGAGTCGTGGCGGCCGTAGTAGCAGTCACTTTGGTGCTGTTTGGTTCGGAGTGTCTGGCGGTGGCCAGATGCAGCTACGACGGCATCTGACCCTTACGCCCCGGCAGCTTCGTGAGTGGCTTTACCAGCGTGGGCCGTCTCCGAGTCCGGGTCGCTGCCAGTACGTTATTCGCACAGGTCGTCGAGCTGGTGAGACCTCTGGGACACCTGGTCACGCACAGTCCCGCTATCTCGCCTATTTGACTGACGCCCGGCGCACAGAGTTTGGCGACGAGGCTGAGATCCCCCCTTGCCTTGAGCTGCTTAGGTTGGGTGTTGCTGTCTTTGCTCTAGACTATGACGCCATCCTTACTGCCATGTCTACTTTTCCTGGTGATGCTGAGAGTGGCTGTCACCTGTGTGTACAGTACGACTACGATATAGAGGTTGCTGCTCTAGGTGCTAGTGAGGCTGCTGCCTTAGGTGCTAACGAGTCTGCTTCCTCAGGTACTGCGCCAGCTGAGGCCTTGCACACCTTCACGCTTGACTCAGGTGCTTCCCGCTGCTTCATCCGTGACAGTAATGCACTCACACCACTCCCTGCACCTGTTGCAGTCTCTCTGGCTGACCCCTCAGGGGGCCCAGTTCTTGCACTGTCCACCACTGTGCTTCCGTGCCCGGCGGTTCCGTCTGGCTCACTGACAGACTTCCACCTCCCCTCGTTCTCTACGAACTTGGTGAGCAACACAGTTCTCCAGGACCAGTGGGTTGACACCTTTACCCCTGAAGGACAACGTGTGGCGATCTGTACGTGCTCCCGGACCGGCCGCCACCTGGCCACGTTTACTCGTCGGCCACGGTCGAGTCTTTACACACTAACGACTGCGCCTCCTCAGGTAGCTGCTACTGGTCAGGTTTCTACATCAGGTCAGGTAGCCTCCCCTTGTGAGTTTCGCTCCCTCTCGCACCAGACTCTTCTCTGGCACCACTTCCTGCGCCACCCCTCCCTGCCACAACTACGTGGCATGCACCGTCGCCTCCTTGTGTCTGGTCTTCCCAGGTCTCTCCCTCCCCTCCCTGCCTTGCCTGCGCTGCCCTACCTTCCTTGCGTCGAGGGGCGGCAGCACGCCGCTCCTCACTCCTCCTCGTTTCCCCCGACAAAGGCTCCTCTGCAGACCCTCCACCTGGACGTGTGGGGCCCAGCACGCGTTCGTGGATAGGGCGGTGAGCGGTACTTTCTGCTGGTTGTCGACGACTACCCGCAGTACACCACGGTCTTCCCCTTGCGCACCAAGGGTGAGGTCCCTGCTGTCCTGATCCCTTGGATCCGAGCAGTTTGTCTCCGGCTCCGCCGCTGGTTCCGCCAGGACCTTCCTGTCTTGCGTCTGCACTCTAACAGAGGTGGTGAGTTCACCTCCGACCTCTTACGGGCCTTCTGTCAGGGGGAAGGCATCGAGCAGTCGTTCACGCTTTCGGGCTCACCACAGCAAAATGGGTTTGCTGAGTGCCGCATTGGCTTAGTCATGGAGGTTGCTCGTACCTCCTTGATTCATGCGGCGGCTCCCCATTTTCTATGGCCGTTTGCGGTCCGGTACACCGCGCAGCAGCTCAACCTCTGGCCCCGTGTCTCCTTGGCGGAGATCTCGCCCACACTGCGTTGGACGGGAGAGGTTGGCGATGCGTCGCGTTTCCGGATCCGGGGTGCTCGTGCCCTTGTCCGCGATACGTCCGCGGACAAGCTCTCCTCCCGCATCATTCCCTGTGTCTTCCTTGGCTTTGTCCCTGGCGCGCCTGGCTGGCAGTTTTACCACCCCACCTTGCGCCGTGTCTTCCCCTCTCAGGACGTCACCTTTGACGAGTCGGTTCCTTTTACCGTCTCTTCTCCTACCGCACTGCCCCTCTCCCTCCCCCGCCGCTTTTCCTCGCTCCAGGACCCCCTCAGGTAGACCCCCTCCCCCCTCGGGGTCCTGCTCCTTTAGGTGTGTCTCAGGTAGACCCGCCCCCCTTGGCTGAGCCTGTAGAGGTCACTAGCAACTCAGGTGCTGTTGCGGGAGGTGCTGCTGGGGGTGCTGCTTTTGAGGGTGCTGAGCCTGCGCGTGAGGGGCTGGGGAGTGCGGAGCCTGGGGGTGCTGAGCCTGCGGCTGCGGAGTCTGGGGGTGCTGAGCCCGTCCGTGAGGTGCCTGGGGGTACGGAGCCTGGGGGTGCTGAGTCTGCTGGCGTTCCTCTGGGTCTCGTTTCACACCGCGGGCCTGTCTCACCACAGCAGGCATGAGAGTTGATTGCGTCTTGTACCCGCCTGAGGAGTTGTGCTGCCGGAGCTGCTTCTTGTGGAGGCGCTGGGAGTGCTGGTGTCTCTGGTCCTGGAGGTGCTTATACTGGAGGTACTGGAGCTGCCGGGACTGGTACTGCTCTTGGAGCTGGAGGTGTCGGCTCTGGGGGTGCTGCTGCTGGAGGTACTGGGGCTGGAGGCCCTGGAGCTAGTGCTGTCGACCCTGACGTTGGAGACCCTGGAGCAGGAGGTGCCGAATCTGGGAGTGCTGCTGCTGGAGGTACTGGGACTGGAGGCCCTCGAGCTGGTGCTGTCAACCCTGGCGTTGGAGACCCTATAGCTGGAGGTGCCGGTTCTTGCGGTGCTGCTGCTGGAGGCCCTGGCGCTGGTCCTGTCGACCCTGGAGTTGGGGACCTTGAGGCTGGAGGTGCTGGTTCTGGGGGTGCTGCTACTGGTGGCGCTGGAGTTGAAGGTTCTGGAGCTGCTGGAGGCGCTGGGGCTGGAGGTACTGCTGTTGGAGTCCCTGAAGCTGGAGGTGCTGTTGCTGAAGGCGCTGGATCTGGAGGTGCTGCTCCCGGAGTCGATGGAGCTGGAGGTTCTGGGGCTGGAGGCGCTGGAGATGGAGGTGCTGCTGCTGGAGTCACTGGAGCTGGAGGTGCTGCTGGAGGCGCTGGAGCTGGAGGTTCTAGAGCTGTTGGAGGTGCTGGAGCTACTGGTACTGGTGGCACTGCATCGTCGCGACTGTTTTTTCGCTCCGCCGTCACCATCGTCTCTGCCACCGACTGAATCCGTGTCAGAATGTTATTATCTAGCCTGTAGTGGGGTGCTCTATAGCGAGTACAACCCTGTTAGGGTTTGCTATATGTATCCCAACTACTGCTAGTGAAACCCCTCCTTTGTTCATTTCTCTCTTGCCTAGCTAGCTAAACCCTAGCTATGGCTCCTCACTGTGCTTACTCTTGTGACACTCCGTGCTTCGCCAGGTTCTTAGCC
Organism: Closterium sp. NIES-65; assembly: GCA_948144175.1. NCBI lineage: Eukaryota > Viridiplantae > Streptophyta > Zygnematophyceae > Desmidiales > Closteriaceae > Closterium > Closterium sp. NIES-65. The sequence continues at coordinate 259,072 of CANXME010002069.1, forward strand.
TCCCGTTTTCCACTAGCCTCTCGTTACAGCCCGGCGCAGCAGTGCCTGCTCCTTCTCCTTACAGTGAGCAGACAGACTCGCTTACAGAGGGTCGTGAGCCTGTGTCTCGTCCTACCTCGCCTGTTCGCACTGGTCGCACTGGTCGTACTGTTCCTCGTAAGCGTCTGCCTCCTATCCCTGGCACACACGCTATGGCACTTCATCCTTCCTCTGTTCCATAGCGTGTTCCCCTACCGTCTCCTCCTGCGTCTTCTCTGCCTGACATTCAAGACCCTGATTCTGACCTGGTTCGTGCTGCTCACCCTACTGTCACGCGTCTGCTCGCCACAGTTGTCACTGACCCGTTGTTTGAGTCTGCTGCTGCGTCTGCCTTAGTCTCTGAGCTTGTTAACTTTGCTGATGCCTGTCGTCTAGACTACGCTGCTAGTCTTGTTGGTGAGTCTGAGTCTGTCTGTCCTCCGTCCGTCTGGGGTGAGTGTGCTCTTGGCACGGACGTCCTTGAGGACAGGTAGGAGGACTTTGAGTGTCTTCCAACCGCTGCGCCTCATCGTGGCCATGCTGCTTGCCCCTGAGGGAGACCCGGATGCACTAGACATCCTGACTCCGCGTTCTTATGCTGAGGCGATCGCGGGTCCCTACTCCTCTCAGTGGCAGATAGCCATGGACTCAGAGATGGCATCCTGGAAGTCCACAGACACTTACGTGGATGAGGTTCCCCCTCCTGGGGCGAACATCGTCGATGGCATGTGGATTTTCAGAGTGAAGCGGCCGCCGGGTTCTCCGCCTGTCTTCAAGGCTCGTTACGTTCCTAGAGGCTTCAGTCACCGACAGGGAGTTGACTTCTTCTAGACCTTCTCCCCCACCCCAAAGATGACCACTCTTCAGGTGCTGCTGCATGTTGCCGCTTAGCGTGACTACAAGATTCACTCTCTTGACTTCAGCACAGCGTTCTTACAGGGCAGTCTTCACAAGGAGATCTGGCTGCGCCACCCACCTGGCTTCACTGGGTCGTTCCCTCTTGGTACCCAGTGGAGCCTCCGTCGGCCAGTCTACGGTCTCCGTCAGGCGCCTCGTGAGTGGCACGACACACTGAGGACGACACTTGCGGCTCTTGGGTTTGCCCCTTCCACTGCTGACCCGTCGCTGCTTCTACGCACCGACACTTCGCTGCCGCCGTTCTACATCCTCGTGTACATCGACGACTTGGTCTTTGCCACTGCTAACACTAAGGCTCTCGCCCTTGTGAAGTCGGAGCTACAGAAGCGACACACGTGCTCTGACCTTGGCTTGCGTAGTTACCTTGGCTTGCAGATCACCCGGGACAGAGCACGCCGCACCATCACCCTGTGTCAGTCACACATGGTGCAGCAGGTCCTTCAGCGCTTCGGCTTCACTTGGTCCTCGCCACAGTCCACTCCTCTGGCTACAGGTCACTCGCTCTCAGCTCCACCTTTGGACGAGTCCGTAGTGCCGAGTGGCCCGTACCCAGAGCTAGTGGGCTGCCTCATGTACCTGATGACCTGCACTTGTCCTGACCTTGCGTACCCTCTTCGCCTTCTGGCTCGCTACGTGGCTCCAAAAGGTGCACATGGATGCTGCAAAGAGGGTACTGTGCTACTTGTGCAGTACATCGGGCATGGGGCTCGTGCTTGGAGGGTGGAGCTTAGTTGTCCTCACTGGACACTCAGACGCTTCTTGGGTTGACGACCAGGCTACGCAGCGGTTGTCACAGGGTTACACTTTGAGCCTTGGCTGAGGCTCTGTTTCTTGGCGGTCTACCCGGTGGTCTTCTGTTCTTAGCTCCAGTTGTGAGGCTGAGATCTACGCCACAGCCATGGTTGCACAGGAGTTACGCTGGCTCACCTACCTGCAGACTGACTAGGGAGAGCGACCTCGTTCTCCTCCTGTGAGAGTACGACGGCTTATGCCAACTATGCTTGCTTGCCTTAACTTTGTTATGCTATTTCTAGCATAGGATGATTATATGCATGCATGAATTGCTTGATTTCCTAGGCTAGGTGCTTTTCTATATTTTATTATAGTTATAGCACTGAGCTAGGTTGCGTGCACCGAGTTCTGGGCTTTTCGGTTGCCACCGAATTGCCTTCTACCGAATTCGGGAAGGCTCTGTTCGGGACGCTTCGCGACCCTCAGAACCTTCGCGTAACACCTGGTTACGGGGCCTTGTGTCGAGCCTATATATAGCCTCGTGTTGTACCCAGGTGATTATTCAATTCTGAGCTCGATCCTAGATCCTCACACCTCCAGTTCTGTATGTAGACAACAAGGCCGCCATTGCCTTGTGTCAGGAGCACAGACTGGAGCGCAGAACGAAGCACATCGCTCTGCGTTACTTCCTGGCCCGAGAGTTGGAGCAGCGTGGTCAGCTTCGTCTTGCTCACGTGGCCACTCGTGCCAACATTGCTGATATATTCACCAAGGCACTTCCGTCTGGTGATCATCAGCGCTTCTGTACTATGTTAGGCCTTGTGCCTGTTTCGTCTCACTTGTTCACTTCGTGACTTTGCTTGTACTGTGCTCTATATGTATGCTTGTGTGCTTGCTCTTGCTAGGTAGTGATCACTGTACTATTGTTGCTGCATATATTCCTCTGCATGTGACCTGGCCTTGTGGCCCTTTGCTTGTGCTTGAGTGTGTGGTGACGTTGTGATCTACCCCGAGCTTGCTTTGCTTTTCTTGACTGGTCTTGTGACCCTTTGTTCTCCCCCACTTTGTCTATGGGGGTGTGTCAAACTATATATGTGTTAGTTCTGTGTAGGCTATATTGGGGTAGCCCATATAGGGTACAACCCGAAATTTGGGTTAGTACTTGTACCCTCATTTCATTTAATGCAACATTTCCTGCTTGCTATCTTGACATAGTGTTGGAAACAAGTAACTTAACGCTTATTTTGTGTTGTAACATCGAATCGAAAACTAGGCAAGCTACAGCGGAGCAATGGCGAGCAGGGCTAATTTTATCAGGATAAATCACCCTGATACCCTGATAATCAGGGTGGTTTTTGGCTATCACACTGATGCCATAGGGTATTATTTTGAGGAGCTTGTATTTCCCTGATAGACCGGGGCTTACATTTAAGGTACACTGACGGCCCAGGGTTACCGATCTTCGTAATGAGTTTTACCCTGAATCGAGTTCATACCCTCCCCAAGCCCCCCCCCCCTCTCTCTACCCCACCCCCTATTCCCCGTAACCCGAGGTTCTTGCGTGCCAACTGTCGAAACTGAAATTTGGCAGAGGCAATATCTGAGCTGGCACAAGGGGGGCCTCCATTGGCCAGAAATACAGTTTCGCTATTATCTGCCAACGATAATATCAATACACCCAGGGTTTGCAAAACTGGTACACTGATCCTACAGGGTATAATAAAAAAAAACTAGGAATACCTTGATGGATCAGGGTTTGAACAAGGTGTCACACTGATAATCAGGTTTTTGGACTTGTGCAACACTGATCACAAGGGTTGCTGAAAACAAAAATTAGCCCTGATGGCGAGTCAACCGAGGAGGTTGACAGGAAAGTAACAGCTGGAGGTTACGCGAAGGTCAAAGGTCAGCGACCTTTGACTCGACAAATACAGCGCGACAGCAAGGACAAACAATTGATTCGGTATTGAGCAGTTGCCCGAGTCGTGACTGTATCAAACCGCAACAGCAACAGCAAAACGGTTATTATACTTTCATATTCCTTGTAATCTTATAAAAGCTTGTATTTCTTCTTTATAATCACATACCAGCGCAAGGTGGTTCAACAACATATCATTAAACGCTTCCGCAATACAACATTCCTATCAAAGTCTTAGCCTCCTAAGGACTTTTTTCAGCCCAACACGGAACATGTGTGGGGAATGTGTGGGACATGTGTGGGGTGGAGTGGCTATAAATGGAACATCTGTAAGACACGTGTGAGGTACGCGTGTGGCACGCGTGGAACACACGTGAAGACTAGGGTGCAGCAGAGGGTTGAGTGAGCAAGATGCTGCGGCTCTCCCTGCCCCGAAAGAACTCGTTGAGCAGCGAGTCGATAACTGCAGTAACCACCACACGTGTGGAGCATGTGTGCTATGGGTGGTTCTAGCGTGCAGCAGAGGGCTGGGTGAGGAGGATGTTGCGGCTCTCCCTGCCCTGGAAGAACTCGTTGAGCAGCGAGTCGACCTGTGAGGTGCCTCAAAGCTAGCGGGCAGCGGGTTGGGACAGGAGGATGTTGCGGCTCTCCCTGCCCTGGAAGAACTCGTTGAGCAGCGAGTCCAGGCCCTCCTCCGTGAAGCGAATGTACTTGCTGGCCGCCTCGCTGCTGCGCCCAAACCGACCGCCGCTCTCCAACACCGGACTGAGGGAAGGGGGGGTGGGGGAAAGGAGGAGGGGAGGGGGAGACACAAGGCACAGGTGCGAGATGAAACACAACCCCTACTTTCCAGCACCAGGCTAATGGGCCGAGGGGAAGAAAGGGCGGGAGGAAAGTGGCAAGAGGCAAGGAGAGGAGGATGTTGCGGCTCTCCCTGCCCTGGAAGAACTCGTTGAGCAGCGAGTCCAGGCCCTCCTCCGTGAAGCGAATGTACTTGCTGGCCGCCTCGCTGCTGCGCCCAAACCGACCGCCGCTCTCCAACACCGGACTGGGGTAAGGGGGAAAAGGGAGGAAGGGAGCGGGAGAGAGGGACATGGTACATGCGTGAGATGAAACACTCCTGCATCCAACGTGACCACCACTCCTGTTTATCGGGTATCCAAACCAGCACCCCACCGTCTTCCCAACTCACGTGTATCGCTGCACGAAGGCGCGGTAGCGGGCAGCAGCACCTCGGCGATCTGCAGCTGCACGGCGCACCGCAGCTCGGGGTCGGGGATCTTCCACATGCACTGCTGCACCTGGGAGCTGTAAATGCAGATGACCCAACTCACGTGTATCGCTGCACGAACGCACGGTACGCGGGCAGCAAGACCTCAGCGATCTGCAGCTGCACGGCGGACCGCAGCTCGGGGTCTGGGATCTTCCACATGCACTGCGAGCGATGCAGCTCCTCAAAGGTTGCGTTGAACACACGGAACCTGTGGGGAGAGAGAGTGGTGTGGGAGGGAGAGAGCGGGTTGGGGGTAGGGGATGGAAATAGGCAGCAACATTCCACATGCACTGCGAGCGAAGCAGCTCCTCAAAGGTTGCGTTGAACACACGGAACCTGTGGGGAGGAGGAGGGAGGAGGGGGGGAAGAGAGGTGAGATGAAAGGGGGAGCGATGGGATGGGGCAGGAACCATTTACATGCATGGCAAGCTAGGCAGCTCCTTAAACTTGGTGTTGAACACACGGGAGGAAGGAATGGAGCAGAAAGGGGAGGAAGGAATGGAGCTCCTCAAATGTGGGATAGCGTTGAAAACACACGGGAGTCTTGAGATGTCTGAAACGTTGGTGTTGAGTTGAGCACACAGTTACTCTCCTCCTTCTCATCCCCTCCATCCCCACCTTCCTTCCCTCCTCACACCTCTCATCCCCCATTCTCTCTCGCACTTCTGCACCCGCTCCACCCCCACCCCCCCCCCTCCTTCCCTTCCCTCCTTCCTTTCCACAAACATCTCTTCCACCCTTGTGTGAAAGTAGGAATTGGAACCAATAATCTCATTAGGGTAGGAACTAGCATACAGTAATCTCATTAGGGTAGGAACTAGCATACAGTAATCTCATTAGGGTAGGAACTAGCATACATAGATGGAAGAGGAGCTTGGAAGGGAAGGGTTGAAGTGACCATAGGTTGGGTTTGCCTCACTTTTGGAGAGTGAGGGAACCATAAGCCAAGTGGGTTTCATTTGGGGAGTGAGGGAACCATAAGCCAAGTGGGTTTCATTTGGGGAGTGAGGGAACCATAAGCCAAGGGGGTTTCATTTGGGGAGTGAGGGAACCATAAGCCAAGGGGGTTTCATTTGGGGAGTGAGGGAACCATAAGCCAAGTGGGTTTCATTTGGGGAGTGAGGGAACCATAAGCCAAGTGGGTTTCATTTAGGGAGTGAGGGAACCATAAGCCAAGGGGGTTTCATTTGGGGAGTGAGGGAACCATAAGCCAAGTGGGTTTCATTTGGGGAGTGAGGGAACCATAAGCCAAGGGGGTTTCATTTGGGGAGTGAGGGAACCATAAGCCAAGTGGGTTTCATTTGGGGAGTGAGGGAACCATAAGCCAAGGGGGTTTCATTTGGGGAGTGAGGGAACCATAAGCCAAGTGGGTTTCATTTGGGGAGTGAGGGAACCATAAGCCAAGTGGGTTTCATTTGGGGAGTGAGGGAACCATAAGCCAAGTGGGTTTCATTTGGGGAGTGAGGGAACCATAAGCCAAGTGGGTTTCATTTGGGGAGTGAGGGAACCATAAGCCAAGGGGGTTTCATTTGGGGAGTGAGGGAACCATAAGCCAAGTGGGTTTCATTTGGGGAGTGAGGGAACCATAAGCCGAGGGGGTTTCATTTGGGGAGTGAGGGAACCATAAGCCAAGGGGGTTTCATTTGGGGAGTGAGGGAACCATAAGCCAAGGGGGTTTCATTTGGGGAGTGAGGGAACCATAAGCCAAGTGGGTTTCATTTGGGGAGTGAGGGAACCATAAGCCAAGGGGGTTTCATTTGGGGAGTGAGGGAACCATAAGCCAAGGGGGTTTCATTTGGGGAGTGAGGGAACCATAAGCCAAGTGGGTTTCATTTGGGGAGTGAGGGAACCATAAGCCAAGGGGGTTTCATTTGGGGAGTGAGGGAACCATAAGCCAAGGGGATTTCATTTGGGGAGTGAGGGAACCATAAGCCAAGTGGGTTTCATTTGGGGAGTGAGGGAACCATAAGCCAAGGGGGTTTCATTTGGGGAGTGAGGGAACCATAAGCCAAGGGGGTTTCATTTAGGGAGTGAGGGAACCATAAGCCAAGTGGGTTTCATTTGGGGAGTGAGGGAACCATAAGCCAAGGGGGTTTCATTTGGGGAGTGAGGGAACCATAAGCCAAGGGGGTTTCATTTGGGGAGTGAGGGAACCATAAGCCAAGTGGGTTTCATTTGGGGAGTGAGGGAACCATAAGCCAAGGGGGTTTCATTTAGGGAGTGAGGGAACCATAAGCCAAGTGGGTTTCATTTGGGGAGTGAGGGAACCATAAGCCAAGGGGGTTTCATTTGGGGAGTGAGGGAACCATAAGCCAAGGGGGTTTCATTTGGGGAGTGAGGGAACCATAAGCCAAGGGGGTTTCATTTGGGGAGTGAGGGAACCATAAGCCAAGGGGGTTTCATTTGGGGAGTGAGGGAACCATAAGCCAAGGGGGTTTCATTTGGGGAGTGAGGGAACCATAAGCCAAGGGGGTTTCATTTGGGGAGTGAGGGAACCATAAGCCAAGGGGGTTTCATTTGGGGAGTGAGGGAACCATAAGCCAAGTGGGTTTCATTTGGGGAGTGAGGGAACCATAAGCCAAGTGGGTTTCATTTGGGGAGTGAGGGAACCATAAGCCAAGGGGGTTTCATTTGGGGAGTGAGGGAACCATAAGCCAAGGGGATTTCATTTGGGGAGTGAGGGAACCATAAGCCAAGGGGGTTTCATTTGGGGAGTGAGGGAACCATAAGCCAAGGGGGTTTCATTTGGGGAGTGAGGGAACCATAAGCCAAGGGGGTTTCATTTAGGGAGTGAGGGAACCATAAGCCAAGTGGGTTTCATTTGGGGAGTGAGGGAACCATAAGCCAAGGGGGTTTCATTTGGGGAGTGAGGGAACCATAAGCCAAGGGGGTTTCATTTGGGGAGTGAGGGAACCATAAGCCAAGTGGGTTTCATTTGGGGAGTGAGGGAACCATAAGCCAAGGGGGTTTCATTTAGGGAGTGAGGGAACCATAAGCCAAGTGGGTTTCATTTGGGGAGTGAGGGAACCATAAGCCAAGGGGGTTTCATTTGGGGAGTGAGGGAACCATAAGCCAAGTGGGTTTCATTTGGGGAGTGAGGGAACCATAAGCCAAGGGGGTTTCATTTGGGGAGTGAGGGAACCATAAGCCAAGGGGATTTCATTTGGGGAGTGAGGGAACCATAAGCCAAGTGGGTTTCATTTGGGGAGTGAGGGAACCATAAGCCAAGGGGGTTTCATTTGGGGAGTGAGGGAACCATAAGCCAAGTGGGTTTCATTTAGGGAGTGAGGGAACCATAAGCCAAGTGGGTTTCATTTAGGGAGTGAGGGAACCATAAGCCAAGTGGGTTTCATTTGGGGAGTGAGGGAACCATAAGCCAAGGGGGTTTCATTTGGGGAGTGAGGGAACCATAAGCCAAGGGGGTTTCATTTGGGGAGTGAGGGAACCATAAGCCAAGTGGGTTTCATTTGGGGAGTGAGGGAACCATAAGCCAAGGGGGTTTCATTTAGGGAGTGAGGGAACCATAAGCCAAGTGGGTTTCATTTGGGGAGTGAGGGAACCATAAGCCAAGGGGGTTTCATTTGGGGAGTGAGGGAACCATAAGCCAAGGGGATTTCATTTGGGGAGTGAGGGAACCATAAGCCAAGTGGGTTTCATTTGGGGAGTGAGGGAACCATAAGCCAAGGGGGTTTCATTTGGGGAGTGAGGGAACCATAAGCCAAGGGGGTTTCATTTAGGGAGTGAGGGAACCATAAGCCAAGTGGGTTTCATTTGGGGAGTGAGGGAACCATAAGCCAAGGGGGTTTCATTTGGGGAGTGAGGGAACCATAAGCCAAGGGGGTTTCATTTGGGGAGTGAGGGAACCATAAGCCAAGGGGGTTTCATTTGGGGAGTGAGGGAACCATAAGCCAAGGGGGTTTCATTTGGGGAGTGAGGGAACCATAAGCCAAGGGGGTTTCATTTGGGGAGTGAGGGAACCATAAGCCAAGGGGGTTTCATTTGGGGAGTGAGGGAACCATAAGCCAAGGGGGTTTCATTTGGGGAGTGAGGGAACCATAAGCCAAGGGGGTTTCATTTGGGGAGTGAGGGAACCATAAGCCAAGTGGGTTTCATTTGGGGGCTCCACCACAATTGGGTGGATTGGCACCCCACAATGCAAGTCTACACCCAAAGTTGGGTGTAGTCCCAACCCAACTATACACCACAATTGGTGTACAGTCACAAGTGTTGGCATGCTACAATAGATATTTCTAACACCTTCCACACCCCAAGGACTCCCCCACCGACCCCCCTCTCCCCCACTCCCCTCTCGCACCTCTGCCAACACCACCGCACGCCTCCCCCCCCAACCCCCCCCCCTCTCCCCCCACCCTTTTGCACCTCTCTTTGAGAGCGCTGCGGCTCACACTGCCCTCCCTTTCTGTTAGATTATACTACTCTTCTGTATCCTGCATTGATCCTATAAACCCTAGAATAGAGATAGGCACCCAAACTATGTTTGGGTGCACAACTAGGGTTAACCCTAGTTGGGGGTTGGAACCCAACCTTGGTCCAATTATTGGCCCCCAAGGTTGGGTTGGGAGATTATTGGCCCCCCCAATAATGTTGGCTCACCTTGACCAACATTATTGGGACCCCCCAATAATTCTCCAACCCAACTTATTGGTGGGGGGCCAATAATGTTGACTAGGTACCCAACCAACCCCCCCTTCCCTAGATCCAACTATGTAAACCCGCAGCATTCCTAATCAAGCTATCGGTTCACTTCTAACACTTTCCCCTTTCCCCACCTCTCTGTCCCCCATCCCCACCTCCCCCCTCTCTCCACCTCCTCACACATCGCACCTCTCTTTAAGAGCGCTGCAGCTCACGCTGCCCTCCCTTTCCCCTTTCCCCACCTCTCTGTCCCCCGTCCCCACCTCCCCCCTCTCTCCACCTCCTCCCACAACACACCTCTCTTTGAGAGCGCTGCGGCTCACGCTACCCTCCTTGCCATCCACTGACAGCCCCACCACTCCATGCACATCTATTTCCCCCCTTCCTCTCCCCAAGAAGAACTCCGCCCCAACCCCTCCCACCCCCCCACCTCCTTCCCCTCCCCTCCCCCTCGCACCTCTCTTTGAGAGCGCTGCGGCTCACACTGCCCTCCTTGCCGTCTGCATTCAGCCCTGCTGACGTCAGCAGCCCAAAAATCTGGCGGGCGGCGAAGAGAGAGAGAGGGGAAGGATGGGGAAGGGAGGGGAGTGGGGCAAGGGATTGAGTGAGTGGGGCAAGGGAAAGAGGGAGTGGGTGTAGGAAGGGTGGAGGGAGGGGGGAAGGGGAGAGAGGGAGTGGGGCAAGAAAGAGAGGGCATGGGGCAAGGGAGAGAGGGAGTGGGGTAAGGGAGAAAGAAAGGAAGGACAGTGTAGTGTATGCTGTGGAGAAGCAGAGGGAGTGACAGGGATTGAGGCTACAGCAGACTGAAAGTTATGGTGAGCGGCGAAGAGTGGGGAAGGATGGGGAAGGGAGGAGAGTGGGTGATGCTTGTTACAGAGAGAGCATGCAGTGCTAGTGGGAGGGGCGATTGGAGAGGTGTGCATTGTTGCATAGAAAAGCACCACCGTTCCTCATCCCCCCCTTCCTCCTACCCACCTTGTTCCACGATGTGCGTTGGTACGCCGCGGCATGTTGCTGCACGATGCGCCGCTGCCGGTCGATCCAGTCCTTCCCCACCACCTCCTTCAGCTCGCCCCTGAGGGGAAGGGGGAAGGAGAAAGGCGGGAGTGGGGAGGGTGGAGGAGGGGTGGAGGGTGGAGGGGAACGGGTGTTTGAGACGCCTCAAAGACTGCACGATGCGCCACTGCCGGTCAATCCAGTCCTTCCCCACCACCTCCTTCAGCTCGCCCCTGCGCAAAAGGAAATGTGAGATAGAATATTAGATCTAGTTCACCTCCTCGTCAAGTCCGTCAATCATCCCGCCTTTCCCGAGCCAGGAAATAAGCGGGCCCAGCCACAAAAAATGTGGGCCGTGCTCTGGCCTGGTCGGCCCAGACCGACTCGGCCCAACAGCCCGAACACATCAGCCGAAAAGCGGGCCGGTCCTGGCCGGACCAGCCTGCAGCCCAACTTTTGCTCATCCCTATACTTCCTGACGGCATGCACGATGTAGTGCACGTTGTTCAAGAGGAAGAGCTGAGTCAGAGCGGGGTCGCGGTAGAGCTTGCTCCCTGAACCACCCACAATCCCTCTCAACCACTCACTTTCTCACGGCATGCACGATGTAGTGCACGTTGTTCATGAGGAACAACTGAGTGAGCGCGGGGTCGCGGTAGAGCTTGCTCTTCCTCTCCAGGTTGGCATGCAGTGCCGCGAAGATGCGGATCGTTGCCTCGCCAAACAGGTTCTCCCGCCCAAACAGCTCCTGCATGGTCGCCTGGTAGCTGATGGGGAAGCAAATGGGAAAGGGGAGAGGAAGAGGAGGAGACGGGACGAGGAAGGGGAGAGAACGGAGGTTGTGCTCAAGACGGCTAATACTTTGCGACATGGTGCTTCCAAAAATCAGTCATGCACTCGTAGAGCTGTTCGAGGTAGTGAGCCCCTCTGTGCCCCTTCTTTGAGGCTCAATACTTGGATAACCAGCTACGCAAGCATAAAGGTATTTGAAGAACCTAACAACGTAGCCCGTGCGTGACGTGGCCCTAAACATTTCGTAAGCCATAAAAAGAAAAAGAAAAGAAAAGAGATAGAAAACGTTAAAACGAAGTAAAATAGAAAGCAATATAGCAGCGCACTCATAAAGGTATTTGAGGTAGTTGACGACGTAGCTGGTGAGGCCGTGCGTGGCCCCATCGGGCAGCACCTTGTCGCTGTCCTCACTCTCCACTGCCAGCTCAAAGTTGTTGAACGCCTCCTTGGCCGCCGCCGCCAGGTGCTGCAGCAGCTGCTGCGCGCTGCCCCGGATGGCATCACAGGCTGACCCCGCAAACACCACCTCCACCTGTGAGTGATGAGAGGAGAGGGTGAAGGGGATGGCAGGCAGATACTCTTGAAACTTGGACAATAGCTGCTGCGCACTGCCCCGGATGGCATCACAGGCTGACCCCGCAAACACCACCTCCACCTGTGAGCGATGAGAGGAGAGGGTGAAGGGGATGGCAGGCAGATACTCTTGAAACTTGGACAATAGCTGCTGCGCACTGCCCCGGATGGCATCACAGGCTGACCCCGCAAACACCACCTCCACCTGTGAGCGATGAGAGGAGAGGGTGAAGGGGATGGCAGGCAGATACTCTTGAAACTTGGACAATAGCTGCTGCGCACTGCCCCGGATGGCATCACAGGCTGACCCCGCAAACACCACCTCCACCTGTGAGCAGTCCGGATTGGGTAGAGGGGTGGGCGGAGAGGGAGGGAGGCAGGATGGAAGGAGGGGGGGAGGATGGTATGCAGGTGGGGGAGAGGAGTAACAGATGAGGAGATTATAAGAGTGCTGTCGCTACTGTGCTGTGCCCTGGATGGTCTCACACACCAAGCCTGCAAACATCACCTCCACCTGCAGTCCTGTACGGGGGGTTGAGGGGGCGAGAGGGGAGAGAGGGGAATGGGGAGTGGCAGGTAGGTGGGGGACGAGAAAGGCTGGTGAGAGGATCTTCCTCCAGTAGCCTCCTGGATTCCATGCATCGCTCCCTGCAGACACGGTGTGGCAGCTGCATCGCCTGGTCTATGGCTTGAAGCAGGCGCCAAGGGAGTCGCATGCCAAGCTGTCTGTCACTCTACAGTCCCTTGGCTTCTCTGCTTCTCATTCTGACACTAGCCTTTTCTTTCGCTCATCACCTCGTTGGTTCTTTGTTCTGGTGTATGTTGACGATATGATCGTGCTTGCAGATTACAATGCAGACATGAATCAGATGAAGCGGTCGCTGCAGGAGCGCCTCAAGTGCAAGCCCGTGTCCACCCCACTTCCTTTCGGCCACCAGCTCGCCCCACCCTCTTCTCCCTCCTCCTCCTCTCACCCCTATGCCGAGCTCGTCGGGTCGCAGATGTACGCCATGATGAGCACCCGCCCCGACCTTGCCTACCCCATCAGCGCGCTCGCTTGCTTCGGTGGCCCGAGCCGCCACACCACCGAGCACTGGAAAGCCGCTAAGCAGGTCCTACGCTACCTCCGCGGTGTCAAAACTTAGGCTTAGAAGCGATGCATTAGTAATGAGCTTGAAGCTCTTTAAGTACATCCAAGAAGGGTAAGGAATAGTTGGGGAAGGGAATCAGAGCCAATCCCTAGGGATTGGATCCCTAGGGATTGGGGGTAATCCCAAGGCAATCTCCAATTGGTGGGTTGGAGATTGCTTGGAGATTACATTTGGGTTTGGTTGGGATGTAGGTGTACACCCAGCCAAACACAATGTGCAAACTACACTACTCTAGGATATAGAAAATACTAAGTACAAAGTGTAAGATTGAAGACTAACACTAACACGCGGGACCAAGGACTATGTCCTCACCCTGTGAAAGAACGAGGAACGTGAAGAAAAGAGGAGTTTCACTAGCAGTAGTTTGGATACATATAGCAAACCCTAACAGGGTTGTACTCGCTATAGAGCACCCCACTACAGGCTAGATAATAACATTCTGACACACCCTTGGCGGTACTTCGCCCCCTGCTCTCCGGCTTCAGGACTCGTCCTGGGCGAACTCGCAGCCGGACCGCCGCTCCTCTCAGGGCTACGGCTTCACTCTTGGCAATGGGCTCGTCAACTCGTGCTCCACACACTCTTTTGACATCGCTCCGTCCTCCTCCGAGGCCGAGCTCTACGCTGGCACCATGGCCGCTCAGGAGTCCCGTTGGCTTTGCAATCTTCATACTGAGCTCGGCGCGCCTCAGCAATGCCCAACCCTCTGGTGTGACAATGCCAACACGATCCATCTCACGCAGAACCTTGTCTTCCACAGTCGGTCCAAGCACATCGAACTGCGCTATTTCCTCAACTGCGAGCTCGTTTAGCAGGGCCTTTTCGCGGTTCGGAAGATTGCGGCTGATGCCAACTTGACGGACAACTTCACCAAGGCCCTCCCTCGCCCTGCACACCCCGCTCTTCTACGCCTCATTGGCCTTGCCCGCCCAAGCGCCCCTTAATTAAGGGGTTGTCCACTTCTTTCCTTAGCATGATAAGGGGTTGTGTTAGAAATATGTAGTGTAGCTAGCATGCTAAGTCTTTGTGATTGTACACCAATTGTGGTGTATAGCTCGGTTGGGACTAGGGATGAGCAAAATCCCGAACGCCTGTTCGGTTCGCCTCGAACATGTTCGAGGCGAACCGAACAGGCAATTTTTTTTGCCAAAATTGTTCGGGCCGAACATGTTCGGTGTTCAGCCGAACATGTTCGACGTTCGCCCCAGTATTTTGGGTCTCCAAGCCGAACACGAACATGTTCGTGTTCGACTTGGGGGCCACGCGAACACCAAAAAGGTTCGCGTCAAAATTGGCCGCGACCAGATTTAGGCTGCGACCAGATTTAGGTCGCGGCCAATTTGTGTTTGAGCTCATTTCGTGAGCTCAAACTCAGAACTCGTTTTCGCCTTAGCGCTCCCTCACACAGCCGCCCTAGCCTCCTTGTTCTAGGTGCAAGCAAGTGCACGCTAATACTTGCAATGTACACGGACATTAGATCTATGCATAGGGTTTAACGTAGTGTAGGGTGTTTAGGGTTACTATTAAGGTTCAGCCAGCATCTCCGCAAAGGGCTCAAGTAGGGCGTATCCTACGCCGTAGGATTCGGATCGGGCATTTCAGAGACCTAACCGTGCGGGATAACGTTTAGGAACGTGCGGCACCATCCAACGCTACCGTTGCAGGAAGGGTGTTTCAGGGTTTAGGGTCGAGGGCGGAGTTATGGCTTCCAGGGCTGGTGGATCCATTCCATAGGCCGAGGTGCAGGCAGGGCTCAGGGCAGCGCACCGGGATCTCCACCACGACCTATGCAGGGGCGAGTAGGGGATGGACCGGGAGGAGCCGGCGCGATCTTCGTTGGGGGGTTGCTTACCGTACCGGCGCCGACCTCTCGTCGCTCTTTCCGTTACGACGGCCCTCGACCCCCTCCTTCGGGGCAGACGCAGACGCAACCGGAGAGCGGCAGTGAGGAGGAGGATGAGGAGGAGGATGGTGAGGGCGAGAAGGAGGAGGACACTGAGGGGAGCGGGGATGACAGCGAGGCGGCGTGGGACCCAGAGACGCATGGCGGTGGGGAGGGGGGAGATGATGATGATGAAGACCACGAGATGGATGGGTTGGAGCCAGAGGGGCGGGAGGAGGAGGTGGGAGAGGGTGGTGGAAAGGCGGCGACAGAGGCGGGATCACAGCATGTGCGTGAAGGGGGAGGGAGCGTGGGGGTTAAGGTGGGGGGGAGAAAGGCCGTGACCATTAGGGAGCCAAGGCAGAGGAAGAAGGCCAACAAGTTGAGGGAGCGGGCGTATCCCTGCACGTTCACTGGGGAGCCCTTGGGCGAGGGTGTGATCGCTCCCGAGTTCCTAGACGAGGACGGAGGGTCCGAGAGTAGTAAGGGGACTGGCAAGGGTAATAGGAAGCCGGGGTGGCAAGTAATGATGTTCGGACCGTTAGGGGCAGACGATAAGCGTCAGTGCAAGATTTGCACAGACAGGATTTCGTGGAAGCAATCCACAACAACCCCCGGCGATCGGCACTTGGCGAGCTTCCACACTGCGCACATGCATGTGTGGCATCACCGTTACCACACCCCGTCCGTTCACTTGCCAGGGGAGACGTTTCCCCGTGGGGGTTACAAGGGAGTGCCGGATGGCTACGTCTATCAGTGGCCACATGCCAAGACTTGGCCGCAGCTCGCCAAGGGGAAAGGGATGGCGACTGGTGGAGGTCATGGGTCAGGCGGGATGGAGCGGTAGATGACAACCAAACTTACCTCGGTGCAGCTACGGCAGGCGATCACGAAGCTGGTGGTCACCTGCGACCTCCCCTTCCGCATCGTCGAGGCCGAGGCTGTAAGTGCCCCATCCCATCCCATGCATTATTGGGCAAGTATGTGGTTAGTGGACGGGTCTGTCCCTTTGTGTTTTGACTGTTTGCGTGTGGCCCAGTGCAGTGCTATATTATTTTCATCCCATCCTCCTGACGTTTACTCCCCTCTCCCCCCTTGTCTCTACCCCTCTCCAGTTTCGTGAGCTACTCATCCTGCTAAACCGCAACTGCGCGCAGAAGAACTTCATCCCCTCGCGCTGGACGGTTTCCCGCGACACAGTGGTCTATGCGACTGCCGTTCTTCAGTCAGCCATTGCGGAGATGAGCAGATGGCGAGGGTGGTTGAGGAGACGATGGTGCAGTGGGGGTTGGAGACGCGTTGTCTTGGGTTCACCTCAGACAACGCCTCCAGCAACACTGCCGCTTTCAGGTGGATGTTGGAGGAGGGTGGTGGCCAGTGCTTCTTCAACTCGCGCATGCACTTCCGGTACGAAAGGGAGTGTGCGTGGGATGTGTGATGAGGGAGTCTGGGTGCGTCGTTCCTGTGAACATGTTGTGGTTGTAGTACGGGCGGGTGGGCCTATGCGGCTTGAGAGTGGTAGTGTTTCTCAGGTCTATGCCAATGTGTACTCACACTTCCCTTTCTCTCCGCCATTAATGTTTTGTGATGTGCGCAGATGCCTGGCACACGTGATCAACCTTGCAGTGAAGGCAGCACTCGCTGTGACCGCCATCCGCAAGTTGCTGAAGATTCGGAGAGAGATGGCGTCGTGGATAGGTTTCTCACCGCAGCGCTCAGGGAAGTTCTTGGGCCTTCAGCGGACCCTGAACGCGCAGGGCAGCCCCGCCAAACCGAAGCCGGCATTGAAGCTGGTGCAGGACAGTCCCACACGCTGGGGGTCGACCCACGACATGGTCGAGCGAGCTGGGGTTTTGCAGGAACCCATCTCTGTCTTCTTTGCCCAGACACAGGTGTGTGTGTGTGTGCCAGGTGTTGTGTATGCGGTTTTATGTGTTGGTATGTCGGTCGGGGTGTTTTGTTCTGGGACTTGCACCACTGTTGGCCATGCTTGACTAAACTTATCGGACCTCCAACAACCTCAACCACCCCACTTTCCACCCTAACACCCGCCCACCCATATGTTCTACCCGACAGGGCGTGTCGAAGGCTGACAAGGCGAAGATGGACACCTTGCGCCTGACGGACGCAGACTGGGAGACGCATTCTGTCAAGACCTTCCTCAGCCCATTCGCCAAAGTCTCAAAGGCCGCGGAGGGAGCGGCGTACCCTACAGTGGCGATGGTCCTGCCGTACTACAACGGCCTGATCGACGCTATGGAGTCGCGCCTTGCCAAGGGGCCATCTGCTACGCTGAAGCCGATGATTGAGGCGGCGCTGGGTCTCTTGAAGAAGTATGAACTGATGTCAAGCAACGAGTTGTGGATCGCGACCTTCCTGGACCCTTCCATGAAGGCGACGTGGTTCGACGACGCGCACTGGGAGACGCTGCATCCCGATACCGACCGGAGGGCGAGGCCTCGTCCCTCGTCAGGCGAGGTGATCCAGCTGGTTCGCGAACGCGTGGCCGAGTACCAGGCCCAGGCTGCAGCGACTGCCCCTCCGCCGACCTTACTTGCCCCAGTGACGGAGGAGGGAGACGCGGCGGATGACGACGAAGACGCCGAGTTTCTCCCTAGTCGCCGACGCCTTGCGGCGCGTCTGTCGGCGAGCCAGGAGGCGGGGAGGGGTGGGATGGTGCAGGATGACGAGGTTGGCAGGTACTTATCTGAGAGGGTGCGGTGCGACGTGTCAGCGTTGGAGTATTGGCGCAGCGCCACCAACATGCAGACGCTGAGGCGCATGGCCCGGGATTATCTTGCCATCCCTGCCACGTCCGCGTCGAGCGAGCGCGTGTTCTCTCTCGGCCGCAACCTCATTTCTTGGAAGCGGCACCGCCTAGCCTCTCAGAGGACACGAGCTTCCATGATTCTCAGATCATGGTACACCTCACACCCTGGACAGAGGATAGGCGAGGGCCGCCGTGCAAAAGTCGAGGCACCACCAGAGTTCGCCATTGAAGGCGAGGGGGAGGAGGAGGACGACGAGTGGGAGGAGGAGGAGGGGGAGGAGGAGCAGGAGGGGGTGGGTGCTGGCGACACCTCTGACGCGGAGCTTGCTGTTGTTGGTAGTAGCAGTGGTGTGCAGGCGTAGGATTTAATTTGACAGTGATTTTTATATAGGCAAAACATGATGGTGTGGTATGCTAGTGTGCGTTGCATGAACACATATACACCCTCCACCCCCCTATCTATCTTCCCAACCCTCCAGATTCCCTGTTTGACCAATGTGACTATAACGAAATTGCCCACGGGCGAACTTGAACATGTTCGGTTCGAACATGTTCGAGTTCGCCCACATATACCAAATGTTCACCCCCATGGGCGAACGGCGAACACCTCCTGCTAGCCAAATTGTTCGCCGAACCGAACCTTGTCCGGTTCGGGAAATGGTGATGTTCGAGCGAACTCGAACCCGAACGTGTTCGAGTTCGCCCTTTGCTCATCCCTAGTTGGGACTACACCTAACTTTGGGTGTAGACTTGCATTTGGGGTGCCAATCCAACCCAATTGTGGTGGAGGCCCCCATTGAAACCAATTTGGTTGTTGCTTGGCAACACTTCCCCAAGACACGCCAACCCAACCCAATTGGCCTTTGCTTGGCAACACTTTCTCAAGTGATGCCAACTCAGCCCATTTGGTCATTGATTAGCTCAATTCCTCAAGTGTTGCCTCCCTTCCCCCCTTCTCTTCCAACCCTATGTATGCTTGCTTTTCACACACCCAACCCATCCAACCCATGATCATCCGGCCCTCACCTGCGACACGGTCTCGTACATGTCCATGAGCATGCCTAATCATGTTCTAACATGTGGTGGCATCAAACCCTCTCACCTGTGGCATGAAATCCCGCACGGTCTCGTACATGTCCGTCAGCACCGACCCTTTCTCGAGGGACTCCTAACCTGTCCCTCATGCATAACACATGCCTAACATGTGGCATCAGACTCCCTTACATGAGGCATCAGATTGCGCATGGTCTCGTACATGTCCATGAGCACCGACACCTTCTCGGGGGACTTCTTGCTGCGCGCCACGGCCTCCCCGAAGCCAAACAGCATGTCGACACTCACCCCACCCACCCCATGGTAATCCGGGCTCATATGTGGCATGAAAGCAAGACTCTCACCTGAGGCATCAAGTCGCGCATGGTCTCGTACATGTCCATGAGCACCGACACCTTGCACTCACTCACTGCCCCCGTCCCCATCGCCAGCACTCCATAGCCCAGCGCTCACCTGTGGCATCAAGTCGCGCATGGTCTCGTACATATCCATCAGCACCGACACCTTCTCGAGGGACTTCTTGCTGCGCGCTACCGCCTTTGCAAACCCAAACCAGCCACCACTCACTTTCCTTACCACATATACATACATACGCCCCTCACCTGCGGCATCAGATCGCGCATGGTCTCGTACATGTCCATGAGCACCGACACCTTCTCGGGGGACTTCTTGCTGCGCGCCACGGCCTCCCCGAAGCCAAACAGCATGCCCAGCGTGAGCCCCGCCAGGTCCGCAAACGCCTTCCCCGTGTGCGGCTCCAACCCTGCCAGCACTGTTTCGCACAGCTCTCGCTCTGCCATGAACACCACGTGCACCTGGGAAGGATGAGGAGCAGTGGGATACAGGGAACGACTGGGTGGGTTGAGAGGGGTGCATTGATGATGAATGGAACACCACAGCTCGCGCTCTGCCATGAACACCACGTGCACCTGGGGGTGAAGGGAGGAAGAGAGATGGGTGGGGTGTCAGGGGTCCGGAAGTATGCTGTGGCTTGGCGATGATCTGCACAGCTCCTCCGGCTCTGCTTTGAATACAAAATGCACACGGAGGAATGAACACCACATAAACCTCTCCACTCCTAGTGAAATCTGCAACGCGCCACCGAAGCCAGCCTGCTCTGACTCACCGCCAGCCTGCTCTGATTTTTCCAAGGAGTATTTTCAAGTCGGTTATGTTTGAGCCAAACATTTCCAGTGGACTCATCAGTTTTCTCTGACTCACCGCCAGCCTGGTCTCCCGTCTGTCGCCACCCCTCAATGCGCTTCTCCAGCTCCTCCCACGTCATGGCGTCCATCTGCTCGCGCGTGAGCAGAGCTGACGTATGATGGGTCGACTGAATCCATTATTGTTTTATCCGCTACATTTGAGTCGAATATACTCACCGCCAGCCGGGTCTGCCTGCGCCACCCCTCGATACGCTTCTCCAGCTCCCCCCACGACATGCCGTCCATCTGCTCGCGCGTGAGCTTCTCCACGGCAATGCGCTTCAACCCCGCTTCCACCATCGTGCCTCGCACCTCGCTGATTAGGTGAAGGTGAGTTGTGTGTGAATGGGAAAGTATGAGGGAGAGAGAGGAGAGTGTGAGGAAGAATGAGCTTCTCTTCTCCACGGCAATGCGCTTCAACCCCGCTTCCACCATCGTGCCTCGCACCTCGCTGATTAGGTGAAGGTGAGTTGTGTGTGAATGGGAAAGTATGAGGGGGAGAGAGGAGAGTGTGAGGAAGAATGAGCTTCTCTTTTCCACGGCAATGCGCTTCTGCCCCGCTTCCACCATCGTGCCGCGCACCTCGCTGATTAGGTGAAGGTGAGTTGTGTGTGAATGGGAAAGTATGAGGGAGAGAGAGGAGAGTGTGAGGAAGAATGAGCTTCTCTTCTCCACGGCAATGTGCTTCTGCCCCGCTTCCACCATCGTGCCTCGCACCTCGCTGATTAGGTGAAGGTGAGTTGTGTGTGAATGGGAAAGTATGAGGGAGAGAGAGGAGTCTGTGCGGAAGAATGAGCTTCTCTTCTCCACGGCAATGCGCTTCAGCCCCGCCTCCACCATCGTGCCCGCCTATGCGGAGGAGCGCTGCTGAACGGCGTCGGATGCGCGCGGGCAATCAAGCAACACTACATCCAAGCAATCATGCACTCACGTGTAGATCTTGAGGCAGTTATCAGCTCGACCAATCCGGATGAGCGCCTCTGCCAGTTGGCGGATGCGCTCACCCGCCTTGCCATCCGCCAGCAGCACCGGCAGCCCGCCGCCCTCCTTCTCGCCCTCCCCACCACCCTCCTCCTCGCCCTGCTTGCTCGCGTCCAGCAGCTTTGCCGGGTCCGCATCTTTACTGGAGTGGGGCAGAAGGGGGGAGTGGGGCGGAAGGGGGGTGCGGGGAAGGAGGGGAAGAGGGAGTGGGGACAAGAGGGGAGGGGGAAAGAGGGGGGAAGGAGGAGAGGGGAGGAAGGGGGGAGGTGGATTACTTGGGGTGATGGAGGATCCCTCCCCAAGTAACCGCCAGCTGGCGGATCTCCCCCCGCCTCTCACGCACGTGATTTGCAGCAGGTGCTGCCGGAGCGCATCCTAGGACCTCCAGGCGGTGGTGGGCCACTTTTGAGATGCGCATCCTCCTCCTGAGGGAGGCCCACCACCGCTTCTCAAAAGTCCTCCAGGCGGTGGTGGACCTCCCTCAGCAGCGCTCTCTGCCTCTTCCTTTCCCCGGTTTCATCCTCTCCCTCCCTCTACCCCCTCCCCCCCCCCCCCCCCCCCCCGGGCCCCCCCACTCACGTGAAATGCAGCAGCTGCTGCTGGAGGGCATCGTCCAGGCAGTGATGGCCCTCCCGCAGCAGCGCCTTGGAGTGAGCCAGAACCCCCTCCGCGCTTCCTCCCCCTAGCCCCACCTCCTCTCCCCCTCACTCACGTATACTGCAACAATTGCTGCCGGAGCGCATCCTCTAGTCGGTGGTGGCCCTCCCTCAGCAGCGCCTTGGAGTGGGCCAGAGCCGCCTCCGCGCTCTTGAACGACCGGTTCGCCTCAAAGTACGCCACGCCCTCGTGCAAGCGGGCTATGGCCGCCAAGTAGGGGTCCAGAGCGTTCTTGGGACCCTCCTTGATGCGCTCCTCCACCTGCCAGCCAAGAATGGGAATGGGAGTTTGCCGGTTTGCCTCGAAATACGCCACGCCCTCGTGCAGCCGGGCTATCGCTGCTAGGTAGGGGTCCAGGGCGTTTTTGGGACCCTCTTTAATGCGCTCCTCCACCTGCCAGCGCAAAGTGAGAGGAACAAGGGGGCAAAGGGCTTATGATGATTGATTGCACACCGCGCTGCTGAGCTGAAGGCTCCAAGCGCGCCACGCCACGCCCTCAGCAGCAGCAGCGCCTTGGAGTGAGCCAGAGCCGCCTCTGCGCTCTTGAACGACCGGTTGGCCTCAAAGTACGCCACTCCCTCGTGCAGCCGGGCTATCGCTGCTAGGTAGGGGTCCAGGGCGTTCTTAGGGCCCTCCTTGATGCGCTCTTCCACCTGCCAGCATGAGAGCGCGGGGAGATTGGGGGAGACGGGAACGTAGTGTGATGTGAGGGTATACGTGGAGCCTCAAAATACGCCACGCCCTCTGTAAGTACGGGTCCAGGGCGTTCTTGGGACCCTCCTTGATGCGCTCCTCCACCTGCCATGTGGGGGAAACGAGAGGGGAAATGGGAGAAGGGAATACGGAGACCAGCTGCTGCAGATTTTGCCTGAAAGTACGCCACGCCCTCATGCAGTGCAGCCGCGCTATGGCTGCCAGGTATGGCGCTATGGATCCAGTGCAGCCGCACTCTTGGGTTGGGGCCTCCTTGATGCGCTCGTCCACCTGCCAGCAAAGAGTGCGGATGGGATGGGAGTATAAAGTCGGCTCACAAAACGAGCGGTTTGCCTCAAAGTACCCAAGCCATCGTGCGGACGCACTGTGGAGGCCGTACCCTGTGGAGGCTGTACCCTGTGGAGGCCGTGCCCTGTGGAGGCTGTACCCTGTGGAGGCCGTACCCTGTGGAGGCTGTACCCTGTGGAGGCTGTACCCTGTGGAGGCTGTACCCTGCAAAGTTAGTGTGGTTGTACTCACCACGTTGAGTGCACACTTGTCATTGTATTGTATGTCAATCGCGACCTTGACGAATGAGAACCTTTTGGGGCTGGCATAGTTTGCGGTTACCGCAATCACTCCAATCCAATGGTCATCAATGGCGGTGTGTCATCCCCGTACCCACACATTCCTGGTAGCCTAACTCCAACCAACCTTTGCAACTTTATTCTTTCACCCTCCCTCAGTACTCTCCTCCTGCTATCCTCCTATCCATCCTTCATTCCTAGGTCATTTTAAACCCGCCTTGCTACGTCATCTCACCTGCCTCGCCACGTCATCTCACCTGCCTCGCCACGTCATCTCACCTGCCTCGCCATGTCAGCTCACCTGCCTCGCCACGTCATACTTCTCCAGCACCACCTCAGCAGCCTTGAGCGCCTTGTCCACGTTGACGTGCGCCTTGCGGATGGCGTAGGTGCGCTCCTGTCATGTGAGTGGGGGGAAGGAAGGGGAGGAGAGGGAAGGGGAAAGGTCGTCAGGCCGTATTCATCTGGACATGCGCCCTGCGGATGGTGTAGGTACGCTCCTGCCAGGTCAGGCCACAGGAGGGAAGGGGTAGAGGGAGAGGGAAAGGTCAGTCAGGGCATATTCACATAAGCGTGGGCCTTGCGGATGGCATAGGTGCGCTCCTGCTGGGTTAGGCGGAGTTGGGAATGGGGGAGGGAGAGGGAGGTTGAAACGGGGCAAGGAAGAAAGGAAGGTAGGCCGGCCCAGTCCGGGCGTATTCATGTGCGCGAGTGCCTTGTCGATGATGTAGGTGCACTCCTGCCAGGTCAGGCCGAGTTGGAAATAAGGAAGGGAGAGGGAAATGAAATGGGAAAAGGGAGAGGGAATATTTGTGTGAGCGTGCGCCTTGCGGATGGCATAGGTGCGCTCCTGCCAAGTCAGCATGCACGCGGTGAGAGTGGGAACGGCATATGAGATGCCGTATTTCATGCGGGCATGTGCCTTGCTGCAGATGGCATGGGTGTGGTGTGGTGCTGCCAGGACAGGCCGCGGTGGGAGGGCATAGGCGGGCATATGACAGGCCATATCTCATGCAGCCAAGCATCTTCCTTCAGATGGCGCAGGTCAGGCCGCGGTGGGATGGGAGGGCATAGGTGGGCATATAAGAGGCCATGATTCTTGTGGGCATGCGCCTTGTTGCATATGGCGTGTGGTGTGGTGTGGTGTAATGTGGTGCTGCCAGGTCAGGTCGCGGTGGGAGGGCATAGGCGGGCATAAGAGAGGCCATGATTCTTGCGGGCATGCGCCGTGCTGCAGATGGCGTAGGTCAGGCCGCGGTGGGAGGGGGAATGGAGGCAAGGGCAGTCATGAGCATGCACGCGCGACGAGAGTGGGGAAAGGAGAACGGGGGGAGGGAAGAGAGTGGGGAAGACGAGTGAAGTAAGGAGAGTGGGGAAGGAGAGAGGGTAAGAAGAGTGGGGTAAGGAGAGTGGGGGGAAGAGAGTGGGGGAGGAGTGTGGGGGAGGTGGAAGAGGGAGGGAGAAGGACGTGGGACGAGGGAGACCATATGGGGAGGGAATCTTGCGGAGATCAAAGGGGAGGCGGAGCGGCGCAGTAAGTCGCACGAAGCGCAGCTTCATTCACGTGCCGCGCGATATGGGGAGGGACGGGCGCGCCGCGGACCGCGCTCTCGACCAATCGGACGCGAGGAACGGCCACGACGGAGCGGCTTCAGCCACGGTCTCCGCGAAAGGAGAGGACGGAGGCCCTATTCTTAACCGCTCGTGTCGCCGCCTTCATTTCGCTCGTCGACGTTCGTTGACTCGCTTCCTTTTGTCGCAATACTAGGTCAATGCGTCGCACATGTCGCATGCCTCACCTGGGTCGGTCGCATAGCCGTGTCTAAGGCCGAGAGCCGCTGGTCGAACGACCCTAGGATGTCCGCCAGGCGATCATTGTTGCTCTGCGACTGCGCCAACGCGTCGCGCAAAGCCTGCGCGTGCGACGCTAAGTCGCACGCCACTTCCGCGACCATGGCGTCGTTTGCGACGTCTTAAATGACGACGTCACTTCTCCGTCTTCTTCGCTAATCTTCCTACAATTCAAGTCGTAAACGAACTTACGCTCTGTTCTATCCCCGGAAGCTGCTAGACGAAATCTAGACTCTTACAGTGTACTTTTATTCCTGCCTCTTTTCGCGGTCTCAATTTTGACGTGACTGAACCGCAACGTTAGGAAGTTTGGCTCGGGTGCGAGCGTGACCCGAGGCTGTTCTGACTTGCGTGCACGTCAGGTTCTGGTATGGTTACGTGACCGAAAGCGGTGTTACCTTGTTCCGTCGGTCGATCAGTCTGTCGGACCAGAGGAATCGATTTGGCGGGGACCCCTCGCGTTTCTACAGTTCTGCGACATGGAGCCGCACTTCGCCCCGTTTTGCCGCGAAACCAATTTCTTACGCGATTTTTTTCTCGTCACCTAGCACCCGCGAACCAGCATCGTGCCCTGGCTCAGGGTTACTTTCACGAAATCATATGTGCAGTATTTGTACTTTCTATACCCGCCAAGCCGGCCAGTCTCTTGGTTTTCTCGCACGCCAACCCTGAAATACGCTGAGTATTTCAATGTCGTCGTACAGTGTCTGGGATGAATTGCGCCCATAGCGTTTAGGAATATTAGGCGTAGGAAATCTAAAATTCAGTAATTGTTGATTCTTGCGACGCCGCAAACGTGGCCGACGCGGCCCCGTGCGACACATTGGCGCAGTCGTAGAGCAGCAATGATCGCCTAGGATCGTTCGACCAGCGGCTCGCGGCAATGCGACCGTCCCAGGTAAGGCGTGCGACATTGACGATCCAATGCACAGTGATGCGACGCGAGCAATTGGAAGGGCCGCCTCAGTCACCTTGGTCGGCTCGGAAGGAGCATTGCACGCCTCGGAAGCAGCATTGCAAGGCTATGGTCTTGATTTCACGCAGAGCAGCATAGCGAGCCAAAGCAGTAGCAGAGCAGAGAAACCGAGCCGAGCCGCCGAGCCGAGCCACGCCGCGTCGCCTGCCGTGTCCGAGCCGAACCGAACCGAGCCGAGCCGCACCGAGCGGAGCCGACCCGCGCCGAGTCGAGCCGAGCCGAGCCGAGCCGAGTGCCCAGCTAGACCACTAATTCAAAACCGGGAGTTCATAGGCGCAACGGCGGTAGCCTTTCAACCCTACTTTTAGACCCGCAGGCGTCCAGGCCTGTTGTGTGGCATCCCGTGTGATAAAACAATTTTTGTGTCGCCTCGTCATACGAGGCGCAGCGACGATAGCCATTCACATGAATGTTGTGGCGCCTCTCCCCGTGCACTCCACCTCCCTCTCTCCCACTTCCCCCCCACCTCCCTCTCTACCCTTTCCCCCCACCTCCCTCTCTCCCCTTTCCCCCCACCTCCCTCTCTCCCCTTTCCCCCCACCTCCCTCTCTCCCCTTTCCCCCCACCTCCCTCTCTCCCCGTCCACCTCACGTCCCTCTCTCCCCTTGCTGCACCTCGGGCTGCTTATGTGCTTGATTGCATGATCATGCAATCCCCACCGCCATCTCTCCGTCTCCCAACTGTGTTGCGGCCTGACCCGGCAGGAACACACCTATGCCATTCCACAAGGCACACGCTCACTATAATCAGTGGCCTGATTATGACCTCTCCCTTCCCTCTTTTTCTCCCTTTCGCTCTCCCTTTCCCCATCGTTCTCCATTTTGTTCTCCCTTTCCCTTTCGCTCTTCCTTTCCCTTTTGGTCTCCCTTTCTCCCTCGAATTTCCTTCACCCGTCGTTCTTCCCATCCCCCTCACTGTCTTTTTCCCCCACTCCCACCACTGCATGACCTGCCAGGAGCGTACCTACCCCATCCACAAGCCACACACGCGCACATGAGAATGCGCTCACTGATCTTTCCACACCCTCTCCCTCCCTCTCTCCCACCTCTGTATGACCTGCCAGGAGCGTACCTACATCACAAAAATCAAGTGGCGGAAAACCTCTCATGAAGTGTGTTTGTTGTGTTTTTGCAGATGATTTGAAGATGTAGGGGTTGGTACTTTTTTAGAAGAAAGTATCGAACTTTTTCCAGATGATATGTCAGATGCTTTGCCAATGATCGGTGTGTTTTTTAACAGTTTGGAAATGGTTGTGAGGAACTTCTCATTGTGTTTGGGATAACTTGTTTAAATCATACTATGTGCTTCAATTTTGGACTTGGATAAGGTTTGCAATTTATTTTTATATCCATATAATAATCTTGGAAAGGGTTTATGGGGTATTATAAATAAACATAATCAGAGTTTGAAAAACCCAGTTGGTAGTTTCTTTAGCACTTTCCATAAATACACCGTAAGAGGGAAGGCATGTACGTGTAAATCATAATATTAGCTTGAAAAGGTTTACAACACACTAGATGCCTACTTATTCTCTGGTTCTTAGCTACTCTACTAATCATCCTTGGTTAATGACACCTGCGCTACTACTACCCACTATCAACCCTAGGTCCATACTCTGCTTGGGTCTTCCTTCTATGCTACTCCCCGCTGCATCCTCCCTTCTGTGCTATTATTTCTTAACCCCGCCCCCTTGATGTCAATCCTTGCTTCGCCCTCATGTTGTTACTACTGTGCTCCCCTCCCTGCTGTTACTCCTGCGCACCTCTCCTTGCTGATACTCCTCTCCTCCCTTCCTCCCTTCCCTGCTGTGGTTCCCCTGCTCCCCTCCCTGCTGTGACTCCTCTCCTCCCTTCCCTGCTGTGGTTACCCTGCTCCCCTCTCTGCTGTGGTTCCTCTCCTCCCTTCCCTGCTATGGTTCCTCTGCTCCCCTCCCTGCTGTGGTTCCTCTCCTCCCTTCCCTGCTGTGGTTCCCATGCTCCCCTCCCTGCTATGGTTCCTCTCCTACCTTCCCTGCTGTGGTTCCTCTGCTCCTCTCCCTACTGTGGTTCTTCTCCTCCCCTCCCTGCTGTGGTTCCCCTGCTCCCCTCCCTGCTGTGACTCCTCTCCTCCCTTCCCTGTTGTGGTTCACCTGCTCCCTTCCCTGCTGTGGTTCCTCTCCTCCCTTCCCTGCTGTGGTTCCCCTGCTCCTCTCCCTGCTGTGGTTCCTCTCCTCCCCTCCCTGCTGTGGTTCCTCTCCTCCCCTCCATGCTGTGGTTCCTCTCCTCCCTTCCCTGCTGTGGTTCCCACGCTCCCCTCCCTGCTATGGTTCCTCTCCTCCCTTCCCTGCTGTGGTTCCCCTGCTCCTCTCCCTGCTGTGGTTCCTCTCCTCCCCTCCCTTCTGTGGTTCCTCTCCTCCCCTCCATGCTGTGGTTCCTCTCCTCCCTTCCCTGCTGTGGTTCCCACGCTCCCCTCCCTGCTATGGTTCCTCTCCTCCCTTCCCTGCTGTGGTTCCCCTGCTCCTCTCCCTGCTGTGGTTCCTCTCCTCCCCTCCCTGCTGTGGTTCCTCTCCTCCCCTCCATGCTGTGGTTCCTCTCCTCCCTTCCCTGCTGTGGTTCCCACGCTCCCCTCCCTGCTATGGTTCCTCTCCTCCCTTCCCAACTGTGGTTCACCTGCTCCCTTCCCTGCTGTGGTTCCTCTCCTCCCTTCCCTGCTGTGGTTCCCCTGCTCCTCTCCCTGCTGTGGTTCCTCTCCTCCCCTCCCTGCTGTGGTTCCTCTCCTCCCCTCCATGCTGTGGTTCCTCTCCTCCCTTCCCTGCTGTGGTTCCCACGCTCCCCTCCCTGCTATGGTTCCTCTCCTCCCTTCCCTGCTGTGGTTCCCCTGCTCCTCTCCCTGCTGTGGTTCCTCTCCTCCCCTCCCTGCTGTGGTTCCTCTCCTCCCCTCCATGCTGTGGTTCCTCTCCTCCCTTCCCTGCTGTGGTTCCCACGCTCCCCTCCCTGCTATGGTTCCTCTCCTCCCTTCCCTGCTGTGGTTCCCCTGCTCCTCTCCTTGCTGTGGTTCCTCTCCTCCCCTCCCTGCTATGGTTCCCCTGCTCCCCTCCCTTCCCTGCTGTGGTTCACCTGCTCCATTCCCTGCTGTGGTTCCTCTCCTCCCCTCCCTGCTGTGGTTCCCCTGCTCCCCTCCCTGCTGTCACTCCTCTCCTCCCTTCCCTGCTGTGGTTCACCTGCTCCCTTCCCTGCTGTGGTTCCTCTCCTCCCTTCCCTGCTGTGGTTCCCCTGCTCCTCTCCCTGCTGTGGTTCCTCTCCTCCCCTCCCTGCTGTGGTTCCTCTCCTCCCCTCCATGATGTGGTTCCTCTCCTCCCTTCCCTGCTGTGGTTCCCACGCTCCCCTCCCTGCTATGGTTCCTCTCCTCCCTTCCCTGCTGTGGTTCCCCTGCTCCTCTCCCTGCTGTGGTTCCTCTCCTCCCCTCCCTGCTATGGTTCCCCTGCTCCCCTCCCTTCCCTGCTGTGGTTCACCTGCTCCCTTCCCTGCTGTGGTTCCTCTCCTCCCCTCCCTGCTGTGGTTCCCCTGCTCCCCTCCCTGCTGTGACTCCTCACCTCTCTTCCCTGCTGTGGTTCCCCTGCTCCCTTCCCTGCTGTGGTTCCTCTCCTCCCTTCCCTGCTGTGATTCTCCTGCTCCTCTCCCTGCTGTGGTTCCTCTCCTCCCCTCCCTGGTGTGGTTCCCGTGCTCCTCTCCCTGCTGTGGTTTCTCTCCTCCCCTCCCTGCTGTGGTTCCCCTGTCCCCACATCTGCTCTTACTCCAAGCTCGGAGCACTGCAATTCCACCATTCATCTCCTCTAGACATGCACTGACGCCACCCTCCTTGTCGGATTGCGGGGTTGTGGTCTTGGCCTATACTCCTCAAACCCCGACTCATGGACGAACAAGCCAAAATTCCCCCACCTAAACCCCTTCATCCGTGGGTCGTAGACAGGGTTCATCTGGCTGAAATGATCCGTCACCGTCCGCTTCACTGCCCTGCGGATGCTTTCCACCCACCGCGTGTTCTTTCGGTGGGAGTTTGTGAGGTTCATTGTCGACTTCTTGACCTTCGACAAGCCGTAGTCTATCTGCATTGTCAAGATAGGGGAGCATGGACAGATTCAAGCGTGATAAGTGTGAGAGGTCGGAATCATGTGGGGCAAGCACAACATGCAGTGAAGTACGCCATGGTGGTAGAGTGTGAGCATGAAAGGTGATAGAGGAGTGGGGCAGCCTCTGAAAGGAAGAGGAAACCAAAGAGTGTTCGGAAACACGGGAGGGGAAGGATACTGCTGGGTACTGCATGGACGTGAGGGGATTGGTGAAAAATATAAACAACGTAAGCCCGTGAGTGAAAGCGTGAACCCAGAGTGGGCGCAACTCCAGAGGGCAGGTGGATACCAAGGGTTCAAGAAGCACCTGAGAGGGAGGTGGAAACACGGGGGTTTAAGGTTTACACGGGATGGCACGGGTTTACCAAGGAGAAAAGTGTGGGATGAGAAACAAGTAAAAGGACCCTCACAAGCCACTCACCACCAAGATAGTCCAAGCAATATGATACGCCTTCAAGCATATGTCGTTCCCCACGGCAAATTCACCGAAGGCGTCCATTGCTGCGTTGAAGAAGATCTCGTTGCCGAACGGGAGATCAGTAACCTCAGCATTTCCCCATGTGCTCAGTTGGGCGTCCGCACCTGCAACACACTCGAACGAAGGTGGTTCAAGGGGTGGGGTGTGAAAAGGGAAGAGGGTGGATGGGCTGGCGAATCACAGGTTTCTACAACGGTCTATGTAAAGGAAATGCCAAGCTATGGAGTACAGAATATGGGGTGTTGCAAGAAACGGGTGCTAGGGCTGAGATGGTGAAACAAGGGGGAGGGGGGGAGGGTGGGGGAAAAGGTCAGGCAGGTGTTTACTCACTCGGGCCATACTCCCCCCAGAGATCCTCCTTGAGCTCAGTGTCGATGTGGATTTCCGCTGCCCGCAAGCCACTCATAGGAACCCCCAACCCCGCGAGCACGGTCCGTTTGATGTAAAACCCGCGCTCGTTCTTCCACTGCGTATACACGCGCTTGAATGCATCCCTCCGTGTTTTATCCGCCATGGCCTCCTTCAGCAATATCAATGGAACCACATAATGCTCAGAAATGACTTCATGTAAAACAAGAATCCGCTTCTCAAAGCTTGGGTAGAACGTGACAAGATGGTCCTCAGCTTCCATACACATGCGCTTCCTTGCTTCTTCCATGTACAGCTGTTTAAAATGAGAATGTAGGGTAAACCAAAGAATGGGAATGTGGGGTATTGGGAATGAGTATATGTCACTGCTGAGAATGAGACCAGAGGGTGGGATGAGAATGAATCACTGCAGAGAAGGAAACCAGAGAGTGGGAATGTGAATGAGTCACTGCAGGTAATGAGACCAGATGGTGGGATGAGAATGAATCACTGCAGCGAAGGAAACCAGAGTGTGAATGTGAATGAGTCACTGCAGAGAATGAGACCAGAGGGTGGGATGAGAATGAATCTCTGCAGAGAAGGAAACCAGAGAGTGGGAATGTGAATGAGTCACAGCAGAGAATGAGACCAGAGGGTGGGATGAGAATGAATCAGTGCATAGAAGGAAACCAGAGAGTGGGAATGTGAATGAGTCGCTGCAGAGAATGAGACCAGAGGGTGGGATGAGAATGAATCACTGCAGAGAAGGAAACCATAGAGTGGGAATGTGAATGAGTCACAGCAGAGAATGGGACCAGAGGGTGGGAATGAGAATGAATCAGTGCATAGAAGGAAACCAGAGAGTGGGAATGTGAATGAGTCACTGCAGAGAATGAGCCTTGAGGGTGGGATGAGAATGAATCAGTGCATAGAAGGAAACCAGAGAGTGGGAATGTGAATGAGTCGCTGCAGAGAATGAGACCAGAGGGTGGGATGAGAATGAATCACTGCAGAGAAGGAAACCAGAGAGTGGGAATGTGAATGAGTCACTGCAGAGAATGGGACCAGAGGGTGGGAATGAGAATGAATCAGTGCATAGAAGGAAACCAGAGAGTGGGAATGTGAATGAGTCACTGCAGAGAATGAGCCTTGAGGGTGGGATGAGAATGAATCACTGCAGAGAAGGAAACCAGAGAGTGGGAGTCACTGCAGAGAATGAGACCAGAGGGTGGGATGAGAATGAATCACTGCAGAGAAGGAAAGCAGAGAGTGGGAGTCACTGCAGAGAATGAGACCAGAGGGTGGGATGAGAATGAATCACTGCAGAGAAGGAAACCAGAGAGTGGGAGTCACTGCAGAGAATGAGACCGGAGGGTGGGATGAGAATGAATCACTGCAGAGAAGGAAACCAGAGAGTGGGAGTCACTGCAGAGAATGAGACCAGAGGGTGGGATGAGAATGAATCACTGCAGAGAAGGAAACCAGAGAGTGGGAGTCACTGCAGAGAATGAGACCAGAGGGTGGGATGAGAATGAATCACTGCAGAGAAGGAAACCAGAGAGTGGGAATGTGAATGAGTCACTGCAGAGAATGAGACCAGAGGGTGGGATGAGAATGAATCACTGCAGAGAAGGAAAACAGAGAGTGGGAATGTGACCAGAGAGTGGGAAAAACTAGACAACTGGAGAAAGAGAATGAAAATGCACCATTGGTCAAACAAAACCGTATAATGAGCAAGCCAGCGAGTCAGGTGTGGCAATCGGTAGGAGAAATTGGTGGCACTTACCTTCAAATTAGTCGCGTTTGGCATCCCATGCCTCCTGGTGATGGGAGTGCCTTGTACAGCACTCTCCACCACAGCGCCCGGCGTTTCAGGCGGCTCAGGTTGTTCACTGGATATCGAGGTAAGTGGCGGGATTTGCGTCCCACTTCCCCCCCGGTCCACCGAAGGTCCACGACCGGCCTTTAGCTCGGCAATCTGCCGATTAGCTTCCTGCAATGCCTGGAAGAGTTGCTGCATGGATTCATTAGGAGAATTGCTCGAGGTAATGATGGGCACTCCGCTAGCGTCGAGCGGGGAATTGCCTCTTGCCGATGCGAACGGGGGTGGAGTTGCTGGGTCAGAGCGTCCAACTTTCCTGCCATCATTGAACCAATCTCCAACACCACCCGCCTCACCATCTTCCGCCCCCAGCCCCCCACCACAGGCCGGATCGTCACTACCACCGGCTGGATTGTGCGTGTTGTCATGCTGCTGGCCAGCGTTGTCACGCACACTCGAATCTTGAAATCTAGATGCTCTCTTTCCCAATCCTGAGGTGGAAGCAAGGGCAGCATACGGATCGCTGGTTGCTGCCCGTTTCATCCGAACGTTCTCCTGACGATTCGACGGACCAGCATCATCCGATTTCACCATGGTCCTCATCTCATTGTAGAAGCCAACGTCCTGTCTCACAACAGGACGCTCCTTACAACGCCGCCGGGCGTAACCCTCAGTATCTGCTCGCTTTCCTTGAGCACACTCTCTACGTCTCTGCCGTTTACGTCCACTACCAGCCTTACCACCGGTTGCATGACCACGCTTTCCGCTATAGCGGTGGTTGCGCGCTCCTCGCGCCCTCCCCCCTCTCCTACCGTCGTCATCACTCCCGGACCCAGTTTCAAGGTCATCACTCTCGTCCTCTTCCTCATCATACTTCTCCTCGCTCCCGGATGAACTCCCTGATTCCTCCTCAGAACTATCTTCTCCATCAGAAGATTTGACCTCAGCAGCGGCCTTCTTTCCAGCCTTTCTGGACCGTGCCTTCACCCTCCCTGACACCCCCCTCTGATCTTCTAGCTCAGCGCCGCGGCTCTCCCTCCCACCCTCCTCATGCCCTCGAACATTGTGTGCATCTGCCGCACGAACACCTGCTGGAGTAGAGGGAGAAGACGCATCATGCTTCATATCACGCTCTCCCTCACGCTTCACCCCACGCTCCCCCACACGCTTCACATCATGGTCTCCCTCACGCTTCACATCACGCTCTCCCTCACGCTCTCCCTCTCGCTCTCCCTCACGCTTCACATCACGCTCTCCCTCACGCTCTCCCTCACGCTCAGCCTCACGCTCTCCCTCCCGCCTGCCCTCACGCCTGCCTTCACGCCTGCCCTCAAGCCCTCCCTCACGCCTGCCCTCACGCTCTCCATCACGCTCATCCCCACGCTTATGCCCTTTCTCTGGCAGTTGCTCCTTGTCATCTACATCTTGCACGATTCCTGTTGCACCAGCCGCGTCTTGTCTTTCTTTCTTATTTTTATTGGCTCCAGCGAGGGTACCTACAACACGCATGAAGTAAGGACGATACGCTCAGTTAATAGGAGGGCAGCACCTCTCTGGATTGGGTGTGAACACATCCAAATTATTAACGAGCAACTTTAAGACATGCAAACTTGAAGAAGCTGGATAAAAGCTCATTGCGTACCTTTCCTCCCCGTAGCAGGTTTGCACTGGTCCAACGGCTTCAGCTTTCGACCGTTCCTCCACCCGCGTGAACCGCCGCGTCTAACCTTGCCATCGTAGGCCTCTTCTTCAGATTGCTCACTATCTGATGAAGATGCCCCTTCCGATTCCACCTTGGCATCGCGTGCAGGAAGTGTGTTCTTCCGACGATACCGCACAACTAGCTGGGAGGTATCGTGAGGCGTCATCTTGTCGTGCAGCTGCTGTTCCGCGTCGGTTTTCGCGTCGCCCGAGGGATGTAAAGCTCCAGCGCTACCGAGGAGCACACTAGCATTGGCCTGTTCAGAAACGATGATGTCTGCCATCTCTCTATCAATTCCGCTAAACAAGCCCAATTAACGGTTACAAAATTCTGCTGTGCATCCCTAAGTATCAAGTTTTCCATAAATACGTGTTAGAGACGCAAGGAACAGCGGCGCGCGAGCTGGACGTGCCTGCCAGAACAACAGCGCGCAATCGCACTACGTGCCCGCGAAACTCGCCAACGGCCGCGAAACGCGCCCTTGCTGGACGCGCCGTCAGATAACATCACCGCCTTCCCAGAGCAAGACGAGCCTACTACGAGAGCCAATCGCAACGCCAAAGCAGGACGTGCTTCCTACGAGAGCCACTCGGAGCGCCATAGCTGGATGAGCCTATTACGAGAACAGCGAGGTGGCGGCTATTACGTGCTACCACTGCCATATTCTCACTTTGCATCGAGTGCCAGAGGGAACATCGACATTGACTACCAGGTAGTACTACTACCGTTGTTGCTTGACGTGCCTACCGTAGGGGGGTATCGTGACGAGAACCGAACGGCTTCCAGCAAGACGAACTAGGTGCTTCGAACGTGGAGCATAGCGTGGTCTCATCTCCCGGCATGAGAATCGGCATGAAGATGCTTGTTCCTGTAACGAGTTACCAGGTGGCAGCACGTTGGGTGGTGGGGGTTGGTGCAGCGCAACAGTTTAGCTGCCCTAGGGGTTGCAAGGAACGCGCTGTCAATGAGCCAATGTTTCGAATCCTAAATTGCAGCAGACTACTTGGGCTAGAACGCCCTAGCGCCCACAATGCCTGATCGGAATTATAAGTGCGTCAAGTAGAAAGTAATTACATGCGTGAGCACGGGAACTGAACCAAGCCTTGCCGCACACCAAAAAATAAAATCGATGTGACTGCAGCAAATTGGCAGCGCGTTGTCGGCGCACATTTGTGCGTTTGGAGCCGTGATGGATGCAAGACATCGCGGTTCGAGAATACCCCGAGTGGTTGCGTTGAAACATTGATTTCGTGGCACGGCTATTTGTAGCGGGGATGTAACATGATTGATGCGATAAGGGAATGACGATTTTGGGAAATGTTGAAAGGTTCACAAAGTTTCCCTTCAAAACAAGGTGCTCACAGGTTGCTTCAAACTAATCATCCTGCACGCGTAAACTAACAGTGTCAGTCCGGCCGCCGTATCGCACACTGGTATGCTTCTGTGCATTTGCAGTCTCAGATTAGGGTGAATACTTGGCGTGACTTACAACGACTATACCAGTGTTCACACCTAGCAACCATCAATAAACATTGTGCAATTCGTGAGAGCAAGCACAATTTGGATCACATCAACAACTGGCTTGCCGCGTAGATGTTACAGCCTTGGAGATGATAGAAGCTGCATAGTGTCCATATTACTACGCTCACGGGCCGATGCATAGCACCCTTTCTAGGGCGCTGCAGAAGGACGATTCGCGTTGAGGTGCATGTGAAAGTGAAATACTCACATGGTTGCCTGCCATGCCTCTTGGAGGTTGTTCCTGACTACTCATCAAGTTCTGCAAGACCCCAACCACTATGTTGTGTTTCTGAGTGTCCTGACTGACACCATGTAGTGGTCGGCTTAGAGCTTAACACACCATGCAAAGCAGTTACCGTACTGTCATGTCAGTTTCCATCAAGCGTCGAGCAGTACGAAGCAACAGATTGTCAGGTGCAAATGCATGTCACTAACCAACACCAAGCAGGCTTAATGGCATCAATCAGCCTGGATCGACCCACATGCATTGTGATAGACACAGGATCACCTAGCCAAATCGTCACGATACTGGCGCCTCCACTGTCTTGGCGTCCCGGCCAAGTCACACGCATTCAATCTGTCGAACTTGGTCTCGACAAGCGTATGAATGACACGCATCACAAAAACGCCACAGTCGTTCTCGTTGTCTTGCTGACGCACCTGCATAGCGCACTCGGAGTGGATGGTGCTTGTATTATGCATAATCCCACGCCTGTCCATGCACCGCCGTCCCTCCCACTCCCTTACCCATCCGCGCATCGCGCGCCTGTCCACGCTCCACCGTCCCTCCCACTCCCCATTCCCATTCGCGCATCCCACGCCTGTCCATGCATAGCCGTCTCTCCCACTCCCTACTCATCCGCCCCACGTCTGTCCATGCATAGCCTACTCTCCTACCCCCTTACCCATCCGCGCATCCCACGCCTGTCCATGCACCGCCGTCCCTCCCACTCCCTTATCCATGCGCGCATCGCGCGCCTGTCCATGCTCCACTGTCCCTCCCACTCCCCATTCCCATTCGCGCATCCCACGCGTGTCCATGCATAGCCGTCTTTCCCACTCCCTACTCATCCGCGCATCCCATGCCTGTCCATGCATAGCCTACTCTCCTACCACCTTACCCATCCGCGCATCCCACGCCTGTCCATGCACCGCCGTCCCTCCCACTCCCTTACCCATGCGCGCATCGCGCGCCTGTCCATGCTCCACTGTCCCTCCCACTCCCCATTCCCATTCGCGCATCCCACGCCTGTCCATGCATAGCCGTCTTTCCCACTCCCTACTCATCCGCGCATCCCACGCCTGTCCATGCATAGCCTACTCTCCTACCTCCTTACCCATCCGCGCATTTCACACCTGTCCATGCACCGCCGTCCCTCCCACTCCCTTACCCATCCGCGCATTTTACGCCTGTCCATGCACCGCCGTCCCTCCCACTCCCTTACCCATCCGCGCATCGCGCGCCTGTCCATGCTCCACCGTCCGTCCCACTCCCTATTCCCATTCGCGCATCCCACGCCTGTCCATGCACAACCGGGTATCTCGTGCACGTACCTCGATGACGTGTAACTGGATCGCGTCAGCCCACGATTTCGCCTCTGTCTCCGTGACCCATGCGTAGCGCTTCATGACGTTTGTCATCAAACATCTGCGCATTGGGACGTACATGTAGTTAGGATCGGTCCGCAATACACAAGTTTCATAAGCATCACGAATAGCTCACCTTTTTAATGGACCATGGATGTCGACGTGACTTGCATATGAGTCCGCATGCCACAATACACACTTGCTCGGGATCAGAGATCCTGGAGCATGGTTGATTTCGATGACTCCAAGGCTCCAGTGCGCACTGCATTTTGGAATCATTCAAAGATCATTAGATTGCTGCAACCTTGAACGTATGAATCCTTCAAACAATTGCCCGAGCACATACTCCTTGTTAATCGGAACAAGCACGTGTTTAAACGATAAGATGTCGAGGCCATATGCCAGCCTAGTGATTCTCTTAGACCCCGGCCGCGCGACGAGTGTCCAGAAATACGGCGATGTGCAAAGCCACTCAGCATTTTCGAGTCCGTTCTCATAGTGTAACATCCTGCGGGAACGCCATGGAAATGTGGAAACTTGCGGTAGCGCGTGAGTAAATTTGATCAAGGTGCCGCCATGTCTATTACCTTTGCGTTTTAAGCTACTCACGATGATAGCCACTCGATAACCGTGCCACTGATCCACTGCTCGTTTCTCAACGTGCAGTAATATGAGGGCTTGATTTCAAGCCACCCCCCCCCAAACGGGATGGCATGCTCATGTGCTGGAAACGACATCGCGATAACTTGGGTATGCCCTTCTCCTCCATACCTTGAGATAGTAAACTCACAGTTTGAGCCGGATCTTGCCTTAGGGAAGGGTCGAAATTCCGTTGCCCAGGCAGCTCAACGCAAAGTCGAAGCAGGTACTGTAGTTCCTGAAGTAGGACCCACACGCCCTTGCTTTTCGTTGGTCAACTTTGTGCCAAAATCCCTGCTCCCATACGTCGTCAGCGAATAGCGTGCTCGTGATATCCTGTCAACATGGTGAACAGTGTGGAGAAGTCTGACAGGATTCTCTGCTCCAATGACATTCGAGCGGCTTTTGTATTTCTGACACAGTTGGCGTGTATGCGAAATTGATGTCAGGTCCATGTCGCAAGTGGAAATGTTCCCAGCTCGGTACAAAACTTCGTCAGGTTGTTGCGACGAGAGAGCTGTTTTTGTACGCGACAACAGTTACAATATGCGGAGTATGAGAGTCGCATGGCCCACTCGCCCAACTGCGCGTGGTCGCGCACCAACAAACTGGGTGACCTAAATTCGAGCAGAACGCCACAAACCCTAACCAATTGCATACCAACTACCGACACCCGATAACCAATCGCCAATCAGGGTCAATGGAAACAGGTGTTCAGACTCAGATCGCAAATTCGTATTCGCGCCCAACCCTTCCCTCGTAAACTATCGTCCATTCGACAGGCGCTATCTCATTCTTGTGCAGTGTTGGCATTCACATATCAAACTGGTGTGCCAAACACCCTTTCAGTCTTACGGACAGATCTGCTCGATGGAGGCTCAGGCTTGTGAGTTCTGCAATAAGCGCGTGTACTGCTATCAATACGTAAGTAGCCATCAAGCTAACCATGACGGCTGTAAGCGGGCCCAAAAACGCAAGGCTGAAGAGGATGCTAAACGTAAGAAGCTAGACCGTGGCGTGGAGAAGCAGTATACCTTTGTTCCGTTAGCAACAGCCACCCTTCCCGCGCCAGCGCATTCAATTCCTATAGCGGCACTTCCGAACGCAGTAGAGCAGCACCCGCAGCCGGCAGAGCGAGTTCCTGATGCGGTTCGTACGTGCAGCACCACACTCGTGGTGGAAGAAGCTCCTACAGAGGAAATTCTTGATGTTAAGGCGGAAATATGCATTTTGGCACGATCTCACGGTCTAACCAACGGGGCGATAAACGACACAATACAGTTAGTTAGACACCCAAAATTAGATCCAAAGCAGCTGGACAATTGGAACAGCTACAGGGACCTGGAGAAGTACGAGAACAGCTTTGACCTTGGAGCGGAGAATGAATGGATCGTCGAGGAGATCGAAGTGGATCACGAGGTTGGGTTTCTCACCTTCAAGCGCCGAAACGCGATAACTGTGAGTGTATCCATGCGTGCGGGGTCACGTTTGTCACAGTGGAGTGTGTTTTCTGAGACCGACTAAACCATCAGTCCAAATGGAACCATCAATCCTACGCTTCTGTTTTCCATCATTGTTGCCATCCTTATCACCATCAGCTCCTTCAGTCCATGTTCAACAAGATGTCGGCTGTCAAGGGATTCAGCATCATGCCTCAAGAGTGGAAGGTTGATGGGGTTCGCCGCTACAGTACCCTTGCAAACACGGATTGGATGCTCGAGGCTTGGGTAAGTTCCATGCCATCTCATGTCGCGTTGGACATGAGCATTGAAACCTAGGATCCAATACGTCTTTCCTTCCCTTTATCATCACTGTGGCAGGAAAGGGTGCGGAAGTTTGGCATAGTTATAGCTCTCATTTTGTTCTCAGACCAGACCAATCTATCGTACAACGGGCGCCAATCTGCCCACCCATTTCTGTTGTCCTTTGGGAACATTCCTGAATGGGCTAGGTGGCTTGAAGGAGGCACTGAGCTTCTCGGGCTCCTGCCTAACATCCCAGCTGACCTCTCGCCAGAAGAGAAGGTTCGAGTGTTCCACGACGCTGCAGAGATCATGATTCGAGATTTAAAGGCGGCTTCACATCTTTCAGGGTGAGACACTGCTACTCTCGCCCAAAGGCGCGCATCCCTTGTACTCTCCAGAATCCACCACACTACCCTACTTATTTTCATTGCCTGTCTAATCCACACTCCCCTCCCTTTTTGACCCCCCTTCTCCTCTGTTCTTCTTTCGCATGCGTGCCACGACGCCGGATTCAGTCGAAAGTACTCTGCTCCCAGCCACCATGCTTCACCTAATACCATTCGGGTTCCTCCTGTACCACCGTCTCCTGCCGTTGAAACCATCCCTGCTTGCTGTCCCCCTCCTCCTAACCGTCCTTCATCTGCTTGCTTACAGCAACCCATGCTCACACCATCAGTAACATATCCAACATGGTCTCCCATCCTCGCCATACCCCCCCCTGCTTTACCCCTCATCCTGGCGGCTGTGCAGGGGCGGTGTGATGGTGGAAGACAGTGCCGGCGTGCAGTATAGAGCATTCACGCTCCTTTATTCATGGGTGGCCGATCACCCGGAGTCTTCTAAGATCACCTGTACGATGGCATGCAACTCACACCATCCGTGCTCGTTGTGCTTGGCTGAAAAGGAGGGCCTGGATGAGATGAACTTTGAGTTGACTCAACAGCCAACTGATAAGAAGCGCCTGGATGAGCAGGACGAGACCATTGTCCCCAGAAATGTCGAGGGTCGGAAGGAATCTGCGGAAACCAAAAAGAAGCAGGAAGACACCATTGTCCTTAGAACTGTCAAGGGTCAGAAGGATTTTCACAAGGAGATGAAAGCCACGAAGACCAAAAAGGAGCTGAAGGCGGTGAAGAAGAAGTCCTCTACACACTTTGTGAAGGTGCGCCTTGCCCAGCTTGCTCCGCATGCATCCTTGTGGTTCTCATATGGTTTCCCTCCGTATCCACCATATACTGCTGTGGCTAGTGTGCCCGAAAACCTACTCCGATCTGCATCTTGCAGTTCGTATTTATTATCCTGACCCGCCATAGTGAGTTTGTGTCCTTGACCCCCGACGCAGAGCCTTTTGTGGGACTGGGAATTCGCAAAAACTCTCTGGGGCAACACGTACCTTGCTGTGCCCCCGGACATCATGCACATCTGGGAGCAGGGCATATGGCTGCATGCCATGAAGTGCCTGGTGAAGAAGCTGACCCCGAGGGAACGGAAGATTCTTCTGGAGTGAGTTGTTCCGCGCCCTGCTTCATGCTACTCCCCTCCGTGCTTGCTTTCCGCGCCCTGCTTCATGCTACTCCCCTCCGTGCTTGCTTTCCGCGCCCTGCTTCATGCTACTCCCCTCCGTGCTTGCTTTCCGTGCTCTGACTAACTGTTACTCACGCCTAGGCGATACAAGATTTTGAAGGAGGCCACACCAGCTTCCGTGCTACGTCTTCCTTCGGCGTGGGCCTACTTCACATCCACCGCTTGCTTTTCAGCTGCAGAGCATCGGGCGATGATGCAGGTCCTGCCCCTCATCATCAACCTCCCAGGACGAGAAGATATCCGCACGGCCATTGTCAAGATGGTCGAGTGGTACAAGGAGTTCATCCGCGCTGAGTATCACACCGACGAATCTCTGGAACGGATGAAAGACGCCACCATCAAGTAATTAGTCCGTCTGTTATGTGGTTTCCCAGGCCCATCTTCTCCCTCTGCACTGCATCGCTGTCCCTCCATAACCCACCTCCCTGCTCCCTCCTTCCGTGTTTCTGTTTTCGCTGTCTGCTTCCTCACTCCCCCTCCCGCATCCCGTTTCTCCCTTCCTGGCCTGCATTCCCCCTCTTAACTGCATGCCTTGTGTCTAAATTTTCTCCAGGATGGTGAAGGCTCTTTGTGTCGCTTTCCCTAAGCAGAAGTCAAAGTGGAAAATTGTTAAGATTTATCTTCTCGTTCACCTCCCATCAACCATCCGTATGAGGGGGATCCCTGCCGAGTACTCGTCGAACTGCTACGAGCACTCCCACAAGACCACTGTGAAGCGTCCTTCACGTGGCACAAACTGGAAGAATGTTGAAGATCGAATCGTCTGGAAACACCTGGAGCATGCGGTAGTTAGGCAACTCGCGCGGGAGGCCGAAGGGGACAGCACGTACGAGACCTCGATGAAAGAGGTGAGTTTTACGAACCTGCTCTGTTCCCCTGCACCCCGTCGTCTGCTAAGTTTCCCTATTTTAATCCCATGCTGTGATCTCCTGAAGTGATGCCATGCTCTGTTCTCTTGCTCGGTTCCCCTCCTCTGTTCCGCTGCTCTGTTTCCCTGCTCGGCTCTCTTGCTCTCTCCCCCTGCTCTGTTTCCCTGCTCGGTTCTCCTTCTCTCTCCCCCTGCTCTGTTCCTCTAGTCATTTCCCCTTCTTTGTTATCTGCTCTGTTTCCCAGCTGTGTTCCCTACTGTGTCTTCCCCGCTCTGTTCCCTGCACTGTTATCCTCTGCCATGTTCCGTTCTGTGTCTGCCCTGCTTTGTGCCCTGCTGTATTCCCTTCAGTTTCCCTGCTATGCTCCCTTCTGTGTCTGCCCTGCTCTGTGCCATGTTCAGTTTGCCCGAGCTCGGTTCTCATGCTCTCTCCCCTGCCCTCTTTCCCTGCTCGGTTCTCATGCTCTCTCCCCTGCCCTGTTTCCCTGCTCGGTTCTCATGCTCTTTCCTGCTCTGTTTCGCTGCTCGGGTCTCATGCTCTCCCCCCCTGCTCTTTTTCCCTGCTCGGCTCTCTTGCTCTCTCACACTGCTCTGTTCCCCTCGTCATTTCCCCTTCTTTGTTATCCGCTCTGTTACCCTGCTATGTTCCATACTGTGTCTCCCCTACTCGGTGCCCTGTTCTGTTTCCCTGCTCTGTTCCCTGCGCTGTTACCCTGCCATGTTCCGTTCTGTGTCTGCCCTGCTCTGTGCCCTGCTCTGTTCCCTTCACCGTTTCCCTGATTTGTTCACTTCTGTGTCTGCCCTGCTCTGTGCCCCGCTCTGTTCCCTTCACTGTTTCCCTGATTCGCTCACTTCTGTGTCTGCCCTGCTATGTGCCCCGCTCTGTTCCCTTCACTGTTTCCCTGATTTGTTCACTTCTGTGTCTGCCCTGCTATGTGCCCCGCTCTGTTCCCTTCACTGTTTCCCAGATTTGTCACTTCTGTGTCTGCCCTGCTCTGTGCCCTGCTCTGTTCCCTTCACTGTTTACTTGATTTGTTCACTTCTGTGTCTGCCCTGCTCTGTGCCCCGCTCTGTTCCCTTTACCGCTTCCCTGATTTGTTCACTTCTGTGTCTGCCCTGCTCTGTGCCACGTTCTGTTCGCTCGTCTCTTTGCCCGCATTTCTGTTTCCATGCTCTCTGCATGAGTTGGCAATCACATTTAGGACCAACCTAACCAAAGTAATCGATTCCTACCCCCCCATAACCTTCTTCGTCCCCACAACCTCTCCCCCTTTCCCCCACACCCATTCCCCCTTCGTGGCCTTTCCCTTCTTCGCCTACACCTCGCATCCATCCCCTATCCCCCCCCCTCCTCCTCCCTCCAAAAGGACTCACCATACAACCCTCCCCCTCCCTATACCAACCCTCTCCTCTCCACGGTGACAGGCATGCCCGGCTGGCCGGAGGGTGCTTACTAAGACCCACAAGAAGATGGTCCTGGGGGACATCACCGACTCAGTGTTTCGGAGCTACGTCTTGACTGTTGGTGAACCCGCCATGAGTGCGATGGTTCTGCGACTCAGACGGGCAGGCATCAACACGCAAGTTTTGCAGGTGCTAAACCGGTCGTATGGATATGCCATTTTTTCTCACTGCCGCCGAATCCACCCACTCCAGCCCCCCTTCCCCCTCTCCTGCATGCTTTCCACTCACTCCAGCCCCGCTTCCCCCTCTCCTGCATGCTTTCCACCCACTCCAGCCCCCCTTCCCACTCTCCTGCATGCTTTCCACTCACTCCAGCCCCGCTTCCCCCTCTCCTGCATGCTTTCCACCCACTCCAGCCCCCCTTCCCCCTCTCCTGCATGCTTTCCACTCACTCCAGCCCCGCTTCCCCCTCTCCTGCATGCTTTCCACTCACTCCAGCCCCGCTTCCCCCTCTCCTGCATGCTTTCCACCCACTCCAGCCCCCCTTCCCCCTCTCCTGCATGCTTTCCACCCACTCCAGCCCCCCTTCCCCCTCTCCTGCATGCTTTCCACCCACTCCAGCCCCCCTTCCCCCTCTCATGCATGCTTCCCACCCACTCCAGCCCACCTTCCCCCTCTCCTGCATGCTTTCCACTCACTCCAGCCCCGCTTTCCCCTCTCCTGCATGCTTTCCACTCACTCCAGCCCCGCTTCCCCCTCTCCTGCATGCTTTCCACCCACTCCAGCCCCCCTTCCCCCTCTCCTGCATGCTTTCCACCCACTCCAGCCTCCCTTCCCCCTCTCCTGCATGCTTTCCACCCACTCCAGCCCCCCTTCCCCCTCTCCTGCATGCTTTCCACTCACTCCAGCCCCCCTTCCCCCTCTCCTGCATGCTTTCCACCCACTCCAGCCCCCCGTCCCCCTCTCCTGCATGCTTTCCACCCACTCCAGCCCCCCTTCCCCCTCTCCTGCATGCTTTCCACCCACTCCAGCCCCCCGTCCCCCTCTCCTGCATGCTTTCCACCCACTCCAGCCCCCCTTCCCCCTCTCCTGCATGCTTTCCAC
Organism: Closterium sp. NIES-65; assembly: GCA_948144175.1. Taxonomy (NCBI): domain Eukaryota; kingdom Viridiplantae; phylum Streptophyta; class Zygnematophyceae; order Desmidiales; family Closteriaceae; genus Closterium; species Closterium sp. NIES-65. The sequence continues at coordinate 303,664 of CANXME010002069.1, forward strand.
CCACTCCAGCCCCCCTTCCCCCTCTCCTGCATGCTTTCCACTCACTCCAGCCCCGCTTCCCCATCTCCTGCATGCTTTCCACTTACTCCAGCCCCGCTTCCCCCTCTCCTGCATGCTTTCCACTCACTCCAGCCCCGCTTCCCACTCTCCTGCATGCTTTCCACCCACTCCAGCCCCCCTTCCCCCTCTCCTGCATGCTTTCCACCCACTCCAGCCCCCCTTCCCCCTCTCCTGCATGCTTTCCACCCAATCCAGCCCCCCTTCCCCCTCTCCTGCATGCTTTCCACTCACTCCAGCCCCGCTTCCCCCTCCCCTGCATGCTTTCCACTCACTCCAGCCCCGCTTCCCCCTCTCCTGCATGCTTTCCACTCACTCCAGCCCCGCTTCCCCCTCTCCTGCATGCTTTTCACTCACTCCAGCCCACCTTCCCCCTCTCCTGCATGCTTTCCACTCACTCCAGCCCCGCTTCCCACTCTCCTGCATGCTTTCCACTCACTCCAGCCCCGCTTCCCCCTCTCCTGCATGCTTTCCACCCACTCCAGCCCCCCTTCCCCCTCTCCTGCATGCTTTCCACCCACTCCAGCCCCCCTTCCTCCTCTCCAAAATGCTTTTCCACCCACTCCAGCCCTTGGCCGATTTCCCCCTTTTCGCTATGCTCTCCACCGCCTCTTTCGCTGCTTTCACATTTTCTTGGTTCATGCTCGTGGTTTCAGGTGCACACGGCACTTGCGATTCCGCCCCACGACAAGATGGAATGGACGTCAAGGGGGCAGTTTGTCAAGGCTAGCCCGGGCGAGAAGATCTTTTCATCTGTTGCAATCAACCCTGCAGGGAAGGGGTCTCCCTGGTACGGCTGTTGTCTTGTCCTGTTTCACTACAACAAAGATGGGGAGCTGAGGCGCGGAGCATACGTGGAGTATTACACCGAGGACAAGCGACTATGCCCGTCAACGGGATGCAAGCACCTTCTACCCATAGAGGGCGAGGATGATTTTGCAGTGATTGATGTCGACTGCATTCTCAGTCTCGTACACATTGTTCCCTCATGTGAGGACGATGAAGTGAGCCTTCTTAATAGATTCGTTTGGTGAGGTCTAGTAGAGAACTTTGACGCATTGTGACTTTTGTAAACATGAAATTGTTCCCTGAATATGTTCTTTTTAGGCCTTGTTAGAATCTAATAGGCGTAAAATTTCCTTCAAATGGTTAAACATGCCTCTTGGAAACACTATTTTCATAGAGAAAATTACATCATAATATTCAAAGAAACATAAGTGCAAATGTCATGAATGTAACAAATGGTACACAGAAGCCTAAACGAGGAATTCTTGGAGAGAATCAAATTTCTCGCTATCTGCTCCCACGCGAAGAGACATGGACTATCTGTTAGGCCCGGAACCCTAATCCTGCGCACAAGCAAGAAAGAGTTAGGAGCAAACATTCAGAATGTGCCTGGAAAACATTCCGCCAAAGGCAAACGTTTTTTAGAGTTTCCCTGTACGTTTTTCGAACGATTGTCAAACGTACGATAGGCCGCCGCGAATGTCAGATGATTTTCAGACACACGCATTTTTGTGATGGTCTTTTTTTTTTCGCTTCTAACAAATGCTCTTGCGAACTCCAATGTGAGCACTCATGAGTTCTCCTAAGATTCATGCGAGCTAACAGCTATAAAACGATCTTTACCGTTTTATACCTGTTATGTAGCTATTTTGCTAAGGAACATGACTTTCTCTTGAAAATTCATTTTCGCTGAGTCAGCGCGGGATACAGTTTTTAAATGTAATTCGAGCACCCCCCCTTGTCACACGTCACGACCGAGATATGACTTGGTCGTGCTGTACAATGCGATCGCGACAGCGATCGCGCACAGTACAGCACAGGAAAAATAGATCGTGTCGTTCTGTTCTGTTGCGGTTGCGTACACTGTGCGCGGTCGCAAGTGTGACACATGCGTGTTCCCTGTGGGGCCACACGCGCGTGTCAGGACCCCACGCGTGGTTCCTGACTTTCGCACACTTCTGTTGTCTCTCGCAAGAAGTCAACTGGTCCCCCCTCTCTAGTCAAACAATCGAGCACCCTGGTACTCCATTCACTCGCCATGGGAGCTCAATGAGCCTTTCATGAGGATCCCATGTGAGTCTCATGAGAGCTTCATTTTAGCGCCATGAGAACTTCATTTTAGCGCCATGAGAGCTTTATGAAAGCTTCGGGTGAGTGTTTCATGTGAGTTTCATGAGTTCTTCATGAGAGCCATGAACACACAATATAAAATGCATCAACACAAAATATGATAACAAATTGCCCATCCGCGAGGATCTGCGGGGAAATTTGCGGATTTGAGCGGTTTTTTCAACCTGCCCGGTTTCTTATAACCTGCCCAAAAAAGCGTTTTCCTGGATTGGGGCCCTTAGCGTGTATAGTACGACACGTGTATATACGCTATACGCGTATATGCCAACATAGATGATAACCCTCCTCTCTCACCCTGTCCTCTCAATGCGTACAGGTGGAGGTGGTGTTTGCGGGCACGGCATGTGATGCCATCCGGAGCAGCGCGCAGCAGCTGCTGCAGCGACTAGCAACGACCTCTAAGGATGCATTTAACAACTTTGAGCTGGCAGTGGCGAGCGATGAGAATTATACCATGCCGCGCGATGGCACTAGGCATGCGCTCACCAGCCACGTGGTGAACAACTTCAACTATCTCAATGACGGGTGAATCGTTGACTTGTGATGTGTCGTTGACTTCTGAAGCTTGGCTTGCCTGTGCGTTGGACGGGAGGGGATAACTTCACTTCACCACAACATGGCACGCGCTGGCAGGATGACACGAGGCATGCGCTCACGAGCCACGTTGCTAACTTCTTTAACTATCTCCATTACGAGTGCGTCGTGGGCTTTTGATGCGTCATTGACTGATGCATCGTTGGCTGTGTGAGAGAGGGGAGGAGGGAATTACTCCACCACAGCATGCCGCGTAATGACATCGTGCATGCACTCACCAGCTACATGGTTAACAGCTTCAACCATCCCAATGATGAGTGCGTCGTTGGCTCTTGATGCGTCGTTGAGTTCTCATGCATCGTTAACTGTGCGTCGCTGACTGTGTGTCGTTGGCTTTGATGCGTGGCTGATTGTTGTCCCCTTCACTCGTTCCCTTTACCCGTCCCCTCTTCTGGTCCCCTTAACTCGTCCCCTTTACTTTCCCCCTTTACTCGTCCCTTTTGATTGTCCCCTTTACTTGTCCCCTTCACACGCCCCCTTAACTCGTCTCGTCCCTTTCCCTTGTCCCCTTTACTTCTCCTTTCCCTTTACGCGTCCCTCCCTTTCAGCTTCCAGCCCACCATGCAGTCACTCTTTGGCGCTGGCAGCAACATCTTCAGTGACAATATGAAGCGGGCCTTTGCGGTGCTTTACACAAACCTGGTGGAGAGGAAGAGCAAGCAGTATGACAATGCGGCGCTCAGTGAGTTCTTCCTCATGAACAACGCTCACTACATCGTGGAGCGTGTCATCAAGTAAGGAATAGCCCTGTTCATTCCGCAAGGTGTACTGTGGTGCGTCGTTCACAGTGCAAGGAGGATGTATGTACCATGCAACAATGGTCCCTCGGGCAGTTCTTCCTCAAGAACAACGTGCGCTACATCGTGGAGCGCGTGGTAAAGTGAGGGAGGGAAAATGGAGAAGTTATGTGGGGGTGAGGGTGGGGAAAGGGGAGGGGTCAAGGTAAGCCTTGTTCACAGTGCAAGAAAGCAGTATGACAAATCTTTCCCTCTCCCTCTCCCTCTCCCTCTCCCTCTCCCTCTCCCTCTCCCTCCTTTCTTCTCAGTGGCAATCTAAAGGATGTGGTGGGGGAGGAGTGGATATACCAGCAGCGGGGCATCGTGGAGAAACATGCCAAGGCGTACCTTCGGATGTCATGGAGAAAGGTGGGGTGGCGAGGGGTAGGGGGTGGGTGGAATTCTGATGCAAAAAGGTAGTGCAGCAACGTGTAGCAATGTGTTGTGGAGCAGCATGCCATGGCATACCTTCGGATGTCGAGGAGCAAGGTGAGAAGGCGAGGGGTAGGGGGGAAAGGAGGAAGTGGGGAAGGGTGGATTCCACACTTTACGCAATATTATAGATCAGCAACGTCCAGCAATGTCACGTTGTGGAGCAACATGAATTTGCGTTATGCATACCTTCGGATGTCAAGGAACAAGGTAAGAAGGCGAGGGGTGGTGGGGAAGAGGAAGGGAGGGGTGGGGGGCATAGTGTTACAACCACAGTAGGCTCAAATAGATATGAGCACGAACCGAACTCAAACGTGTTTGCTCAAACTTTTTCGAACCTTGCATGATGGTCGAACCGAACCGAACAGGTGCGCTCGAACTTTTTTTAGAATTCTGATGTTTGAGGTTTGAGTATATAATAGCAAAACCTAAAGGTTTGCTCAAACAGTGAAAGGTTTGAGCGATCTCGAACCTAGGAAGGTTTGGGGTAAAAAAACGGAATGCTCTGCTCCAGCTGGGAACATAATGTATGCGCACTGTTATCTCTAACCTAACACCTAAATGTATGACGCATCTTAAGAGGAAGGTCTAGTTAATGAATGGTAGATCATTGCAGATCTAGATATGCTCTAGTAAATTTACGAGTTTAGAATCGGCTGCCGTGAAATGGCAGCCAACCCTTTGACCCTGCCGTTTTTTATGAGAAAGTCGCGTGGGATTCGGCGGGTATCTAATTCGAACCCCACGCAGTGCGAATTAGACAGTTTTGAACTTCAAACCTGTTCGGTTCGAAGTCCAAAACTGGAACTTCAAAATTTTGAGGGTTTAGGTGTCAGTAGAGCTACACTGTGAGATCCCCGATCGATCCTAGGGGGGTTTACAGGCGCGTTTGCCTGGGGGGTTATGGGCGCACTGACCCGCTACTGAAACAAGCCCTTTTATCCCAATGGTCTAGTGGTTGGGATTCTGACATGGTATCAGAGCGGTCTCGGGTTCGAATCCCGGTGTATGCACATGTAGGCCGTTGCCACTGTGCTCAGTCCTGGGCCTCCCAGTGTGGGGGGGTGTCAGTAGAGCTACACTGTGAGATCCCCGATCGATCCTAGGGGGGTTTACAGGCGCGTTTGCCTGGGGGGTTATGGGCGCACTGACCCGCTACTGAAACAAGCCCTTTTATCCCAATGGTCTAGTGGTTGGGATTCTGACATTAGGGTGGCTTGCTTGCTAGCTTGGCAAAGTTGGTTTGCTTTGCCCTCAGCTTTGAGTTGCTGTAGCTAGCCTCAACAGTTCAGCCATACATATGTGGCTTCTTTTTTCTTGAGAACGCATCATTGGACAAGGACATTGCTCTAGTTACACACATTCGACATCATGACTCATCATTTACACACTATTATAAGCATGAAATATATATATTATCTCATGCGTTCATACGATTCAATGCAAACACACATGCACGCATAAGGACAACAAGCCGAGTGCAAACGATGTGGTTGCATCAACACGTAGGACCTTTTATGCAATAATGTAGCGCATGGTGGGTTGTGTTTTAATTATTATGTACAACGTACATAGGCTACAACAAGAAGTGTAGCTGCTCTAGGCGAAAATAAGAGGTGTAACTGCTAGCTATCGAGGGATTATTGGGTGTGCCCGCCAACCACATTTGTGGTTGGATCTTAGGTGGGTCTCCAACAATCATTGGCCTTGTAATAATGCTGGTCAGAATCCAACCAACAATGGTTGGACCCCCACTAGTGTTGGTTGACCCAACCACAAATATTTGGGCCTTCAGTAATCATTAAAAATTCCAACCTAAAGTATCAATGACTTTACCTGGGTTTACCTCAGCTCAGCTCACTTGGTTGGGCTTCAACCAATACAACAATCCTTTGTTCACATGATTTCCTCTCACAAGCACTACTTGTGTACTTTTTTTGGTAAAAAGAATCACCATTCAGGCGCCTCAAAATTCGCCATCTTCTTTACACGGTTGCTGCATACTTCCTCTGGTAAAGGTTTTTGAGTCGTCTCAAAAACCAAACCAATACTGTTCATGACTCCTTTTCTGGTAGAGGGCAGAACCTGGCTCTTCCTCTCCTCGCCAGAATCGATACAATCCTGTTTTCTCGCAACTTCCCCTGTCCTGGGCACTTCATTTTTTTGGTAAGGTGCAGCACATCCAAGGCGTCTCAAAAGTTGCAACTCTCCCTCTCCCTCGCTTACGCTTGCCAGATTTTTGAGCTACTGAAGCCGGAAGGGCCATCAGAGGAGGGCATGGAGGGCATTGCGCGCCGCAACACTGTCAAAGAGAAGTGAGATGGGGAGTGGAGCAGAGGCGTGTGTATATGAGCTGGGCAGTTGGGGGAGACTGAGGTGAGTGTGTGAGGTGGGCAGTCTCCCTTCACTCTCCTTCTCCCTCTCGTCTCCCTCTCCTCTCCCTCTCCTCTCCCTCTCCTCTCTCCTCTCCGTCTCCTGTCCCTCCTCTCTCCCTCTTCTCTCCCTCCGCCTCTCACCTCCTCTCCCCCCCGGATTAATGCCACATATAATTTATTGCATAGAAATTCCCACTTTCAGCTCACCTCTCTCTCCTCTCTTCTTCTCACCCTCCCCCTTTCCCCATTGCAGGTTCGATGCGTTCAATGCGTTGCGCGCAGTGCGTGTGGAAGATTGTTACCTCATCCCATCTCTCCCTTCCGTCTCCGTCTCCCCTTTTTCGCCCTTCCCCCTACAGGTTCCGCATGTTATTGTCACGTTTGAGGAGCTGCATCGCTCGCAATGCGTGTGGAAGATCCATGCCTCATCCTAGCTCTCCCCCTTTCATCTCACCTCTCTTTTCCCCCTTCCCCCTTCCCCCCCCTGAAGCTCAATCGCATGCAGTGCATGTGGAAGATCCCCGACCCGTTTCCCCCACCTTCCCCCCCACCCATCCCTCCCTCTCTCGTCTTCCCCACCCCCTTTTCCAGGTTCCGTGTGTTCAATGCCACATTTGAGGAGCTGCATCGCACGCAGTGCATGTGGAAGATCCCAGATCCCAAACTGCAATCCGCCCTGCAGCAAAGGATTTCCAAGGACCTGTTGCCCGCCTACCGCTCCTTTCTGCAGCGATGCACGTGAGTTGGGTAGAGGCTGCTGTGTGTTTGGTCATCGGTGTGCGTGTCTGTATGTACAGCTCTTTGCTTCAGAGCAATGCCTTCATGCATGCATGCCCCAGATAGTCGTGTTGCTGCTGCCTGCCTACCGCACCTTCATGCAACGATACACATGAGGTTGAGGTGTATTGCACATGAGTTGCTGGTCGCTCCTTTGAGCAGCGATACATGTCAGTTGGCTAGAGGTTAGGTGTTGTGTTGCAAATGAGTTGCCGCCAGGGTGGTTTGTTTCTCTGTGTGCGCCTGCATGTGTTGCCGCCCGCCTGCATGTGCTGCCGCCCGCCTGCATGTGTTGCTGCCCGCCTGCCGCTCCTTGGTGCACTGATACGTATGACTTGCATGTTGCTCCCATCGTAGTTGTTTGTGTCGTGTTGCATGTGCTGCTCCCACCCCTTAGGCCTTGGTGCAACGAGGCATGCTATGCACCATGCGCTATGTTACTTCTTGAGTTGAGTCAAAAGTCACCTTGGTACGTGCTATGCACCATGCACTATGTTACTTCTTGAGTTGAGTCAGAAGTCACCTTGGTACGTGCTATGCACCATGCGCTATGTCCTCTGCAAGCGCGCGTGTGGCAGTGAGCTGGCGCGAGGGACGAGATAAGCGCGCGTGGGTCCACAATTGTGTCAGATTTGTATGACATAGCTGTTGTAGGCTATAGTCGGGTAGCACATATGGGGTACAGCTTTCTAGGGTTGTATTTGTACCCAACTTTCACTTAGTCATTTCATTCTCGTTCTAACTTTCTCATGGTATCGAGCAGGTTCCCTCGTGGGAACTGTGCCTAGGGCCCACCACATCGAATATTTTTTTTCTTTCCTGCCCGGAGCGCGCTCCCCGAGTCGCGCTCCCCTCTCTGCCTTCGTCTAGCCGCCCTAGCGGCCACGTCGCGTCGCCCCTAGCGGCCTCCCTTGCGCCGCCCTTACGGCCCGTCGCGGCCCTTACTCGGCCCGTCCCCGCCCTCCCTTGCAGCCCCGCCGCCCTCACTTGCGGCCCCGCCGCCCTCAGTTGCGGCCTCGCCGCCCTCACCTGCGGCCCGTCGCCGCCCTCAGCTGCGGCCCCATCGCCGCCCTCACCTGCGGCCCGTCGCCGCCCTCAGTTGCGGCCCCGTCGCCGCCCTCAGTTGCGGCCCGTCGCCGCCCTCAGCTGCGGCCCCGTCGCCGCCCTCACTTGCGGCCCCACCGCCCTCAGTTGTGGCCCCGTCGCCTTCACCTGCGGCCCCGCCGCCCTCAGTTGCGGCCCCGCCGCCCTCAGTTGCGGCCCCGTCGCCGCCCTCAGTTGCGGCCCCGTCACCGCCTTCAGTTGCGGCCCGTCGCCGCCCTCAGCTGCGGCCCCGTCGCAGCCCTCACCTGCGGCCCGTCGCCGCCCTTACCGGCGGCCCTGCCGCCCTCACCTGCGGCCCGTCGCCGCCCTCAGTTGCGGCCCCGTCGTCGCCCTCACCTGCGGCCCGTCGCCGCCCTCAACTGCGGCCCCGTCGCTGCCCTCACCTGCGGCCCGTCCCCGCCCTCAGCTGCGGCCCCGTCGCCGCCCTCATCTTCGGCCCCGCCGCCCTCAGTTGCGGCCCCATCGCCTTCACCTGCGGCCCCGCCGCCCTCACTTGCGGCCCCGCCTTCAGTTGCGGCCCGTCGCCGCCCTCACCTGCGGCCCCGCCGCCCTCACTTGCGGCCCCGCCGCCCTCAGCTGCGGCCCCGCCGCCCTCAACTACTACACCGCCGCCCGCCGCCCGGGCCGCCCGAGCCGCCTCACCCAGCCGAGCAGCCGAACGCCGCGCCGCCCTGCAGCAGCACAACCGAGCCGCCCATCAGCAGAGCAGCCGAGCCGCCGGGCTGTCGGGTCGCCCTGCAGCCGAGCCGCCCAGCCTCCGTGCAGCCGAGCCGCCCAGCAGCCGAGCCGCCCAGCAGCCGAGCCGTCGAACCGCCGAGCCGCCCTTCCGCCGAGCCGCCCGAGCAGCCCTCTCCGGTGAGCACAGCACCTCTATCGCTGCACTGCCCTTTCCCTACTGCTTGCACTGCTGGTCTACTGTTATCATGGCTACCCCTAGTGTCCTCGCTTTTGATGCTGAGGGTCGATCCATTGACTTTGACGTCTGGGTCGACGACCTGCAGCTGTTCTTACAGTGCGATAGGGCAGACGATCTCTCTCTCTTTGACCTCACCTCTGGCGCCTCTCCTGCCCCTGCTGCTGATGCTGACGCCACTGTTCGCTCACAGTGGGCCACGCGCGACGCTGCTAGACGTCTTGCTGTGTGTCGCCACCTGCCTACCACTGAGCGCGCGCACTTTAGTCAGTACAAGAGTGCTCAGACCTTGTACGACGCTGTAGTTGCGCGCTACTCTTCCCCTGCCACTGCTGCACTGAGCCGCCTCATGCTACCGTACCTCTTCCCTGACCTTGCTGCCTTTCCGATAGTCACTAACCTCATCACGCACCTCCGCACTAGTGACACTCGCTACCGCGCTGCGCTTCCTACTGAATTCTGCGCCAAGAACCCCCCCCCCCCCATGTACATCACTCTCTATTATATAGTCACCCGCCTCCCTGACTCCCTTCGTGTAGTCAGGGACCACTTCCTCTCGGTCTGTCCCACCACTCTCACTGTTGACCTCCTAGAGAAGGCCCTCCTAGCAGCGGAGAAGAGCATAGTCGCTGTAGGAGCCTCTCGTGGTGACCCTCGCACCCCCATCTTTGAGGGGTGTTCCCCTTCCCCCCATTTGCCCTCTGTCGCATCTGCTGCTGCGGCCTACCTCGTTGGTCTTGAGTCGGTCGGTGCGGCGTCTGCCCCTAGCGGGAGACGCCGCTCTGGCAAGGGCAAGGGGGGCAAGGGCGCGGGTGGAGCTAGCGGGGGTGGTGGAGGTCGCGGTGGAGGCGGCGGAGGGAGTGGGGGTGGTGGTGGGAGTGGTGGCGGGGGTGGAGGTGTCGGTGGCAGCAGTGGAGGCGGAGGCGGCGGAGGCGGTAGCGGTGGGAGCGGAGGCGGCGGTGGTGGCGGAGGTGGAGGAGGCGGTGGTGGAGGAGGTGGAGCTGGTCGGGGTGGCGCTTCGCAGCGGAGCGGCTCCGGTGGTGGCCAGTGCCAGCAGCAGCAGCAGCAGCAGCAGCGTTCTCGGGACATTCCCCCCCCTCAGCACCTCCGTGAGTGGTACGCGCAGCGTCAGCGTGGTGGGGGTTTTGGTCCGTGCACCTACGTCCTTCGCACCGGCGACCGCGCGGGTGAGCAGTGTGGGGGTGCCCACCCCACCCAGCGCTGCTTTGGTCGCCTGACGGACGCTTGGTGTCAGCAGTTCCCGGAGGCTTCTGAGATCCCCCGCTGGGGAGAGCTGTCAAGGGCAGACGTAGCTATCTTTGATCTTGACTTTGATGCTATCCTTGCTGCCATGTATGCTGTGACTATTAGTGATGAGGGTGACTGTTACCGGTGTTTCGCGCCCGACCCGGGCATTGAGACTGCTGCTCTAGGTGCTGGTGAGGCTGCTGCTCTAGGTGCCAGTGCGTCTGCGTCCTCAGGTGCTGGTGAGTCTGCGCTCTCAGGTACCGTGTCGGCTTCGGCCTCCCTCACCTTCACACTTGACTCAGGGGATTCTCGCTCCTTCTTTCGAGACCGCACCACACTCACGCCGCTTGGTCGGCCGGTTGCAGTCTCCCTAGCAGACCCCTCTAGGGGCCCTGTCCCCTCTCATTTCTCTACTGTCCTCCCGTGTCCGGCTGCCCCCTCTGGCACCTTGTCTGGTCGTTACCTCCCCTCGTTCTCTACGAACTTGGTTTGTGGTGCTGACCTACAGGATGCGGGGGTTCACCTGTTTACTCCTGCGAGTCAGCGGGTGACCAACTGCTCGTGTTAGAGACTAAGGACGGAGTCTACGAAGATTAGGTGCCAAAATTCTCAAAATCGTTGGCTTAGAATTCTGGACAGAAATGTCGACTTCACAAGAAACGCCGTCAACGAAAGGTGCACTGTCAAAACTTCACCAAACCTAGTTATGTTGTAGCTCTAGTTTGTGGCTACAATTCCCAATTTGAATCGTACGATAAGATGAAGTATTTCTTGAGTTATGAATTTCGACGCACTAAGGGGTATGCTGCCATAGAATCTTAACTCAATCACAAAGTTCTCACAAGTGAATTGGAGTAGCACTAAACCAGGTGGAAGGGATGAGGAGGACGAGAGGGAAGGTCCCCAGAGAGTCCCCTACCAAGGAAAGCCCATGCCATACAATTCCCTTCCCCATAGGCAACCCAACTTTGACCTTTGTCACTATCCCAACCTCCACAATCCACCTCAACCCAACTTGGCCACACTTGCCAGCCTGGTTTGGTTTCTCCCAACCATTTGGCAGCAACTACAGTAGAAAAGACGAATTTCCCAACCCCCAAAAGTCTGTACCCCATATTGAGTCAACCCCACAACTTCCCATAGTCACCACAACCAAATATCAAAAGCATACGAACTCCAACGTTCGTAAATGTCTTGTTCGTGCTCCGATTGAAGCGATACTTGGTTCCTCGGAAAGCTCTTGAGCAGAGGAGTCACTTCACATATCTGCTCAAGCCAAATAACATTCACACACACACACTCCGAAAAACCAAACCGCACAAAACACAAATTCTTGCACACACTCACAACACGCATGCAACGCACGAACATATGATGGGAGGTAGACAGACGTAAATGCGAATGGTAGCATCACTCAACAGCTCGGACGCTCGCACAGGCAGGCACCTGGCAACGTTTACGCGTCGGCCGAGGTCGAGCCTCTACACCCTGACCACTGAGTCTCCACCTGTCCCTGCGTCTGGCCAGGTAGCTGCGTCGGGTCAGGTGTTTGTTGCAGCTTCCAGGTCTGGTCCTGATTCTGCCCCCTGCTCGTGTCGCCTCCTGTCTCACGAGACTCTCCTGTGGCACCACCGTCTTGGTCACCCCTCCCTGCCTCGTCTCCGAGGCATGGCTTCCCGTGTCCTTGTCTCTGGTCTTCCCCGGTCCCTCCCTCCCCTTCCTCCGGGGCCTGGTCCTTCCTGCGTCCCCTGTGTCAAGGGGCGGCTCCGGGCTGCCCCTCACTCCTCTCAGTTTCCCCCGACAGAGGCCCCACTGCAGACGCTTCACATCGACGTGTGGGGCCCGGCCCGCGTCCGTGGACATGGTCACGAGCGCTACTTTCTGCTGGTGGTTGACGACTACTCGCGTTACACCACAGTCTTCCCCTTGCGCAGCAAGGGCGATGTCACTGAGGTGTTGATCGACTGGATCCGCGCAGCTCGTCTCCAGCTCAGGAGGAGCTTCGGCTCGGACTTTCCTGTTCTGCGTCTGCATTCTGACCGAGGCGGAGAGTTCTCCTCTGGCCTTCTGCGAGCGTATTGCCGTGCGCGAGGCATCCGCCAGACCTTTACGCTTCCGGACTCTCCACAGCAATATGGGATTGCTGAGCGCCGCATTGGCATGGTCATGGACGTCGCTCTTACGTCCATGATGCATGCGGCTGCCCCCCATTTTCTGTGGTCGTTTGCGGTTCGGTACGCGGCGCATCAGATCAACCTTCACCCTAGGGTCTCCATGCCGGAGACCTCCCCAGCTTTGCTGTGGACGGGGAAGGTTGGCAATGCGTCTGGATTCCGTGTCTGGGGATCTCGGGCGTTTGTCCGCGACTTGTCTACGGACAAGCTGTCCCCTCGTGCTGCTCCTTCTGTCTTCCTTGGCTTCCCCCCTGACGCGCCAGGGTGGCAGTTCTACCACCCCTCCTTTCGTCGTGTTCTGTCCTCACAGGACGTCACGTTTGACGAGTCGGTGCCCTACTACCATCTCTTCCCCTACCGCAATCCTTCCCTCCCCCCGCCTCCGCTCTTCCTTGTGCCAGGTCCCCCCCCGGTAGACCCCCTCCCCTCTCAGGGTCCTGCCCCTTCAGGTGTGTCCCAGGTAGACGCAGTCAAGCCGGCCGAGGTTGCTGGTGACTCTAGTACTGCTGCGGGTGCTGAGCCCGGGGGTGCTGACTCTGGGGGTGCTACGCGAGTGGGTGCTGAGCCTGGGGATGCTGAGCTTGGGAGTGCTGAGACTTGGGGTGCTGAGCCTGGGGGTGCTGAGCCTGGGGGTGCTGAGCCTGGGGGTGCTGCGACTGGGGGTGCTGAGCCTGGGGGTGCTACGTCAGGAGCTGCTGAGCCTGGGGGTGCCACGTCTGGAGCTGCTGGGCCTGGAGGTTCTCCGGGTGCTTCGTCTCGGCGGGAGCCGCTCTCTCCACAGGAGCTGCGCAAGTGGTTTGCCCGGCGCCGAAGGCGTACTACTGGAGCTGGAGCTTCTTCGGCTGCTGAGGGTGCTGGTGCCGCCGGTCCCGGAGGTGCTCGTCCGGGGGGTGCTGGAGCTGCTGTACCTGCGAGTGCGACTAGAGCTAGACCTGCTGAGGGTGTTGGCGCTGAGACTAGTGCTGTCAGTCCTGCCGGCGGTCCTGCTGCGGGTGCTGCTGGTGCTACTGGAGGTACTGCAGCTGGTGGTGCTGTTGGCGCTGGTGTTGGCGCTGAGGGTGCAGGTGCTGTCCCTGCTATGTGTGGAGTCGCCGCGCGGCCTCGGCCGTACTTCGTTCCGCTCCTTCAGCAGGTTCTTGGTCTTCCTCCTCCCTTTGAGTGTCCACCGCCTGTCTAGTCACAGCCACAGTTACCGCCGGCCTCCCAACTGCCTTCTCCTTCTCCCTACACTGGTCCTACTGGAGGTCTTGCTGAGCGTCGTGAGCCTGCGTCTCGTCCTGCGTTGCCTGTTCGTGCTGCTCGCGCTAGTGGTCGCGGTTCGCGTCAGCGTCCTCCTCCTGTCCCTGGCACGCACCGGATGTCTCTGCGTCCGTCCACTGCTCCTCTGCGTGCCCCTTTGCCTTCTCCTCCTGAGTCCTCTCTTCCTGCACTTGCCGACCCGGAGTCGGACTCTCTTCCTGCTGCCAGTCCTACTGTCACGTGTCTCCTTGCTACTGTCGTCACTGACCCCTCCTTTGAGTCCACTGCTGCGTCTGCTCTTGTCGCTGAGCTCGTCGACTTTGCTGCTCGCTGTCGTCTAGACTACGCTGCTAGTCTTGTTGCTGAGTCTGAGTCTGTCTGTCCTCCGTCCGTCGGGGGTGAGTGTGCTCTTGGCACAGACGTCCTTGAGGACATGCAGGAGGAGTTCCAGTGTCTGGCTGCTGCTTCACCTCATCTCGTGTCCGTACTGCTTACCCCTGAGGGAGACCCGGATGCACTTGACATCCCGACTCCGCGCTCTTACACGGAGGCCGTAGAGGGTCCCTACTCCTGTCAGTGGCAGGCAGCTATAGATGCAGAGATGGCTTCCTGGAAGTCCACAGGCACCTACGTTGACGCGGTTCCCCCACCTGGGGCGAACATCGTCAGTGGCATGTGGATCTTCAGGGTGAAGCGGCCGCCAGGTTCTCCACCTGTCTTCAAGGCGCGGTACGTGGCTCGTGGCTTCAATCAGCGGCAGGGAGTTGACTACTTTCAGACCTTCTCTCCCACCCCGAAGATGACCACTCTTCGGGTGCTGCTGCACATAGCAGCTCAGCGTGACTACGAGCTTCACTCCCTTCACTGCTTTCTTGCAGGGTAGCCTTCACGAGGAGATCTGGGTGCGCCGTCCACCTGGCTTCACTGGGACTTTTCCTCCTGGCACCCAGTGGAGCCTCCGACGGCCAGTCTACGGTCTCCGCCAGGCACTGCGTGAGTGGCACGACACACTGAGGACTACACTTGCGGCTCTTGGGTTTGCTCCCTCTACTGCCGACCCGTCGCTGTTTCTACGCACCGACACCTCTTTGCCGCCGTTCTACATCCTCGTGTACATCGACGACTTGGTCTTTGCCACTGCTGACACTGCTGGACTCGCCCACGTGAAGTCAGAGCTGCAGAAGAGACACACGTGCACAGACCTGGGTGAACTGCGCAGCTACCTTGGCTTGCAGATCACCCGGGACAGAGCACGCCGCACCATTACCCTGACTCAGTCACACATGGTGCAGCAGGTCCTTCAGCGCTTCGGCTTCACGTACTCCTCGCCTCAGGCCACTCCTCTGTCTACTTGCCACTCGCTCTCAGCTCTGCCTTCGGATGAGTCCGTAGAGTCGAGTGGCCCATACCCAGAGCTTGTTGGCTGCCTCATGTACCTGATGACCTGCACACGACCTGACCTTGCATACCCTCTTAGCATTCTTGCACGCTATGTTGCTCCTAGGAGACACAGACCAGAGCACATGGCTGCAGCGAAGAGGGTGTTGCGCTACTTGTGCAGTACGTCGGAAATGGGGCTAGTGCTTGGAGGGCAGAGTCCAGTGGTCCTCACTGGGCACGCAGACGCTTCTTGGGCTGACGACCAGGCTAGAGAGCGGTCGTCACAGGGTTACACCTTCAGCCTTGGTTCCGGCTCTGTTTCGTGGCGGGCTACTCGCTCGTCTTCTGTTCTCGGCTCCAGTTGTGAGGCTGAGATCTACGCCGGGGCCATGGCTGCTCAGGAGCTACGCTGGCTTACCTACTTGCTGACTGACCTCGGAGAGCCGCCTCGTTCTCCTCGAGTGCTGTACGTAGACAACAAGGCCATGCTGGCCTTGTGTCGGGAGCAGCGCGTGGAGCACAGAACGAAGCACATTGCTCTCCGCTACTTTCTTGCTCGTGAGCTGCAGCAGCGTGGTCAGTTGCGACTTGCGTACGTGGCCTCTGAGGCCAACACTGCTGATATCTTCACTAAGGCTCTTGCGCCTTGTGATCATCAGCGCTTCTGTACTCAGCTTGGTCTTGTGCTTGTCTTGCCTCACTTGCTCACTTCTTGACCTTGCTTGTACTGTCACATATATATATATATATATATATATTCCTGCTCTTGCTTGTTTAGCCTTTTATATATATATGTGTACTCCTGCATGTGAACTGGCTGTCTGTCCTTGAACTTGTGCTCGGAATGTGTGGTGACTTTGTGATCCTCCCTGAGCTTTGCTTTGCTTTGCTTGACTGGTCTTGTGACCCCTTGTTCTCCCCCACTTTGCCTATGGAGGTGTGTCAGATTTGTATGACATAGCTGTTGTAGGCTATAGTGGGGTAGCACATATGGGGTACAGCTTTGTAGGGTTGTATTTGTACCCAACTTTCACTCAGTCATTTCATTCTCGTTCTAACTTTCTCAAATTGAATTGTGGGACCCTCGAGCGTTTTATCTCCATTCTCCAAAAAGAAAATTTTGCCAGGGAGTTTCGCGAAGTGCGCATTTCATTTCGAAGTCAGGCGAACCAGAGCAAGAAGAAATTCGGCGAATTCGTAATTCCGTCAGTAACTATGCGAATCGTTAGGTGTTTTCATGAGCTGTCATGGCCACGAATCTCCACGAGTTTCCACGAGCTCCCATGAACAAGTATGGGCTACACAATTATGCGTGGGCGAGTATGTTGCCACTGATTTTGCGTGGAGACAGTTGGCATTTCGGAGTATGGTGCTAGCTAATATTTTGGTGGGCTGTTAGCTTTCGCTTTTGGTGGGTTAGTATCAATCTTTGCTTGTGCATGTTTGTGATCAATCTTTGTGAACCTTCTATGAGTGAATATTGCTCTTACAACGTATTGATGTGAAGAGTACAATCTGCACACGAGCCAATCAATCATATGACGCTGCGCAACGGAGCTTGGGAGTACACTAGTGCACACGATCGTTTTAACACTTGGGAAATCCCTCTACAAACACGGACCCTTGGTGAGGGGCTGGTTCTACCAGGCACCCGAGGACCCTTGGAGGTGACCCCGTGGGGACATTCTAGTGTTAATTAAAGGTGTGCTTAGATGTTCTAGTCCCAATAGTAGTCAACATGTGCACCGACACCACCCTGCACTGGCCGAATTGTTAGAACATTATAGCTTATACATCTGTGTAGGATATAGTGGGGTAGCCCATAAGGGGTACAACCCAATTAGGGTTAGTACTTGTACCCAACTGTTTCATAGTTCAATCATCCTCTCGTTCTAATCTTCACATGGTATCAGAGCTAGTTCCCTCGTGGGAACTGTTCCTAGGGCCCACCGATATTTTTTTCCTGCCCGGAGCGCACTTGGCCCCTGCCCGAGTCGCGCCCTGTGTCGTTCCCCCTCGCGTCCTCTAGCGGCCCCTCTTACGGCCCCTAACGGCCCCGTCGCGCCGCCCTTGCGGCCCCGTTGCTGTGAAAGAAAGAACGAGAATGGAATGACTATGAACGAAGTGAGTACAAATAGGAAACCCTAATTGGGTTGTACCCCCTATGGGATACCCCACTATAGCCTACACAAATAAGTAAGCTATAATGTTCTGACACACCCCCATAGGCAAAGTGGGGGAGAACAAGGGGTCACAAGACCAGTCAAGCAAAGCAAAGCAAAGCTCAGGGTGGATCACAAAGTCACCACACATTCCGAGCACAAGTTCAAAGGACAGACGGCCAGTTCACATGCAAGATCATATATAGAGATATACAAGAGTCAAGCAAGCAAGAACAAGAGTATATATAGGTGAAGGTACAAGCAAGGTCAAGAAGTGAGCAAGTGAGGCAAGACAGGCACAAGACCCAGCTGCGTGCAGCAACGTTGATGATCACAAGGCGCAAGTGTCTTGGTGAAGACATCAGCAGTGTTGGCCTCAGAGGCCACGTACGCAAGTCGCAACTGTCCACGCTGCTGCAGCTCACGAGCAAGAAAGTAGCGGAGAGCAATGTGCTTTGTCCTGTGCTCCAGTCGCTGCTCTCGACACAAGGCCAGCATGGCCTTGTTGTCTACGTACAGGACTGGAGGAGAACGAGGCGGCTCTCCAAGGTCGGTCAGCAGGTAGGTGAGCCAGCGTAACTCCTATGCAGCCATAGCCCCGGCGTAGATCTCAGCCTCACAACTGGAGCCGAGAACAGAAGACGAGCGAGTAGCCCGCCACGAAACAGAGCCGGAACCAAGGCCGAAGGAGTAACCCTGTGACGACCGCTGCGTAGCCTGATCTCCAGCCCAAGAAGTGTCCGCGTGCCCAGTGAGGACCACTGGACTGCGCCCTCCAAGCACTAGCCCCATGCCCAATGTACTGCACAAGTAGCGCAACACCGTCTTCGCTGCAGCCATGTGCTCTGGTCGGTGTCTCCTAGGAGCAACATAGCGTGCGAGAATGCTGAGAGAGTATGCAAGGTCAGGTCGTGTGCAGGTCATCAGGTACATGAGGCAGCCAACAAGCTCTGCATACGGGCCACTCGACTCTACGGACTCATCCGAAGGCAGAGCTGAGAGCGAGTGGCGAGTAGGCAGAGGAGTGGCCTGAGGCGAGGAGTACGTGAAGCCGAAGCGCTGAAGGACCTGCTGCACCATGTGTGACTGAGTCAGGGTAATGGTGCGGCGTGCTCTGTCCCGGGTGATCTGCAAGCCAAGGTAGCTGCGCAGTTCACCCAGGTCTGTGCACGTGTGTCTCTTCTGCAGCTCGGACTTCACGTAGGCGAGTCCAGCAGTGTCCGCTGTGGCAAAGACCAAGTAGTCGACGTACACGAGGATGTAGAACGGCGGCAGAGAGGTGTCGGTGCGCAGAAACAGCGACGGGTCGGCAATAGAAGGAGCAAACCCAAGTGCCGCAAGCGTAGTCCTCAGTGTGTCGTGCCACTCACGTGGCGCCTGGCGGAGACCGTAGACTGGACGCCGGAGACTCCACTAGGTACCAGGAGGGAAAGACCCAGTGAAGCCAGGTGGGCGACGCAGCCAGATCTCCTCGTGCAGGCTGCCCTGCAAGAAAGCTGTGCTGAAGTCGAGAGAGTGCAGCTCGTAGTCGCGGTGAGCAGCAACGTGCAGCAGTACCCGAAGAGTGGTCATCTTCGGGGTGGGGGAGAAGGTCTGAAAGTAGTCAACTCCCTGCCGCTGACTGAAGCCACGAGCCACGTAACGCGCCTTGAAGACAGGCGGAGAGCCCGGCGGCCGCTTCACCCTGAAGATCCACATGCCACTGACGATGTTCGCCCTAGGAGGGGGAACAGCGTCAACGTAGGTGCCTGTGGACTTCCAGGAAGCCATCTCTGCATCCATAGCTGCCTGCCACTGAGAGGAGTAGGGACCCTCTATCGCCTCCGCGTAAGAGCGCAGAGTCGGGATGTCTAGTGCATCCGGGTCTCCCTCAGGGGCGAGCAGTACAGACGCGAGATGAGGTGAAGCGGCGGCCAGACACTGGAACTCCTCCTGCCTGTCCTCAAGGACGTCCGTGCCTAGGGCACACTCACCCCCGACGGACGGAGGACAGGCAGACTCAGACTCAGCGACAAGACTAGCAGCGTAGTCTAGACGACAGCGCGCAGCAAAGTCGACAAGCTCAGTGACAAGGGCAGACGCAGCAGACGACTCGAAGGAAGGGTCAGTGACAGCAGTAGCAAGGAGACGCGTGACAGTGGGACTGGCAGCACGAAGAGAGTCCGACTCCGGGTCGGCAAGAGCAGGAAGAGAGGAAGCAGGAGGAGAAGACAAAGGGGCACGCAGTGGAGCAGTGGACGGACGCAGAGACATCCGGTGCGTGCCAGGGATAGGAGGAGGACGCTGACGCGAACCGCGATCACAAGTGCGTGCAGTGCGAACAGGCGACGCAGGACGAGACGCAGGCTCACGACGCTCAGTAAGACCTCCAGTCGGACCAGCGTAGGGAGAAGGAGCAGGCAAAGGGGAGGCAGGCTGTAGCTGTGACTGTGACGGGACTGGCTGTGGACCCTCTAAGGGAGGAGGAGGAGGACCAGGCGAAGGTGTCAGACCAAGAACCTGCTGCAGGAGCGGAACGAAGTACGGTCGGGGCCGCGTGGCGACGCCAGAAACAGCAGGGACAGCACCAGTACCCCCAGCAGGAGTACCCGCTCTAGCAGCACCTCCAGCAGCACCTTCAGCACCCCCAGCAGCACCAGGAGCACTGCCAGTCGGACCGCCAGCAGTAGTCTCAGCGCCAACACCCTCAGCAGTACCAGCTGCAGGAGAACCCTCAGGCCCAGCAGCTCCAGCACCCACAGCACGAGCACCTCCGGGACGCGCGGCAGCAGCACCCTCTGCAGCCGAAGAACCTCCAGCACCAGCAGCACGCCTCCAGCGCCGGGCAAACCACTCACGCAGCTCCTGTGGGGAGAGTGGCTCTCGGCGAGACGAAGCACCTCCAGGCGGAGAACCTCCAGGCTCAGCACCCTCAGGCAAAACACCTCGAGGCGGAGCACCCCCAGTCTCAGCACCCCCAGGCTCAGCACCTCCAGGCTCAGCACCCCCAGTCTCAGCACCCCCAGGCTCAGCACCCCCAGACTCAGCACCCCCACGCTCAGCACCCCCAGGCTTAGCACCCCCAGACTCAGTACCCCCAGGCTCAGCACCCCCAGGCTCAGCACCCCCAGACTCCGCACCCCCAGGCTCAGCACCCTCAGGCTCAGCTCCCGCAGCAGCACCAGAGTCACCAGTGACATCAACAGGCTCGACCGCGTCTACCTGGGACACACCTGAAGGGGCAGGACCCTGAGGGGGGAGGGGGTCTACCAGGGGGGGACCTGGTACCAAGAAGAGCGGGGGCGGGGGAAGGGAAGGAGTGCGGTAGGGGAAGAGGCGGTAGTAGGGAACCGACTCATCGAACGTGACGTCCTGGGAGGACAGAACACGTCGAGAGGTGGGGTGGTAGAACTGCCACCCAGGGGCGTCGGGGGGGAACCTCAGGAAGACGCAGGGAGCAGCGCGAGGGGATAGCTTGTCCGCAGACAAGTCGCGGACAAACGCCCGAGATCCCCAGACCCGGAACGCCGACGCATCGCCAACCTTCCCCGTCCACAGCAAGGCTGGGGAGGTCTCCGGCCTGGAGACCCTGGGGTGGAGGTTGATCTGATGCGCCGCGTACCTGACCGCAAACGGCCACAGAAAATGGGGGGCAGCCGCATGCATCATAGACGTACGAGCGACGTCCATGACCATGCCAATGCGGCGCTCTGCAATCCCATTTTGCTGCGGTGAGTCCGGAAGCGTGAAGGTCTGGCGGATGCCTCGCGCACTACAGAAGGCACGCAGAAGGTCAGAGGAGAACTCTCTGCCTCTGTCCGAGTGCAGACGCAACACAGGAAAGTCCGAGCCAAAGCTCTGCCTGAGCTGGAGACGAGCTGCGCGGATCCAGTCGATCAGCACCTCAGTGACATCACCCTTGCTGCGCAAGGGGAAGACTGTGGTGTAACGCGAGTAGTCGTCAACCACCAACAGGAAGTAGCGCTCGTGACTGAGTCCACGGACGCGGGCAAGGCCCCATACGTCCATGTGAAGTGTCTGCAACGGAGCCTCTGTCGGAGGAAACTGGGAGGAGTGAGGGGCAGCACGCTGGCGCCCCTCGACACAGGGGACACAGGCAGGGCCAGGGCCCTGAGGAAGGGGAGGGAGGGACCGGGGGAGACCAGACACAAGAAGACGGGAGGCCATGCCTCTGAGCCGAAGCAGAGAGGGGTGGCCAAGGCGGTGGTGCCAGTGGAGAGTCTCGTGAGAGAGACGGCGACACGAACAGGGGGCAGACTCAGGACCAGACCTGGACGCTGCAGCAAACACCTGACCAGACGAAGGGACTCTACCAGACTCAGCACCGGGAGGAGAAGCAGTGGTCAGTGTGTACAGGCTCGACCCTGGCTGACGTCTAAACGTAGCCAGGTTGCGACCTGTGCTAGCCTCTGTGCAGTGTGTCACCCGCTGACGAGCAGGAGTGAACTGGTGGACCCCCACATCCTTTAGGTCAGCACCACTCACCTGGTTCGTAGAGAACGAGGGGAGGTAAAGACCAGTCAGGGTGCCAGAGGGAGCCGCCGGACACGAGAGGACTGTGGAGAAACGAGACAGGACAGGACCCCCAGAGGGGTCAGCCAGGGACACCGCAACCGGCCGACTAAGCGGCGTGAGAGTGGTGCGGTCCCGAAAGAAGGAGCGAGACGCCCCAGAGTCAAGGGTGAAGGTGTGGGAGGCAGAAGCCGACACAGTACCTGAGAGGGCAGACTCACTAGCACCTGAGAGCACAGACGCACTGGCACCTAGAGCAGCAGCCTCACTGGCACCTGACACAGCAGTACCAATGCCCGGGTCGGGCGGAAAGCACCGGTAACAGTCACCCTCATCACTAACAGTCACAGCATACATGGCAGCAAGGATAGCATCAAAGTCAAGATCAAACACAGCTACACCAGCCCTAGACAGCTCTCCCCAGCGGGGGATCTCAGAGGCCTCCGGAAACTGCTGGCGCCAAGCGTCGGTCAGGCGGGCAAAGCAGCGGCGAGTGGTGTGGGTGCCCCCACACTGCTCACCCGCGCGGTCGCCGGTGTGAAGGACGTAGGTGCAGGGACCGAACGCCCCACCACGCTGACGCTGCGAGTACCACTCACGGAGCTGCTGAGGGGCGGGGACGTCGCGAGAGCGCTGCTGCTGATGCTGCTGCTGCTTCTGCTGCTGCTGCTGCTGCTGCTGGCGCTGACCAACCCCAGTGCCGCTCCTCTGGGACGAGCCACTCCGACCACCTCCACCACCGCCACCCCCGCCTCCGCCGCCACCGCCGCCACCGCCACCCTCGCCCCCGCCGCTCCCACTGCCTCCTACGCCACCACCTCCGCCGCCACCTCCGCCTCCACCGCCGCCACCAGGACCTCCACCCCCGCCTCCACCCCCACCGCCACCCCCACTCCCCCCGCCGCCCCCACCTCCTCCGCCACCGCCCCCGCTAGCTCCACCCGCTCCCTTGCCCCCCTTGCTCCTGCCAGAGCGGCGCCTACCGCTGGGGGCAGACGCCGCACCGACCGACTCTAAACCAACGAGGTCGGCCGCAGCAGCAGAGGCGACAGAGGGTAGCAGGGGGGAAGGAGAACACCCCTCAAAGATGGGGGTGCGCGGGTCACCACGAGAGGCCCCTACAGCGACTATGCTCTTCTCGGCCGCTAGCAGGGACTTCTCAAGGAGGTCGACAGTGAGGGTGGTGGGACAGACAGAGAGAAACTGGTCCCTAACAGCACAAAGGGACTCAGGGAGACGGATGACTAGAAAGTAGAGGGTGATGTACATGGGAGGGGGGTTTTCGGCGAGGAAGGCAGCAGGAAGCGCAGCTCGGTAGCGAGTGTCACTAGCGCGAAGGTGGGTAAAGAGGTCAGTGACTGTGGGAAAGGCAGCAAGGTCAGGGAAGAGGTACGGTAGCATGAGGCGGCTCAGTGTAGCAGTGGAAGGGGAGGAGTAGCGCGCAACTACAGCGTCGTACAAGGCCTGAGCGGTCTTGCACTGACTAAAGTGTGCACGCTCGGAGGAAGGGAGGTGGCGACGCACAGCAAGACGTGCAGCAGCATCGCGTGTGGCCCACTTGGAGCGAACAGTGGGGTCAGCATCAACAGGAGGGGCAGGGACAGCGCCAGAGACAAAGTCAAAGAGAGAAACCTCATCGATCGCATCGCACAGTAAGTACAGCTGCAGGTCCTCAATCCAGACTGCAAAGTCAATGGCGCGACCCTCAGCGTCAAAAGTCAGGACACTGGGGGTGGCCATTGTAGCAACTAACAGTCTCACCAGGCAGGAAGAGTCGGGTAGCACAGCGACACAGCAACACGACAGCACAGCAGCTGCGCCGGCCCAGGAGCAGTAGGAGCCCCACAGGAGCAGAAGATCGGCTCCTCGGGCGGCTGGGGCGGCACGGGCGGCTCGGGCGGCTCGGGCGGCTCGGGCGGCGCGGGCGTCTCGCGGGTGGCTCGGGCGGCGCGGGCGTCTCGCGGGCGGCTCGGGCGGCTCGGGCGGCGCGGGCGTCTCGCGGGCGGCTCGGGCGGCTCTGGCGGCGCGGGCGTCTCGCGGGCGACTCACGGGCGGCCGCACGGGCGGCTGGGACGGCTCGCGGGCGGCTGCACGGGCGGCTGGGCACGGGCGGCTGCACTGGCGGCCGTACGGGTAGGTGCACGGGTGGGTGCACGGGCAGGTGCACGGGCGACGTGGCGGCAAGGCCGCGTAGCAGAGGGCGGCAGGGCCGCGTGAGCAAAGCGGCGGGGCCGCTTAGCAGAGGGCGGCGGGGCCGCTTAGCAGAGGGCGGCGGGGCCGCGATCGAAGGGCGGCGGGGCCGCGATCGAAGGACGGCGGGGCCGCTAAGGGAAGGGCGGCGCGACAGGCCGCTGGGGGCGACACAACGGGTCGCTAAAAAAAAGGAAAACGCGCCTCGGGGCGCGCTTCGGTGGGCCCTAGAAGCAGTCCCTAGGAGGGAACCTGCTCTGATACCATGTGAAAGAAAGAACGAGAATGGAATGACTATGAACGAAGTGAGTACAAATAGGAAACCCTAATTGGGTTGTACCCCCTATGGGATACCCCACTATAGCCTACACAAATAAGTAAGCTATAATGTTCTGACAGTTGCGCCGCCCTTTAAGCGACCCCGTCACCGCCCCTTACTGCGGCCCCGTCGCCGCCCTTAGGCGGCCCTGACGCCGGCCTTTAAGCGGCCCTGTCGCCGCCCTTTCAGTAGTCCCGTCGCCGCCCCTAACTGCGGCCCGGTCGTCGCCCTTCAGCGGCCCCGTCGCCGCCCTTCCGCGGCCTTGTCGCCGCCTTTCAGCAGCCCCGTCGCCGCCCTTCCGCAGCCCCGTCGCCGCCCTTTCAGCGGCCCCGTCGCCACCCACCCCTTCAGCGGCCCCGTCGCCGCCCTTTCAGCGGCCCTGTCGCCGCCCTTTCAGCGGCCCCGTCGACGCCCCTACCTGCGGCCCCGTTGCCGCCCTTCAGCGGCCCCGTCGCCGCCCTTCCGCGGCCCCGTCGCCGCCCTTTTAGCGGCCCCGTTGCCGCCATTCAGCGGCCCCGTCGCCGCCCTTCAGCGGCCCTGTCGCCGCCCTTCAGCGGACCCGCCGAGCCGCCTTTGCTGCCGAGCCGCTGCGCCTCCAAGCCACCGAGCCACTGAGCCGCCGAGCCGCCTGTGCTGCCAAGCCGCCGAGCCGCCTTTGCCGCCGAGCCGCGTTTTGCCGCCGAGCCGCCGAGCCGCCGAGCCGCAATGCGGCCGAGGCACCACCGCCTATCGGCCTGCCCGGGTCCGCCTCACTTACCTGGTAAGAGCAGCGCCTCTGCCACTGCACTGCCCTGCCCCACTGTACTCACTGCATGTCTACTGCTGTCATGGCCACCGCTAGTGTTCTCACCTTTGACGCTGAGGGTCGGGCAGTTGACTTTGAGGTTTGGGTAGATGATCTGCAGCTTTTCCTACAGTGCGATAGGGCAGATGGTCTCTCCCTATTTGACCTCACTTCTGGTGCCTCTCCTGCCCCTGCTGCTGATGCTGACGCCACTGTTCGCTCACAGTGGGCCACGCGCGATGCTGCTGCTCGCCTTGCTGTGCGCCGCCACTTACCG
Source organism: Closterium sp. NIES-65 (assembly GCA_948144175.1). NCBI lineage: Eukaryota > Viridiplantae > Streptophyta > Zygnematophyceae > Desmidiales > Closteriaceae > Closterium > Closterium sp. NIES-65. The sequence goes on from CANXME010002069.1 coordinate 329,113, forward strand.
ACCACTGAGCGTGCACACTTTAGCCAGTACAAGAGTGCTCATACCTTGTACGATGCTGTAGTTGCACGCTACTCTTCCCCTGCCACTACTGCACTGAGCCGCCTCATGCTACCGTACCTCTTCCCTGACCTTGCTGCTTTTTCCACATTCCCTGACCTCATTACGCACCTCCGCACTAGTGACACTCACGACCGCGCTGCGCTTCGTGCTGAATTCTGCGCCAAGAACCCCCCCCCCCCCCATGTACATCACCCTCTACTACATAGTCACCCGGCTCCCTGACTCTCTCCGCGTAGTCAGGGACCACTTCCTCTCAGTTTGCCCCACCACTCTCACTGTTGACCTCCTCGAGAAGGCCCTCCTAGCAGCAGAGAAGAGCATAGTTGCTGTAGGAGCCTCTCGTGGTGACCCTCGCACCCCCGTCTTTGAGGGGTGTTCTCCCTCCCCCCTCTTGCCCTCTGTTGCCTCTGCTGCTGCGGCCAACCTCGTTGGTTTCGAGTCGGTCGGCGCTTCGTCTACCCCGAGCGGGAGACGCCGCACTGGCAAGGGCAAGGGGGGCAAGGGCTGGCGGGGGCGGTGGAGGTGGTGGTGGAGGCAGGGGAGGGAGTGGGGGTGGTGGTGGGAGTGGTGCCGGGGGTGGGGGCGGCGACGGCAGCAGTGGAGGCGGCGGAGGCGGCGGTGGTGGCGGAGGGAGCGGAGGCGGCGGAGGTGGCGGAGGAGGTGGAGGTGGAGGAGGCGGCGGAGGCGGCGGCGGCGGCGGCGGTGGCGGCGGTGGTGGAGCGGGTCGCGACTCTGGGCAGAGGAGTGGGTCAGGTGGTGGTCCGCGCCAGCAGCAGCGGAGTAGTGTGACCCTGTCCCCTCAGCAGCTTCGTGACTGGTACACTGCACGTTAGCGCGGTGGGGGTTTTGGTCTCTGCACTAACGTCCTCCGTACCGGCGACCGAGCTGGTGAGCAGTGCGGGGGCCTGCACTCCACCCAGCGCTGCTACGGTCGCCTGACGGACGCTTGGCGTCGCTAGTTCCCTGAGGCGTCAGAGATCCCTCGCTGGGGAGATCTGTCTAGGGCAGGGGTTGCCGTCTTTGATCTTGACTATGATGCTATCCTTGCTGCCATGTATTCTGTGACTACTAGTGTTGGGGATGACTGTTACCTGTGTGTAACGCCTGACCCGGGCATTGGGGCCACTACTCTAGGTGCTCGTGAGGCTGCTGCTCTAGGTGCTAGTGCGTCTGCTGCCCCAAGTGTCAGTGCGTCTGCTGCCCCAGGTGTCAGTGCGTCTGCTGCCCCAGGTGCCAGTGCGTCTGCTGCCCCACGTGCTGGTGAGTCTGCTCTCTCAGGTACTACGTCGGCTCAGGCCTTCCACATCTTCACCCTTGACTCAGGTGCGTCCCGCTCCTTCTTTCGAGACCGCACCACTCTTACACCGCTCAGTCGGCCGGTTGCAGTCTCCCTAGCAGACCCCTCTGGGGGTCCTGTCCTTGCTAGCTTCTCCACTGTTTTATCGTGCCCGGCAGCCCCCTCTGGCACCCTGTCAGGTCTCTACCTCCCCTCGTTCTCTACGAACTTGGTGAGTGGAGCGGACCTACAGGATAGGGGGGTTGACCAGTTCACTCCTGCAAGTCAGCGAGTGACCCACTGCATGTGTGCTCGGACAGGCCGACACTTGGCCACGTTCACCCGTTCGCTACTTTTGGCTCGTGAGCTGCAGCAGCGTGGTCAGCTCCGCCTCACCTACGTGGCCTCTGAGGCCAACACTGCTGATATCTTCACCAAAGCCCTTCCGCCTTGTGATCATCAGTGCTTATGTACTTTGCTAGGCCTTGTGCCTACCTGGCCTCACTTGCTCATTTCTTGATCTTGTTTGTACTGTACTCTTTCTATACCTGCACTTGCTTGTTTACCTTTATATATATGATCTTGCATGTGAACTGGCCTTGTGGCCTTGCTCTTGTGCTCGGACTGTGTGGTGACTTTGTGATCCACCCTGAGCTTGCTTTGCTTTGCTTGACTGGTCTTGTGACCTCTTGTTCTCCCCCACTTTGCCTATGGAGGTGTGTCAGAACATTATAGCTTATACATCTGTTTAGGCTGTAGTGGGGTAGTCCATAAGGGGTACAACCCAATTAGGGTTAGTACTTGTACCCAACTGTTTCATAGTTTCTATCATCCTTTCGTTCTAATCTTCACACGAATTTGGGTGTTATTGTCAAAGGCACAATCTGATTGGCTGTCCAATGTGTGGCAACGGCGTGCTGGTTGCAGTGTTCTAAAGGAACCCATGTAGGGGTTAGCGTTATTGATATAGCGTATCAGTGTGTAATTCTTTTGCACTCTAAGTGCTCAACGTTTTTTTTTCTTGATACCCTGAAAAATCAGTGTTTTTCCTTGGGATGAAATTGAAAATCAATGTTTCTAGGCTAGGGACACTGAGTGCTCAGGTACCCAAAAACCAATATGAGGCCTTGATCTATGCGCGAAGCGAACCAAGACCATAGCATGTGCGGGACACGTATGGATGGTCCCTATGGGACGCATGCGGGACACGTGTGGGGCATACATGGGCATGCGAAAGGCACGTGTGCGGCATGTGTGACGCATGTGTGAGACGTGTGGAACTTGTGCGAGGCACATATGGATGGAACAAGTATGGACACATGCGGGGCACGTGCGGGTCACATGTGGGTGGGGCATGCATGGACACACATGGAGACTAGCGGGCAGCGGGTTGGTTGAGGAGGATGTTGCGGCACCCCCTGCCTTTAAGAACTCGTTGAAGAGGAAAGGGTGGACAGAGGGAGGGCAGGAATGGCCGCCGGTGAAGCAAATGTACTTGATGGTCGCCTCGCTGCTGCGACCAAAGCGCCCTCCATTCTCCAACAACAAGCTGGGATGAGGGGGAGGGATGAGGATGGCCAAGATAAGGAACAGGCTTGAGATGAGACACAGCCACCATTTTGCAGAACCAGTAGTAGTGCAGTTAAGGGGAGGAGATGGGGAGAGTCGAGAAGGGGCAATGTTGGATGGGTAGAGTGCAAGGATAGGATAAGAAGCGTTTGGCACTCTCCAGGAATGGGCTGATAGTGGGTGAGGGAGGGGATGGGGAGAGGGTGAGAAAGGGAAGCATCGACCACTCTCCAGCATTTGGCTGATGTCTTTCACTCACGTGTGTTGCTACACAAAGGCGCGGTGGGTGGGCAGCAACACCTCAGCAATCTGCAGCATGGATGCATGCATGCATGCATTGCTCCAGCAATGAAAATGGGCAAACACACGCATCACCCCTATCTAGTCAAACCATGTATATTGCTTTAGAAAGGAGCAATAGGGACACAGCAGTATAGGCAGACACACACAGAGGAACAAAATTACCATGGCAGCAACTCGCGTGCAATGGAGCACTGTCCCCTGTAGCCAAACTTATGTGTATCGTTAATGGCGATGACGACGTGCAAAAGTAGGCGTCATTATCTGCTACATGCCAGGTTTGGTGACCGGCGTGTTGTGCTGAGTGTACTGTGAGAATGCTAGACAAAGGTGGGCTTAGGAGCCATGGTTTAGGAGGTCGAGTGAATTGAGTAACGAGCAATTTGAAAAAGTCGAGACTGAAGAAGGGTTCAATAAAGAGCAAAGGTACAAAGATATAGGCAAGAACTAGGGTAATGAGGTGCACCACCAAACGGGAAACATAACTACACTAACACTACAGACAATTATATAAATATGAATAACATATTTCGACACACCCCCATAATTGTTTGCAGGTGTGAGTGTAGTAACGCCCCCTAAAGAGGGTACACCATGCAGAGTGCAGCTGAAGTAGCAGCAGTAGGTAGGAGCAGTGACAACCAGTGCAGAAAACAGAGAGCAGAAGGGAGAGAGGAGAGAGAGAGGGAGAGAGAGGAGAGGAGGTGGTAGGCTCTGGTTGGTCACCCCCTACATCCCCTCACCCTCCCCCTCCCCCTCCCCCCCACACTGCTGCAGGAGCAGCAGAAGGGGGGCGAACGGAGGAGGATGGGAAGGGGAGACCACACATCACCCATCACCCCCACACCCGCCACCCCCAGTCCCTCCCCGGGCTCCCCCACACCCTCACACCCTCCCCCCCAGCGGCAGCTGCAGCAGAGGGAGCAAAAGGAGGAGGAGAGGGGAGGGGGGGGGGGGGGGGGGGGGGGGGGGCGACGCACGGCCTCCCCGGGCGCCAAAGCAGGCGGCAGAGGGGGCGACGCCTGCCCCCCCCTTCCAGGTCGCGGCCCCCGAAGGAGCCGCGACGGGTGACGGGAAAAGGGGGGGGGGGGGCGGTGCACGTGCCCCCGGTGTGCCGCAGCTGGCAACGGGGCATGGCTGGGGCGGGGTCGGGGCCGCAAGTGGGCGGGGCCATAGGTAGGCGATGGGGCCACAGGTGAGGGCGGCGGGGCCGCAACCGAGGGCGGCGACGGGCCGCAAGTGAGGGTGGCGACGGGGCCGAAGCTGAGGGCGGCGTCGGGGCCGCATGTGAGGGCGGCGATGAGCCGCAGGTGAGGGCGGCTATGGGCCGCAGGTGAGGGCGGCGACGGGGCCGCAGATGAGGGCGGCGACGGGGCCGAAGCTGAGGGCGGTGTCGGGGCCGCAGGTGAGGGCGGCGATGAGCCGCAGGTGAGGGCGGCGACGGGCCGCAGGTGAGGGCGGCGACGGGCCGCAGGTGAGGGCGGCGACGGGGCCGCAGATGAGGGCGGCGACGGGCCGCAGGTGAGGGCGGCGACGGGGCCGCAGCTTAGGGCGGCGGGGCCTCAGCGAAGGGCGACGGGGCCGCAGTGAAGGTCGGCGGGAGGGCCGCGAAGGGGCCGCGAGGGGCCAGAAAGGGCGGCAACGGGGCCGCTAAGAAAAAAGGATACGGGGCACGCCACGGGGCGTGCCGAACACAGAGTAGCAGCGGAAGCTTTAGGGTGGGCCCACAGGTCAGGAACTAGGGTAATGAGGTGCACCACCAAATGGGAAACATAACTACACTAACACTACAGACAATTATATAAATATGAATAACATATTTCGACATGTACTCACTGGCAAAGTATCCCCTTGTACAATATCCCTTGGGTTCTGGGTGGACCATGTATGTGTGTGCCCAAGCGTGAGCTAGGCAGGGGAGTGTCGAAGAGAAAGACACCGACCTCGCTTGGGTTCAGTCGATCTCGCCGTCGACGAGAACTATTCAACGAGGTTTTCTGAAAGCGCTGGTTGAGTAGGCTCTGCTCAACGGGAGTTGCTGGTCGACAACAGTGGTCGTCGACGAGCCCATCGAACTGCCATGGTTGACGAGCCGTCGAGATGCACTTGTCGATGAACCAAGTTCGACGAGCTCAACCCAGCGAACAATGTTTGTTAGAAAAGTGCCAAAGTAGTCGACCAAAGCTACTCGACTGCGAAGTTTGACAGGTGCGCGAACTTCGCCCCATGAGGTTTTGGCAAAGCCGACCTACGGGATGGTATCACGTGCTCGATAAAAGGGCATCTGGCAAAACCGTCGACACGTGTTTTACCTGGCACCTGCGCAACGTGCCTGGCGGTGCGACCATTTACATGCACCCGATTGGTAGGTATGTACATGCTCATATGCGACTGCAACATTGGCAGGCCGCCACGGGGCATGCAACAGACAGAGTAGCAGCGGAAGCAGTTAGGTGGGCCCACAGGCCAGGAGCGTAGATGCTCTGATAGCATGTTAGAATCATGAGCAAGGTAAGGAGCCATAGCTAGGGTTAGCTAGCTAGGCAAGAGAGAAATGAAGAAAGGAGGGGTTTCACTAGCAGCAGTTGGGATACATATAGCAAACCCTAACAGGGTTGTACTCGCTATAGAGCACCCCACTACAAGCTAGATTACAACATTCTGACATTTGCCATGTCTGTCGCGATCAATGTTCTTACATTTTTTAGCCACAGCGGCACGTAGAGTATCTCAAGAACAAGAAATAAAAAATAGAACAATGACGTCTACAATCTAAATGCTTGGGAGGGGAGAAACAGTGGTTGGGGAGGGTGGTGCAATAACATTGGGAGGGGGAGGGGGAGCAGGACCAGGATTATTTGTGTGGCGGGAAAAGTCCTTTTCGTACTTGCGAGCACGTGTTTCCTAGTTTTGAGTTGAAAACTGGTCGACGCTCTTTGGGGTGTCGTGCGTGCAGTTTCACACAAAGTGAACTCTCCATGTGCATCCTGTGGTGACCTTTGAAGTTCAGACATTTCGAACAGCATGCCATGTTTGGACACTGATGGGGCTACATACAACTCGTTTGCGGTGTTTACGTGAATTGCGGCACTCAATATATAGTACTGTACAAGTCATATTGAGGCGGTCTGGGTTTCTGGCAGTTGGCACTATTGACGGGAGTTGGCCTCGCCCTCGCTTGGGCAAAGCCTACTTCGTGGTTGGGTGTGTGAGAGGTGCAACCAACCATCTGCAATGGGCTACGCTGATTATGTCGGGTGCAAATATTTAATTTTGCACGTCAACCAGCCGCTTGCGTCGCATTTGCATTTTGCGTGTGTTCGCATTTTCATTTTCATTTTGTAATGTTTTGTGCCCATTTATTGTGAAAAATGAGGAATGAATGAACCAGCAAGTAGGTGGGTACAAGTAGGAAAACCTAGAAGTGTTGTACCCCATATTGTCTACCCCACTACAGCCTACACAGACTATAGCATATAAGTTTGACACACCCCCATAGGCAAAGTGGGGGAGAACAAGAGGTCACAAGACCACTCAGGCAAAGCAAGCTCAGGGTGGATCACAACGTCACCACGCAATCCGAGCACAAGTGCAAGGCCACAAGGCCAGTTCACATGCAGGATCATAAATAAAGGTAAACAAGCAAGGGCGCGTATAGTAAGATCACACAATAAGCAAGGTCAAGAAGTGAGCAAGTGAGGCCAAGTAGGCACAAGACCTAGCATCGTACAGAAGCGCTGATGATCACAAGGCGGAAGTGCCTTGGTAAAGATATCAGCAGTGTTGGCCTCAGAGGCCACACAAGCAAGGCGCAGCTCACCACGCTGCTGCAGCTCACGAGCAAGGAATTAGCGAAGAGCAATGTGCTTCATTCTGTGCTCCAGTCTGTGCTCCCGACACAAGGCCAGCATGGCCTTGTTGTCTACGTACAGAACTGGAGGAGAACGAGGCGGCGCTCCTATGTCAATCACCAGGTAGGTGAGCCAGCGTAGCTCCTGTGCAGCCATGGCCCCCGCGTAGATCTCGGCCTCACAGGTGGAGCCGAGAACAGAGAGGAGTGGGTAGACCGCCACGAAACAGAGCCAGAACCAAGGCTGAAGGTGTAACCCTGTGACGACCGCTGCGTAGCCTGGTCGTCAGCCCAAGAAGCGTCTGCGTGACATGTGAGGACCAGTGGACTCTGCCCTCCAAGCACTAGCCCCATGCCTGACGTACTGCACAAGTAGCGCAACACCCTCTTCGCTGCAGCCATGTGCTCAGGTCGGTGTCTCCTAGGAGCAACATAGCGTGCCAAGATGCTAAGAGGGTATGCAAGGTCAGGTCGTGTGTAGGTCATCAGGTATATGAGGCAGCCAACAAGCTCTGGGTACGGGCCAATCAGCTCTTCGGACTCATCCGAAGGCAGAGCTGAGAGCGAGTGGCGAGTAGACAGAGGAGTGGCCTGCGGCGAGGAGTACGTGAAGTCAAAGCGCTGAAGGACCTGCTACACCATGTGTGACTGAGTCAGGGTAATGGTGCGCTGTGCTCTGTCCCGGGTGATCTGCAAGCCAAGGTAGCTGCGCAGTTCACCCAGGTCTGTGCACGTGTGTCTCTTCTGCAGCTCGGACTTCACGTGGGCGAGTCCAGCAGTGTCAGCAGTGGCAAAGACCAAGTCGTCGACGTACACGAGGATGTAGAATGGCGGCAAAGAGGTGTCGGTGCGCAGAAACGGCGACGGGTCGGCAGTAGAAGGAGCAAACCCAAGAGCCGAAAGTGTAGTCCTCAGTGTGTCGTGCCACTCACGAGGCGCCTGGCGGAGACCGTAGACTGGCCGCCGGAGGCTCCACTGGGTACCAGGAGGGAACGACCCAGTGAAGCCAGGTGGGCGGCGCAGCCAGATCTCCTCGTGCAGGCTGCCCTACAGGAAAGCTGTGGTGAAGTCAAGAGAGTGAAGCTCGTAGTCGCGCTGAGCGGCTATGTGCAGCAGCACCCGAAGAGTGGTCATCTTCGGGGTGGGAGAGAAGGTATGAAAGTAGTCAATTCCATGCCGCTGACTGAAGCCTCGAGCCACGTAACGCGCCTTGAAGACAGGCGGAGAACCCGGCGGCCGCTTCACCATTAAAATCCACATGCCACTGACGATGTTCGCCTCAGGTGGGGGAACCTTGTCGACGTAGGTGCCTGTGGACTTCCAGGAAGCCATTTCTGCATCCATGGCTAACTGCCACTGTGAGAAGTAGGGACCCTCGATCGCCTCAGCGTACGATCGAGGAGTCAGGATGTCTGGTGCATCCGGGTCTCCCTCAGGGGCAATCAGCGTGGACACGAGATGAGGCAAAGCAGCAGCAAAACACTGGAACTCCTCCTGTCTGTCCTCAAGGACGTCCGTGCTAAGAGCACACTCACCCCCGACGGACAGAGGACAGACGGACTTAGACTCTGCAATGAGACTAGCAGCGTAGTCTAGACGACAGCGAGCAACAAAGTCGACAAGCTCAGCAACTAAGGCAGACGCAGCAGTGGACTCAAAGGAAGGGTCAGTGACAACAGTAGCCAGGAGACGAGTGACAGTAGGACTGGAAGCAGGTCGAGAGTCAGACTCTGGGTCAGCAGGAACAGGAAGAGAGGACTCTGGAGGAGACATTAACGGGACACGCAGAGGAGCAGTGGAAGGATGCAGTGCCATCTGGTGTGTGCCTGGGACCGCAGGAGGACGCGGACGCGGAGGACGACTACTAGTGCGAGCAGCACGAACAGGCGACGCAGGATGAGACGCACGCTCACGACGCTCAGCAAGACCTCCAGTAGGAACAGTGTAGGGAGAAGGAGCAGGTAGGGGGGAGGCGGGCTGTAAGTGTGACTATGACTGGACAGGCTGTGGACACTCTAAGGGAGGTGCAGGACCAATAGAAGGCGGGAGACCAAGAACCTGCTCAAGGAGCGGAACGAAATACGGCCGCGGCCGCATAGCACCTCCAGAACCAGCAAGGACAGCACCAGTACCCCAAGCGGCAGCACCAACGCCAGCAGTACCTCCAGCTCCAACAGCACCAACTCCATCACCCTCGGAAGCACCAGCGCCAATAGCACCACCAGCGTCAACACCCGCAGCAACTCCAGCTCCAGTAACTCCAGCAGCTCCAGCTCCAGCAGAACCGTCTGCTCCAGTACCGCCAGTAGCGCCAGCAGTACCTCCAGCAGCACCAGCTCCAGCAGCCCTAGCAGTACCAGTACCGCCAATACGAGCACCTCGAGGACCAGTAGCAATAGTAGTACCTCCAGCTCCAGCAGCACGGCACCAGCGCCGGGCAAACCACTCGCACAGCTCCTACGGAGAGTTTAGCTCCCGCCTCGACGAAGCACCGCCAGAGGCCACACGAGCCGACCCAGCACCCCTAGGCTCCGCACCTCCAGGCTCAGCACCCCTATGCCCGGCACCCACAGGCTCAGCTTCCCTCGCAGTACCAGAGTCAACAGCTACCTCAACAGGCTCGACTGCGTCTACCTGGGACACACCTGACGGGGCAGGACCTTGAGGGGGGAGGGGGTCTACCGGGGGAGGGCCTGGCGCAAGGAAGAGCGGCGGCGGGGGGGGGGGGGGCGCAATGCGGTAGGGGAAGAGACGGTAGTAACGCACCAACTCGTCAAAGGTGACGTCCTAGGAGGACATAACACAACGCGAGGTGGGGTTGTAAAACTGCCAACCAGGCGCGTCAGGGGGGAATCCAAGGAAGACGCAAGGAACAGCATGGGGGGACAGCTTGTCCGCAGACATGTCGCGGACAAACGCCCGAGATCCCCACACCCAAAACGCAGACGCATCTCCAACCTTCCCCTTCCACCGCAAGGTGGGGGAGGTCTCTGGCAAGGAGACCCCGGGCTGAAGGTTGAGCTGATGCGCTGCATACTGAACCGCAAACGGCCACAGAAAATAGGGAGCAGCCGCATGGATCATGGACGGAAGAGCGACGTCCATGACCATGCCAATGCGGCGCTCAGCAATCCCATTTCCCTGTGGAGAGGCCGGAAGCGTGAAGGTCTGGCGGATGCCCTGTATACGACAGAAGGCTCCGAGACGGGCAGAGGAAAACTCCCCGCCTTTGTTCGAGTGCAGACGAAGAACAGGAAAGTCTGAGCCGAAACTCTCTTTGAGTTGGAGACAACCTGCTGCGCAAGGGGAAGACCGTGGTGTAACGCGAGTAGTCATCAACCACCAACAGGAAGTAACGCTCATGACCCTGGCCACGGACGCGGGCGGGGCCCAACACGTCCATGTGAAGAGTCTGAAGCGGAGCCTCTGTCGGAGGAAGCTCGGAGGAGTGAGGGGCGGCGCCCTGCCGCCTCTCGAAGTAGGGAACGCAGGAAGGGACAGGCCCCGGAGGGAGGGGAGGGAGGGACAGGGGGAGACTAGAGACAAGGACAAGGGAGGCCATGCCCCAAAGACGAGGCAGGGAGGGGTGAACAAGGCGGTGGTGCCAAAGGAGAGTCTGGTGGGACAGGAGACGACAGGAGTAGGGAGCAGACTCAGGACCAGACCTGGACGCTGCAGCAAGCACCTGACTCGACACAGCTACCTGACCAGACTGAGCAGCCGGAGGAGACTCAGTAGTCAGTGTGTACAGGCTCGACCCCGGCCAACGGGTAAACGTGGCCAAGTGTCGGCCCGTCCGAGCACACGTACAGTGGGTCACCCGCTGACTCGCAGGAGTGAACTGTTCAACCCCCCTATCCTGTAGATCAGCACCACTCACCAAGTTCGTAGAGAACGAGGGGAGGTAGAGACCTGACAGGGTGCCAGAGGGGGCTGCCGGACACGGTAAGACAGTGGAGAAGCTAGCAAGGACAGGACCCCTAGAGGGGTCCGCGAGGGAGACCGCAACCGGCTGACTAAGCGGCGTAAGCGTGGTGCGGTCTCGAAAGAAGGAGCGGGAAGCACCTGAGTCAAGGGTGAAGGTGTGTAAGGCCTGAGCCAACGTGGTACCTGATAGTGGAGACTCACCAGCACCTGGGGCAGCAGACGCACCAGCACCTAGAGCAGCAGCCTCAATGCCCGGGTCAGGCGGAACACACAGGTAATAGTCACCCTCATCACTAGCAGACACAACATACATGGCAGCAAGAATAGCATCATAGTCAAGATCAAAGATGGCAACCCCTGCCCTTGACAGCTCTCCCCAGCGAGCGATTTAAGTGGAGTCAGGGAACTGGTGACGCCAAGCGTCCGTCAGGCGGCTGAAGCAGCGCTGTGTAGAGTGCGAGCCCCCGCACTGCTCACCAGCGCGGTCGCCGGTACGGAGGACGTAGGTGCAGGGACCAGTACCCCCACCTCGCTGACGCCCATCGTACCACTCACGAAGCTGCGGGGGGAAAAGGTCTCACGAGTGCGCTGCTGCTGTTGGCGTGGACCACCACCAGAACCACTCCTCTGCGCAGAGCCGCGACCAGCCCCACCGCTGCCGTCGCCGCCGCCTCCGCCACCTCCGCCACCTCCGCCGCCTCCGCTCCCCCCGCCACCGCCGCCGCCTCCTCCGCCTCCACTGCTGCCACCAACACCTCCACCCCTGCCACCACTCCCACCACCACCCCCACCCCCTCCACTGCCTCCACCACCACCGCCACCGCCCCCGCCAGCCCCTCCAGCGCCCTTGCCCCCCTTGCCCTTGCCAGTGCGGCGTCTCCCGCTAGGGGCAGACGCAGCGCCGACCGACTCGAAGCCAACGAGGTCCGCCGCAGCAGCAGAGGCAACAGAGGGCAAGAGGGGGGAGGGGGAACACCCCTCAAAGACGGGGGTGCGAGGGTCACCACGAGAGGCTCCTACAGCGACTATGCTCTTCTCTGCTGCTAGGAGGCGCTCCTCGAGGAGGTCAACGGTGACTCTGTCAAGATTCTAGCGAGGCTTGGGAGCCATGGCTAGTGAGATCGAGTAAGTTAAGTTCGAGGGTGAGGAGAAAGTCGAGAGAGTTGAGAAGGAGAATGAGGGTTTCACTATAGAAAGTTGTACAAGATATAGTGAAGGAAAAGGGTGCACCACCTAACATGAAAGCAATAAAACTACACTAGGTCTACACTACAGGCAGTTATAGTAATGTATACAATTACATTCTCACAGACTGTGGTGAGGCAAACTGAGAGGAAGTGGTCCTTGACTAAGCGAAGGGAGTCAGGGAGCCGGGTGACTATGTAGTAGAGGGTGATGTACATGGGGGGGGGGTTCTTGGCACAGAAGTCAGTAGGAACCGCAGCGCGGTAGCGAGTGTCACTAGTGCGAAGGTGCGTAATGAGGTCAGCGACTGTGGGAAAGGCAACAAGGTCAGGGAACAGGTACGGCAGCATGAGGCGTTAAGAGCAGCAGTGGGAGGGGAAGAGTAGCGTGCAACTACAGCGTCGTACAAGGTCTTAGCACTCTTGTACTGACTTTGCGCACGCTCAGTGGTCGGTAAGTGGCGACGCACAGCAAGACGGGCAGCAGCATCGCGTGTGGCCCACTGTGAGCGAACAGTGCTGTCAGGATCAGTAGGCGGGGCAGGAGAGACACCAGAGGTGAGATCGAACTGAGAGAGTCCGTCTGCCCTATCGCACTTTAGGAACAGCGGGAGGTCATCGACCCAGACCTCAAAGTCAACAGCACGACCCTCAACATCAAAGGTAAGGACACTGGGGGTAGCCATGACTGCAGTGGTCTATCAAGGAGTTATCTCACCAGTCCGAGTAAGTAGGGCTGGGGCGCGCCGGTAGGAACAGTAGCGGCTCGACTGCAGGGCGGCTCGGCGGCTCGGCAGCTGGGCGGCTCGGCGGCTCGGGTGCTGGGCGGCTCGGCGGCTCGGTTGCTGGGCGGCTCGGCTGCTCGATTGCTGGGCGGCCCGGCTGCTCGGCGGCTCGGCTGCTGGGCGGCTCGGCGGCTCGGCTGTTGGGCGGTTTGGCTGCTGAGCGGCTTGGCGGCTCGGCTGCTCAGCTGCTGGGCGGCTCAGCGGTGAAGGGGCCAGTAGAGGCGGGGACGGGGCCAATAGAGGCGATGACGGGGCCGGTAGAGGCGGCGATGGGGCCGCGAAGGGCGGCGACGGTGTCGGTAGAGGCGGCGACGAGGCCGCGAAGGCGTCGACGGGGCCGCTAGAGGCAGGGACGGGGTTGCGAAGAGCGGCGACGGGGCCGCGAAGGGCGGCGAGGTGGCTGCGAAGGGCGGCGACGGGGCCTCAAGGGGCGGCGACGGGGCCGTTAGGGGCGGCGACGGGGCCGCAGAGGGGCCGCAAGGGGCCTTGAGGGGCGGCGACGGGGCCGCTAGGAGCGGCGTCGGGGCCGCGAAGGGGCCGTGAGGGGGCCTAGAGCGGCGGCGACGGGGCCGTGAGGGGCCTAGAGAGGTGGCGACGGGGCCGCAAAGGACGGCGACGGGGCCGCTAAGGGTGGCGCGAGGGGCCGTGAGAGGGGCCGCTAAGGGAGCGCGACATGAGGGCGGCCGACGGGGCGCGCCTCGGGTAGGAAAAATCGAGTTGGGTGGTGGGCCCTGAGAAGCGTTCCCACGAGGGAACTTGCTGTGATACCATGTGAAGAATGAGGAATAAATGAACTAGCAAGCAAGTGGGTACAATTAGGAAAACCTAGAAGTGTTGTACCCTACTACAGCCTACACAGATTATAGCATATAAGTTTGACATTTGTTCTTGCATTTTGTATGCTTCATTTTCATTCGTAATTGCATTTTGTACTTGTGAATTTTCAGTTTCGTTTTCACTATTCTCATGAGGCTCTCATGACGCGCTCAAATGAAGCTCTCATGATGCGCTCAGATGAAGCTCTCATGTTGCGCTCAAATGAAGCTCTCATGAAGCGCTCAAATGAGCCTTCCATGAAGTGCTCAACTGAAGACCCCATGAAGCTCAAATGAAGCTCGCATGAGACTGTTTCATCCGAGGTTCATGCGAGCGACCCATGAAAGTCTCACGAAATTCGAATGTTTCATGCGAGGCTCATTGGGGTTCCATGCGAGCGAGCGGTGTACCAGGGGGTTCGATTGTTTGACTATCGAGGAAGTGCCGTTTGACTCCTCTGGCGCGAGTCAAAGGGTACGAAATCAGGACCGCATGTGGGGTCCTTGCACGTGCGTGAGGCCCAACAAGGCATGCGCGTGTTCCACACACTGTTGCGAGCGTGCTGTAAAGCACGATCGCAACAAGACAGGGCACGTTTCTGCCCTGTCCAGACCTGTACACGCACATGATCGCAATCATGCGCGTTGTACAGAACGACCGAGAAATATCTCGGTCGTTGCGTGTGGCAGATGGGGGCGCGTGGGATCTCGGTTGAAAAACAGAATACCGCACTGACTCATGGAACAAGAAATTGCGCGCGAATGAATCGCCGCATAAAAGAATTTATTTTCCGCAGGTACAATTCGTTTGTTCACGTCATCAAACAGTTAAAACCGTTTTACTACTGCAAACTCGCATGAACTTTATGTGAGGCTTATGGGAGCCATATGGGAGCCACATGAAACCGCAAATGTTCATGTGAGGAGTCAGCAATGGAATTGCCTTGTGTAACAAGAGAAGAAAAAAGGCAACATCCTAAGAATTTATGCAACCGATTTCTATTATAGCGTGGCAAAAATCAAGACCTTGTTGTACAACTACTTTTATGCCTGCCTTTGTGTGTGCGTAGTATTTTATATAAATATGTGCCTGTAATTGTTTATGGATACAACAACTATTTTTCATTTCGCCTTTTCAAGTTCAATTTCTACCACTACGTATTGACGAGAGTAGAATCGCTACCGTGGTGCTGCCGAAACTCTGCTCGACCAGCTTACTTCGCTTACAAGCTGAGAAAGGCATAACTACTTGCTTGCAATTTTTCTACGCCCTACGCTATGAGGTGACAAGTTGTCACGCTCGAAGAGGTGCAAGTGATGTTAAGTGTTGCCGAGTACGAGTTTGTAATACCAGTTTAAGCGCTTCTGCATAAAGTTATAGCTGTTAACACGTGGTATCAGAGCTGGTACTTAGTCGTTTTCAACGCATCCAACAATGGGGTCGCCTGGAGAAGAAGGGAATTCAGCTCTCGCGAGTAGTGGCAGCCAGGAATCTGGTGTTACGAACAAGATGTGATTGCACTATGAAAGTTGGAGTACAAGTAGGAAACCCTAGCTTTGTGTACCCCCTAAAGGCTTACCCACTATAGCCTACACAATAATAACACATATAGTGTTTGACACACCCCCATAGGCAAAGTGGGGGAGAACAAGGGGTCACAAGACCAGTCAAGAAAGGCAAGCAAGCTCAGGGTGGATCACAACGTCACCACACAATCCGAGCACAAGCAAAGTGCCACAAGGCCAGTTCACATGCAGAAGTATATATAAGTAGTACAGACAGCAAGGGTGATCTCAACCTAGCAGAGCAAACAAGCAGGAGTATAAATAGAGATCACAGTACAGGCAAAGTCTACAACAAGTGAGACTCAGTGGGCACTAGCCCCAACAAAGTACAGAAGCGCTGATGATCACCAGGCTGAAGTGCCTTGGTGAAAACATCAGCAGTGTTGGCCTGAAGACCATGTAGCGCAGACAAAGCTGACCACGCTGCTGAAGCTCACGAGCAAAGAAGTAACGGAGAGCGATGTGCTTCGTTCTGTGCTCCAGTCTGTGCTCCTTACACAAGGCAATGGCAGCCTTGTTGTCGACGTACAGCACTGGAGGAGAACTAGGCCGCTCTCCAAGGTTGGTTAGCTGGTAGGTGAGCCAGCGTAACTCCTGTGCAGCCATGGCTGCGGCGTAGATCTCAGCCTCACAACTGGAGCTGAGAACCGAAGACGAACGAGTAGAGCGCCTCGAAACTAAGCCAAAGCCAAGGCTGAAGGTGTAACCCTGTGACGACCGCTGAGTAGCCTGGTCGTCAACCCAAGAAGCGTCTGAGTGCCCAGTAAGAACAACTGAGCTCCCTCCTCCAAGCACGAGCCCCATGCCTGATGTACTGCAAAAGTAGCGCAATACCCTCTTTGCAGCATCCCAGTGCACCTTTCAGTGACGACCAAGAGCCACGTAGCGTGCCAGAAGGCCAAGAGGGTATGCTAGGTCAGGACGAGTGCAAATCATCGGGTACATGAGGCAACCAACTAGCTCTGGGTAAGGACCACTCGACTCTACGGACTCATCCGAAGGCAGAGCTGAGAGCGAGTGACCTATAGCCAGAGGAGTGGTCTGTGCTGAGGACCAGGTAAAGCCGAAGCACTGAAGGACCTGCTGCACCATGTGTGACTGAGTCAGGGTAATGGTGCGGCGTCCTCTGTCCCGGGTGATCTGCAAGCCAAGGTAGCTGCGCAGTTCACCTAGGTCTGTGCACGTGTGTCTCTTCTGCAGCTCGGACTTCACGTGGGCGTGAGACGCAGTGTCAGCTGTGGCAAAGACCAATTCGTCGACGTACACGAGGATGTAGAACGGCGATAGTGAAGTGTCGGTGCGTAGAAACAGCGACGGGTCAGCAGTAGTAGGAGAGAACCCAAGTGCCGCAAGAGTAGTCCTCAGTGTGTCGTGCCACTCACGTGGCGCCTGGCGGAGACCGTAGACCGGCCGGCGGAGGCTCCACTTGGTACCAGGAGGGACAGACCCAGTGAAGCCAAGAGGGCGGCGCAGCCAGATCTCCTCGTGCATACTGCCCTGCAAGAAAGCTGTGCTGAAGTCAAGAGAGTGAAGCTCGTAGTCACGCTGAGCATGGACGTGCAGCAGAACCCGAAGAGTGGTCAACTTCGGGGTCGGGGAGAAGGTCTGAAATAAGTCAACTCCCTCTTGCTGACTTAAGCCTCGAGCAACGTAGCGCGCCTTGAAGACAGGCGGAGAACTCGGCGGCCGCTTCACCCTGAAAATCCACATGCCACTGACGATGTTCGCCCCAGGTGGGGGAACCTCGTCGACGTAGGTGCCCGTGGACTTCCAGGAAGCCATCTCTGTGTCCATGGCTGACTGCCACTGAGAGGAGTAGGGACCCTCGATCGCCTCAGCGTACGATCGAGGAGTCGGGATGTCCCGGGTCTCCCTCAGGGGCAACTAGCATGGACACGAGATGGGGTGCAGCGGCTGCAAGGCACTCAAGATCCTCCTGTCTGTCCTCAAAGACATCCGTGCTAAGAGCACACTCACCCCCAACAGACGGAGGATAGACAGACTCAGACTGAGCGACAAGACTGGCAGCATAGTCTAGATAACAGCGAGCATCGAAGTCGACAAGCTCAGCAACTAGGGCACACGCAGCAGAAGACTCAATAGAAGGGTCAGTGACAGCAGTGGCCAGGAGACGCGTGACAGTAGGACTAGCAGCACGAAGAGAGTCAGACGCAGGGTCAGCAAGAGCAGGAAGAGAGGACTCAGGAGGAGACGGCCGAGGGACACGCTGTGGAGCAGTGGAGGGATGCAGTGACCTCCGGTGTGTGCCAGGGACTGGTGGCGGACGCTGACGTGGAGTACGGCGATTGGCGGAAGTAGTACGAACATGCGACTCAGGACGGGACACAGGCGACACAGGGCGAGACTCAGGCTGACGACGCTCTGTGAGACCGCCTATAGGACCAGTGTAGGGAGAAGGACGAGGAAGCGAGGCAGGTGGTTACTGTGACTGCGACTGGACCGGCGGTGGACACTCTACAGAGGGAGGGGGACAAGGCGGAGGTGACTGACCAAGAACCAGCTGAAGGAGTTGAACAAAGTACGGCTGCGGCTGTGAGGTGTCCCCTGTAGCAGCAGAGACAGCACCAGAACCTCAAGCAGCTCCAGCAGCACCCCCAGCACCTCCAACGCCCGGGTCTGCAGCACAAGTAGCAGCTCCAACGCGCGGGTCTACAGTACCAGCAGCAGCTCCAACGCCCGGGTCCGTAGCACCCACGAGCCGCCCAGCCCGAACCGAGCCGCTCAGCCCGAACCGAGCCGCGCCGCCCGAACCCAGCCGAGCCGCCCTACCCGAGTCGAGCCGCCCTACCTGAACCGAGCCGCGCCGCCCGTACTGGACCGAGTCGGCCTCCTGCTACTACAGCTGCTACTGCTACTGCTACTCTACTGCTGCTATGGCTAGCCCTCCTGTGCTAGCTTTCGATGCTGAGGGCCGCCCAGTGAAGTTCGATACCTGGCTAGATGACCTACACATCTTCCTACAGCTCACTGCCAAGGAGGACATCTCATTATACGATCACGCCCAAGGCCATGCTACTGCTCCTACTGCTACTGGTGACAGCACTGCCTGCTCACAGTGACAGACTCGTGATGCCCATGCTTGCTTTGCTATTCGCAACTCCCTGCCGATAGACGAGCGCGAGCACTTTGGCCAGCACAAGACTGCACAGGCACTATACACAGCTGTCGTTGCCCGCTACTCCTCACCTGCCTCTGCCGCGCTAGGCCGTCTCTCCCTCCCCTACCTGTTTCCCGACCTGGCCTCGTTCCACACAATCACTAATCTCCTCACGCACCTCCGTACTAGTGAGGCCCGCTTCCGTGCCGCCATGCCCGATGAGTTTCTTGCCACGCACCCCCCCCACTCAGGCTCACTCTCTACCACCTAGTCACCCGCCTCCCTGACACTCTATGTGTTGTCAGGGATCACTTCCTAGCTCGCTGTCCCACTGAGCTCACCATTGCCCTCCTCGAGAAGGAACTGCTTGCAGCTGAGGCTAGCATAGTCGGTGTAGGTACCTCTCGTGGAGACCCCCGCACCCCTTTCTTCGAGGGGTGTTCCCCTTCCCCCCTTCTTCCCTCTGTAGCCCCTGCTTCTGCTGTCGACCTTCTTGGAGCTGAGAAGGTCGGAACTGCGTCTGCTTCTAGCTGGCGCCGCAGCGGCAAGGGCAAAGGGGGCAAGGGAGGCGGAGGTGACGGCGGGGGAGGCGGTGGTGGGGGTGGTGGCGGCGGTGGGGGTGGTGGTGGGACTGGTGGGGCCAGTGGCAGCGGTGGGGGTGGTGGCGGCAACGGCGGGGGCAGTGGAAGAGGCGGGGGCGGTGGTGGGGGCGGCGGTGGACGCGGCGGCGGCAGGGGAGGAGGTGGTCGAGGCGGTGGTGGCGGCAGTGGTGGTCGTGGAGGCACTGGCGGTGGCGAGAGCCCACAGCACTCTCCGTCGCCCCAGGAGCTCCATGAGTGGTACACTCGGCACGGGGGGGGTGGTGGCCTTAGCTGCACGTACGTCATCCGCACTGGTGACCGCACTGGTCAGACGTGTGGGAGGGCGCACCCCACGCAGCGCTGCTTCTCACGCCTTGACGACGCTTGGCGTACTCAGTTCCCTGACGCCACTGAGCTGCCCCGCTGGGCAGATCTGATGAAGCAAAACATTGATATCTTTGCTCTAGACTTTGATGCTATTCTCTCTGCCATGTATGTGATGTCTATTAGTGGAGAGGGTGCCCAGTACCTGAGTGTTCCGCCCGACCCGGGCATTCGACCCAGTGAGGCTACCGCTCTAGTTACTAGAGTGTCTGCTACCCCAGGTGCTGGTGAGGCTACTGCTCTCGGTGCTGGTGCGTGTGCGTCCCCTGTTACTCAGTCGACTAAGGCACTGCACACCTTTACACTAGACTCAGGTGCCTCCCCATGTTTCTTTCGTGGCCGCACGGCTCTTGAGCAGCTTGCTCGGCCCGTTGCAGTCTCTCTCGTTGACCCCTCAGGGGGTCCAGTCCTTGCGACCTCCTCCACTGTCCTCCCCTGTCCGGCCGTCCCGTCGGGCACACTGTCCGGTCTCTACCTCCCCTCGTCTCTACAAACTTGGTGGCGGGTAGTGAGCTCGAGGACACGGGTGTCCACCAGTTCACCCCTGCCTACGAGCGCGTGACACACTGCACGTGTGCTCGGACGGGCCGTCACCTGGCGACCTTCACACGACAGCCGGGGTCAGACCTGTACACACTGACTACTGAGTCCCCTCAGGTAGCTGCGTCTGCGTCAGGTCAGCTGTCGGCCCCCTGCTCGTGCCGCTCTCTCGCGCACGAGACGGTCCTCTGGCACCACCGACTTGGTCACCCGTCCGTGCAGCGCCTTCGGGCAATGCACAAACGGTACCTTGTCCCTGGTCTTCCCAGGGTTCTCCCTCCCCTCCCACCCTCACCTGCTCCTCCCTGTCTTCCTTGTGTCGAGGGGCGGCAGCGCGCCGCTCCTCACTCCTCCTCGTTTCCCCCGACGACTGCTCCCTTGCAGACGCTCCACATGGACGTGTGGGGCCCAGCCCGCGTCCGTGGTCAGGGTCAGGAGAGGTACTTCCTGATAGTTGTTGACGACTACTCGCGCTACACCACGGTCTTCCCCTTGCGCACCAAGGGTGAGGTCCCTGATGTTTTGATCCCTTGGATCCGCGCTTCTCGTCTCCAGCTCAGCGAGCGTTTCCACTCGGACTTTCCTGTCCTGCGCTTGCACTCTGATAGAGGTGGTGAGTTCTCCTACGACCTCTTGGCATCCTACTGTGCGGAGCACGGGATCCGCCAGTCGTTCACGCTTCCGGCCTCTCCACAACAGAATGGGGTTGCTGAGCGCCGCATTGGCTTGGTCATGGAGGACGCTCGTACCTCCTTCATCCATGCAGCTGCCCCCCACTTTCTACGGCCGAGCAAGGAGACGCATCTGCCAAGGTTGGAGCAGAGCTGCACTCCCTGGATTATCGGGTGTTGGACACGGGCGCTGCTTGGACGATGACGCCGCGAAAAGACCTGCTGGACCACGTACAAGCTGCACCGATCAACGAGGTGTGCTCCGCCTCTGGACACGCGCTGAAGGTGGCTGGTGCGGGACGAGCTGCGTTTAAGGGAGCGGATGGCAAGCCGGTGGTGCTGCACGACGTTCTCCTTGTTCTTGAACTCAAGGCCAACATCGTCTCCCTCCGTAAGCTTGGCAAGTCTGGGGTGAGCACTAGCACGGATGGGGCACGCACTTACAAGGGGCAGCTGGGCAATCGGGTGCTTTGGGATCTGCACGAGAGTACGGACGTGTACAGTTCCTGTGGCAGCTGCCGGCGTTGGCGTGGCATGGTGGGGGGCAAGCTGGAGAGGGGTCTGCATCCCAGGGGGAGTGCAACGCCGTTGGAGGGGTTGGTGTGAATGTGTCGGCCAGATCTGGGGAGACGGATTGGGCAACGGCACACCAACGCTTGGGGCATGTGGCAATGCCCTTGTTGAGGCAGTTGGAGAAAGATGGAGCCGTTAAGGGTCTGAAGCTGAACGAACAGCCACCTGATGAGAAGTGTGAAATCTGTTTGCTCTCAAAGTTTACCCGTTTCCCCTTCCATAGTGTGGCTGGCAGGAGCAAGAAGCCATTGGAGCTGGTCCACATGGACTTGGTGGGGCCGCTGCCGGTTCAGGGGCACAAGGGGGAGCGGTACTTTCTGACCATAGTGGATGATTGGAGCAGGCTTATGTGGGCATATCCGCTGAAGCAGAAGGATCATGCCGCCTCTACAATACGGGAAGATTGGCTGCCATTAGTGGAGAAGCAAGCGGAGTGTGTGGTGAAGCGGATTAGGACAGATCGGGGTGGTGAGTTCCTTGGAGCTGAGATGACGGCCTGGCTCAAGAAGCAGGGCATCCAGAGGGAGCTGACCACGCCTTACACCCCACAGTCTAACGGTGTAGCAGAACGGGCGAACCGGACAATTCTGGAGACAGCTAGGGCGCTGCTCATAGAATATGGGCTGGGCAACTTGATGTGGCCCCATGCTGTTCGGCACGCTACCGTCGCTAGGAACAGGGTACTCACAAAGGTTGGGGATGACTCGTGGGTGCCGTTGGAGAGGTGGCTTGGGAGGAAGCCGCCGGTGGACATGCTGAGGGTGTTCGGTTGCATGGCAGTCGCCCACGTCCACAAGACCTACCGCAGTAAGTTGGGGGCGAGTGCAATCTGGTGAGTGCATTTGGGGCTGGCTGCTGAGAGCAAGGGATGGCTGCTGAGAGCAAGGGATGGCTGCTGTGGGAACCTTCCAAGGGTGTGTTGTTTGACTGCAGGGATGTGAAGTTTGTTGAGGGCATGATGTATGGGAGCTGGGAGAAACAGCCGGAGGCCAGGGTGTCCCAGCAAATGGAGCAGATCACCATGCAGCTGGACCTGACTCCTAGTGTGTGGGAGGAGGGAGAGGAGGCAGCTGCAGAGGGTGGTGATGGAAAGAAGGTACAGGAGGCACCTGCTGGTGGAGAAAATGATGTGGAGACTGGCACTAGTGGAGCTGCTAGATCTGAGGGGAGAGAGCAGCAGCAGGGGAAAACTAAGAAGCCGAAGGGTGTCGTTATGAAGGGATGGGAGACACCCGTCTCCAGGCCAGGACGTACCCGTATGGCTACTAAGAAGCTGATTGCAGGAGCTGATGTAGCGGAGCAGCAGCTTGGGACCGAGGAGGCATTGCTGATTCTACCGCATGGCTATGATCCGGATGAGGAGGATGAACCTGCCTAATGTTTTCTTGCCCCTGCACCAGAGGAACCAGCTAGCATGGAGGAGGCATTAGCTGGACCAGATAGGGAGAAGTGGCTGGTTTCTAGGGATGCTGAGTACCAGAGCCTGCTGGAGAATGGGACATGGGAGCTGGTGGTGCTGCCTGAGGGGAAGAAAGCCGTACAGTGCAAGTGGGTGCTAAGGATCAAGACTGACGACAAGGGGCAGGTCACCATCTACAAGAGTAGGTTGGTGGCTAAGGGGTTTATGCAGAAGGAGAAGCGGGACTTCAATGAGATCTTTGCTCCCACTGCCAAACTCCCTACCCTTCGTGTCTTGTTGGCAGATGCAGCCGTTAGTGGGAAGTTCATTATCCAGATGGACATATCAACGGCATTCCTCAACGGGATTTTAGAGGAGGAGGTGTTCATGACGCAGCCGCCTGGGTATGAGGATGGTACGGGCAAGGTGTGCAAGCTGAAAAAGTTCATCTACGGCTTGAAGCAGGCGCCACGCTGCTGGTACCAGAAGTTGGCAGCTGTTTTAGAGGAGATGGAATTCAGGACCAGCAGCTGTGATGAGAGCCTCTTTCTCAAGGGGCAGGGGGAGAAGCTGGTGTTGTTTCTGGTCTACATGGACGACATTCTTCTCTTTAGCAGCAGCATGAAGGAGATCCAGAAAGTGCAGCAGCAGCTGATGGAGAACTTCAAGTGCAAGAACCTTGGGGAGGTAAAATACTACCTCAGGATGCACGTAGAGAGGGATCCAGATCACAGGTGGTTGAAACTGTACCAGGAGAAGTTCATCAAGGAGCTGGGGGAGAAGTATGGGATTGAGAATGAGCGCAAGGTTGCAACTCCTGTGCCAGCAGAATTCAAGCTTGTGAAAGCTGCAGAGGATGAAGGGGTTGAAGCCGAGGAGCAGCAGCAATTTCAGTCCTTAGTGGGCAGCCTCTTGTATGCAGCAGTTCACACGAGGCCCGACATCTCTTTCTCGGTTGGGCAGCTGGCTAGGGTGGTGCAGAATCCATCAGAGGAGCAGGTGGATGCAGCTGAGCATGTGGTGAAGTATCTGAACTCTCACCCAAGCATTGGAGTTCAATACTCCGCATCTGCACAGGTGAAGCAAAAAGGGGTTGAGGTGCTGAAAGAGAAGGGGGAGAGACTTGGAGAAGGCAAGCTCTTTCTCACTTGCTTTACGGATGCTACGTGGGCCTCTGAGAAGCAGGATTCCTCATCTGTAGGAGGATACATCTGCGTAGTTGGGGGAGGACCGGTTAGTTGGAGGTCAAAGAAGAAGACGGAGACAGCACTCTCTTCCGTGGAGTCAGAGTACATGGCAATGTTTCATGGGGTGAAGGAGGTTATTTGGCTGAGGAGGCTGTTGGAGGAGATTGGCCAGGATCAAAAGGTTGCTACGCCGCTGTTTTGTGATAGCAAGGGAGCTCTTGGAATGGCCAGGAACGCTGTGCTTCATGGGCTCAATAAGCACATGCGTATCAAGTGGCACTGGCTGCGTAAGGAGGTAAAGAGGGGGACGGTGAATTTGATCTACATCAAGACTCACCAGCAGCCAGCAGACTTCCTCACCAAGAGGCTTGTAGATGAGCCTCATTGGCGTTGTGTGCGCATGAGTGGAATGAGCATGAACTAGTATGGAATGATGGGGATGCAGCCGGCAGGCTGAGGGGGAGTGTGTTGGGTGCAAATTCAAATTGCACGACATCCTGCCGTCTGTTTGTACGAGTATGCGTGTGCGAATGCATTTGGGTATGAATGGAATGTTCGTGTGTTTGTTTGCTTTCGCAATTTTCGCTTGAAGCATTTGCAGGTACTCATGCATTGTGCGCTTCGGCAAAACATTGTACGCGCTATGAATAGTACAAGCAGAAAGGACGAGCTCGCAAAGGAACCCAAGATGGAAGCTTTGCGGTTCGGCTTACTTGATTGCGCAGATTCAGTTCTATCCAACTCGAAATTGTACTGTTTTGTTTGGTTGACTATAGTGTAGCAGGGCAGGCACTATAGGGGTACAATTAAGGTGAAGGTTGGATGTTGTTTGTCAGTATCTGCATGCTACAGGGCCAGGGGAAACCAGCGGAACCAGCATTTGGCTGGTTGGGCAAAGACAAAACAGGTTCTGTTTTTCAGACCTGAACCTGGTTGTTGTTTTCCCAGGTTGGAAAAACAGAACCAGAGGTTGTTTACCAACCTACCACCTCCTGTTTTGTCCAGCCAGGTTGGTTCTGTTGCTTGGAATTATTTTGGATCATCCTTGGTTGTTCCCCGATTAATTCCCAAGGTCCTTGCTAGCTAGAACTATTTATTCTTTCTCTGTTTGTACCTAGATATAGTCAATTTGATTCAAGCAAATTCCTTCCTTGCTGGAATTTCCTTTCTACGCGGTGCAACGGCGGAATGCTACCCGAGTCAACGCTAGTACGCTAGCACTCCAACGCTAGGCAAACGCTGTCCAAGCCATAACTTCGTATTGGCATAACTTTTCGCGAGGCAACTTGGCTCATTTTAAAGCTCTTGGAATGAGCTTCGATATAGGAAATTCTCAGCTTAATCCGGTTGACGGTCCGCACGATACGCTGCGCGACGTTCAAGGTACTCTTGCTGTTTTGACTAAGTCCCTCTTGATCCCTCTCTCTACAAACTCGGACCCGAGGATAGGGGCTGGTCTTATACCAGGCACCCAAGGACCCTTGGAGGTGACCCCGAGGAGAGGTTTTAAATTTGATAGCTTGAGTTTATTAGGCCCTTACACCAACAGAAGGGGTTGAAGCTGAGGAGCAGCAGCATTTTCAGTCCTTGGTGGGCAGCCTCTTGTATGCAGCAGTTCACACAAGGCCCGACATCTCTTTCTCGGTTGGGGAGCTGGCTAGGGTGGTGCAGAATCCATCAGAGGAGCAGGTGGATGCAGCTGAGCGTGTGGTGAAGTATCTGAACTCTCACCCAAGCATTGGAGTTCAATACTCCGCATCTGCACAGGTGAAGCAGAAAGGGGTTGAGGTGCTGAAAGAGAAGGGGGAGAGGCTTGGAGAAGGCAAGCTCTTTCTCACTTGCTTTACCGATGCTACGTGGGCCTCTGAGAAGTAGGATTCCTCATCTGTGGGGGGATACATCAGTGTAGTTGGGGGAGGACCTGTTAGTTGGAGGTCAAAGAAGTAGACGGAGACGGCACTCTTTTCCGTGGAGTCAGAGTACATGGCATTGTTTCACGGGGTGAAGGAGGTGATTTGGGTGAGGAGGCTGTTAGAGGAGATTGGGCAGGAGCAGAAGGTTGCTACGCCACTGTTTTGTGATGGCAAGGGAGCTATTGGGATGGCCAGGAATGCTGTGCTTCATGGGCTGAACAAGCACATGCGTATCAAGTGGCACTGGCTGCGTAAGGAGGTAAAGAGGGGGACGGTGAATCCGATCTACATCAAGACTCACCAGCAACCAGCAGAATTCCTCACCAAAAGGCTTGCGGATGAGCCTCATTGGCGTTGTCTACGCATGAGTGGAATGAGCATGAACTAGCATGGAATGATGGGGATGCAGCCGGCAGGCTGAGGGGGAGTGTGTTGGGTGCAAATTCACTATGTATGACATCCTGCCGTCTGTTTGTACGAGTATGCGTGTGCGAATGCATTTGGGTGTGAATTGAATGTTCGTATGTTTGTTTGCTTTCGCAATTTTTGCTTGAAGCATTTGCAGGTACTCGCGCATTGTGCACTTCGGCACAACATTGTACGCGCTATGAATAGTACAAGCTGAAAGAACGAGCTCGCAAAGGAACCCAAGATGGAAGCTTTGCGGTTCAGTTGAATTGATTGCGCAGATTCAGTTCTATCTAACTCGAAATTTATACTGTCTTGTTTGGTTGACTATAGTGTAGCAGGGCAGGCACTATAGGGGTACAATTTAAGTGAAGGTTGGATGTTGTTTGTTTCTATCTGCTTGCTACAGGGCCAAGGGAAACCAGCGGAACCAGCATTTGGCTGGTTGGGCAAAGACAAAAAAGGTTCTGTTTTTAGGACTTGAACTTGGTTGTTGTTTTCCCAGGTTGGAAAAACAGAACCAGAGGTTGTTTACCAACCTACCACCTACTATTTTGTCCAGCCAGATTGGTTCTGTTGCTTGGAATTATTTGGGATCATCCCTGGTTGTTCCCAGGTTTATTCCCAAGGTCCTTGCTAGCTATAACTATTTATTCCTTCTCTGTTTGTACCTGGACATAGTCAATTTGATTCAAGCGAATTCCTCCCTTCCTGGATTTTTGTTTCTACGCGATGCGACGGCAAAATGCTACCCGAGTCAACTCTAGTACGCTAGCACTCCAACACTAGGCAAACGCTGTCCGAGCCATAACTTCGTAATGGCAGAACTTTTCGCGATGCAAGTTGGTTCATTTTAAAGCTCTTCGAGCGAGCTTCGGTATAGGAAATTCTCAGCTTAATCTGATCGACGGTCTGCATGATACGCTGCGCGACGTTCAAGGTACTCCTGCTGTTTTGACTAAGTCCCTCTTGATTCCTCTCTCTACAAATTGGGACCCGAGGATAGGGGCTGGTCTTGTACCAGGCACCCAAGGACCCTTGGAGGTGACCCCGAGGAGAGGTTTTAAGTTCGATAAAGTCTTAAAAGCTTGAGTTTATTAGGCCCTTCACCAACAACCTTTCCCGAGTCTGGCGGCGTAGGCGGACTACGACCGTCTCGTCTTGGCGCGGGACGTTTGGGACTCCCATGACGCTGCGGCTGCTCTCGCGCTGACAGAGCTCCTTCCACCGACTGAGGCCGCTCACTTCGACCTGGTAGAGATTGCGAAGGGGGTTTATGATGCTATTTCTGCAGATTATTCCACCCGTTCCTCTACCGCTCTCAGCCGCATCCTCATGCCGTTCATGTTTCCCGACCTCGGCTCGTTTGCGACTGTCTCCGACCTAGCCACGCACTTGCGTTCCCTTGTCACTAGCTACCGTGCAGCTTGTACTGAGGCTCAGGTTCTTGTTGCTCCCCCTCCTATCTGGCTCACTGTCCACTGGGTAGTCAATCTTCTCCCTCACCGCCTGTCCACTGCCCGTGACGCACTTCTCCAGCAGCACCCCAGTGAGCTTACGATTGATCTTCTCGAGACCACTCTCGGGAAGATCGAGAGCAACCTCGTCTCTGTTGCCTCAATCAGTGACGCAGTCGCTCCTCGTCTGTTTGGGGGTGTGCTGTCCCCCAGCTTCCCACCTTCACTGCTACTTGTGCCTCTGCTGCTGTGTTGGTCTCTGAGGATATTGTAGCTGTTTCTGCCAGTGGCACGTAGAAACGGGGCAAGGGCAGCAAGAAAGGGGGGAATGGGGGTGGTGGCAGTGGAGGAGGTGGCGGGGGTGGAGGTGGCACTGGGGGCGGCAGTGGTGGCTGCGGCGGTGGTGCACCAGGTGGAGGGGGCCCTGGAGGAGGTGCTGACCACCTGCTGGAGGAGGTTCGACCAGCGGTGGTGTGGGGCCCCAGCAGCAGCAGCCACAGTAGCAACAGCTACAGCAGAGACAGCAGTAGCAGCAGTGGCAAGCACCACAGCAGTATCAGATGTGGGGACCCCCACTGCTGTGGGGTCCGTAGCAGCACTGGGGCCCTCCCCCACAGTGGGGACCTGGAGGACTCGGGAGCACTGGCCATGGCAACAGCACTACCAGCTAGGCCCCGCGCCCTCCGCGGCGTGACACCAGCCCCTGCGACCAATGGTGCGTCACCGGACCGGGCAGTCCCTGTGTCTCCGGCCGTGATGACCACTCTGCGGAGCGGTGCTTCTGCCGTCTCAACGACCTCTACCGTGGACGCTGGGGTCCTGAGGCGACCACCCCGTGCTAAGCTCGCCTACTAGCCCGTAAGATTCCTGTATTTGAATTTTCTATGGACGATGCACGTCAGTATGTTTTGTATCCTGATGTTGACTGTAGTGCAAATAGATTAGTGTGCCTGCGTGTTCGTGGTTTAGGATGCTTGCCTCCTATTTGTGCAGACCTATGCCTCTCTACTCTAGGTGCTTGTGTATCTGCTCTAGGTGCTTGTGTAGCCTCCAGATACAAGCACCTAGAGCAGATACACACAGATACAACTGTCCTTCGACGGGCCATATCCCTTCCAGCGTATCAGGAACTCGAGCGTGTTGCCATGTCTGCGTCGATAAGCGAGCACTCGTTCCAACTCGTACTCTGGTTCATCCTGTACGAGAACAGGTGGTGGTGGTGGTAGCTGGCGTCCTTGGAACTGTTGGTTGGGGACCTTGTAGGGCTTTAGCAGCTGAACATGGAAAGTATTGTGAAGCTTCCACGTAGTAGGTAAGCGCAAGCGGAATGTTATTGGTGTCACCTGTGCCTCAACGTGAAAAGGACCATAGAAGCCAGGCCAGAGCTTGGCTGGTAGGTGAGACAGGTTCAAATTGCGCGTCTCAAGAAGCACCTAATCTCCGACTGCTATGGTGTGATCACGTCGCTGGCGATCGGCATACTGCTTCTGGGAGTTTTGTATCATCATGAGATGTCGCTGAGTCTTCTCCCATAGCTGCTGCATGGTGGTGACAAAGTCATGTGCGGCTTGGACGTGTGCCAGTGTGGTTGGCTTTTGTGGTGTAAGTGGTTCCCGTCCGTAATACAGGAAGAAAGGAGTTTTCCCTGTGGCCGCATGCGAAGCGTTGTTGTAAGCGAGCTCAATAGTAACTGTAGTCGGTAACTGTAGATCCCAGTGGCTGATGTCGTCTTTGCAAGTTGTACGTAGTAACTGTTCAACCACTTGATTGAGTCGCTTAGTGTGTCTGTCAGTCTGGGGGTGGTACGCTAAGGACATCGCAAGCGTTTTCCCCAAAATTCCCATGAGTTCCCTCCAAAACTTACTAGTGCACTTTGGATCTCTAACTTAGATGAGTATAGCGGGGATGCGATGGATGGTAATGATGCGGTCGAAGAAGAGTCGAGCAGTTGCTTCAGCAGTAGCCGTGGCGTTGGAACACACAGGTAACAGTCACCATCAGCACTAATAGAGACAGCATACATAGCAGCAAGGATAGCTTCATAATCAAGATCAAAGATAGCAACCCCTGACTTAAGCAGATTACCCCAGCGAGGTCAGTACACGTGTGTCTCTTCTGCAGTTCCGACTTCCCCTACAGCAGCAGCCTCAATGCCCGGGTCGGGCAGAACACACAGGTAACAGTCACCATCAGCACTAATAGACACAGCATACATAGCAGCAAGGATAGCTTCATAATCAAGATCAAATATAGCAACCCCCGACTTAAGCAGATCACCTCAGCGAGGGATCTCAGAGGAGTCGGGATACTGCGTACGCCAAGTGTCAGCCAGGCGGCCAAAGCAGCACAATATGGCGTGCGGTCCTCCACACGTCTCCCCACTGTGGTCGCCGGTGCAGAGAACGTAAGCGCAGGGACCAGCACCCCCAGACCTCCCACGCCCAGCATACCACCCACGAAGCTGCTGGGGCAATAGGGTCTCGCGAGGGCGCTGCTGCTGCTGGCGCCGCCCACCGCCAAAGGCTCCCTGTTGCACAGCGCCACCTTGACCAGCACCACCGCCGCCGCCACCCCCACCGCCGCCGCCGCCGCTGGCCCCACCTCCACCCCCACTGCCGCTACCTCCGCCGCCTCCACCTCCACTGCCGCCACCGAAGCCCCCACCCCCGCCACCACCCCCACCTCCACCCCCACCCCCTTTGCTGCCTCCTACACCACCACCGCCGCCCCCGCCGTCTCCTCCAGCACCCTTGCCCCCCTTGCTCCTGCCGCTGCGGCGCCTCCCACTACGAGCAGACGCAGCGCCGACCGACTCGGTGCCAACGAGGTCGACAGCAGAAGCAGAGGCAACAAAAGGCAAGAGGGGAACAGGGGCGCACCCCTCAAAGAAAGGGGCACGAGGGTCACCACGAGAGGCTCCTACAGCGACTATACTCTTCTCAGCTGCTAGGAGGCGCTCCTCGAGGAGGGCAACGGTGAGTGTGGTGGGGCAAAGGGAAAAGAAGTGGTCCTTGACCGAGCGAAGGGAGCCAAGGAGCCAGGTGACGAGGTAGTAGAGAGTGATGTACATAGGGGGGGGGGTTCGCGGTGCAGAACTCAGCAGGAAGCGCAGCGCGGTAGCGGGTGTCACTAGTGCAGAGGTGCGTAATGAGGTCAGCGATTGTGGCAAAAGCGGCCAGGTCAGGGAA
The DNA here is from genome assembly GCA_948144175.1 of Closterium sp. NIES-65. Taxonomy (NCBI): domain Eukaryota; kingdom Viridiplantae; phylum Streptophyta; class Zygnematophyceae; order Desmidiales; family Closteriaceae; genus Closterium; species Closterium sp. NIES-65. Next base: position 359,864 of record CANXME010002069.1, read on the forward strand.
CAGGTATGGTAGCATGAGGCGGCTAAGGGCAGCGGCGGCAGGGGAGGAGTAGCGCGCAACAACAGCGTCGTACAGAGTCCTAGCGGTCTTATACTAGCTAAAGTGCGCGCGCTCAGCAGACGGCAGGTGACTACGAATAGCAAGACGGGCAGCAGCATCGCGCGTGGTCTACTGCGAGCGAACAGTACTGTCAGCATCAGCAGCAGGTGCAGTAGAGGTGCCAGACGTAAGATAAAAAAGCAAGACTCCGTCCTCGCTATCGCACTGCAAAAACAGCAGCAGATCATCGGCCCAGACCTTGAAATCAATTGCCCGACCCTCAGCAACGAAGGAAAGTACATTAGGGGTAGCCATGACAGCAGTAGCAGTAGCAATAGCAGTAGCAGTAGTAGCAGTAGCAGTAGCTGTAGCAGCAGTAGTAGCAGCAACACCACGAGCAGTGCGACTTGGCAGGGCGGCGCGGCTCGGTAGGGCGGCGCGGCTCGGCAGGGCGGCGCGGGCGCGGCGGTGCGCTTACCAGGCGAGATCGGGGTAGGGCCGCAGCGGGGCATCAAGTTTTGTCGTGCTACAAATTGAAGAAGGTACTTGCGGCACTGTTGGGCGGCAACAGTGGAGCATCTCCGAAGTACAAAAACGGGGAATCGCCAGTAGCCGCGGATCGACCTGGCGATCGCGTAAAGATCCAAAAATCAGAAAAGGGCGACGACGTGGCGACTTCGGAGCGGGTGAAAAAAGGGAGAAAATGATGACGCGAATATAAATCGTCACGGCCGGCTGGCATTAGGGGACATCGCCGAGGCCAATAGAGGCTCTGCGAAAAAAACTCTGCACCGACCGGGAAACTCCAGCCGAACACCTACGAAAGTAAGAATTCGTTAAAAGAATCCTATAAAGATACTCTAACAAAAAATATTGCTTCTCGTGGCTTTCAAGCCTTTGAAAAATTCAGGGGAGATTTAGAGGCCAAGAAAAAGCCTTTGGAGATTATTTAGATACCTGAGAATTTGGGCAAAGTACTACGGATCGTAGAAAAGGGTCGTGCGTTCCGTGGAGTTAATATTCTCTCCCCGCAGCACAGTGTTAAGGCTCCCCGTTGCCCACAAGTGAAGCATAGATAGCCGCTAAGGCTTAGAGGAAAATTCCAAGCTCATGAGAAGTTGTACAAGCCTCGGAAAAATCCTCCTACCCCCCAGGTGAAGCTATCAAAGAGCGACTTCGCCCTGAAGAAGGTGCAATTTCTCGGGCACATGGTGAGTGCCGAGGAGTAGAAGCAGACGCTAGTGACTAGGCAGACAAGGACTACGTAGTAGAAGCAGACGCTAGTGACAGGCAGTCGGAGCAGTACTGATGCAGGATCACGGGAACGGCTTACACCCTATCGCCTACTCAGTAGAAAACTACACGGAGCAGAACTGAACTACCCCATACACGACAAAAAAGCCTTAGCCATAGTCGCAGCCTTCAAGGCGTGGCGGTGTTACCTAGAGGGAGCCAAGACCACAGTTTATACTGACCACTGTAGCCTCAAATACCTGAAGTCGCAGCTTACACTTTCACGACGACAGGTGTGGTGGGTGGACTTCTTGGAAACTCACTTCCACTACGACATCGTCTACAAGCCCGGGCTACACAACCAGGCAGACGCGCTGAGCCGCCCCGGACATGTAGCAGGCATCTAGCTTGACGGGACCCTTTGCTCAATGGTCTATTCTAACATGGGTACTCCGTGGACGCAGAGATCGCTACAGCACAGACTAAGAAGCCGTTACAGTGGGAGAAAGACTTAGCAGTAAGAAAGGGTTCAGGAAAAAATTGGGTACCGAATTACGCCCCGCTACGGCAGATCATATTGGAGGAGTTTCATGATGTAACATACGCGGGACACTTTGGGAGCAATAAGACGTTAGCGGGAATAGCTAAGTATTAGTACTGGCTTGGGATGGCAGCAGACGTGCAGCAGTTCGTCACCTCTTGCGACACGTGTCAGCGGATGAAGAGTAGAAAGCAGAAAAATGCAGGGCTACTTCAGCCTCTACCCGTACCGGAGCAGCCATGGCAGGTCGTTAACCTCGACTTTATCACGGGACTTCCTTCGACCTCACGGGGGCACGATTCCATCCTCGTAGTGATCGATAAGTTCTCCAAAATGGGTCACTTCATACCGACCAACGCCACAGCTACAGCTGAAGCAACTGCTTGCCTCTTCTTCAACCGCATCATCACCATCCACGGCATCCCTTTACACTCATCTTAGACGGAGACCCAAAATTCACCAATAAGTTCTGGAAGGAGCTCATGGGACTGTTGGGGACAAAGCTTGCAATGTCTTCAGCATACCACCCCCAGACTGACGGACACACAGGGCGACTCAATCAGGTGGTTGAACAGTTGTTGCGCACAGCTTGCAAGGACGACGTCAGCCACTGGGACACACAGTTACCGACCCTAGAGTTTGCTTAAAACAACGCGTCACATGCGGCCACAGGGAACACTCCTTTCTTCCTATGTTACGGACGAGAACCACTTACACCACAGCAGCCAACCACACCGGCACACGTCCAAGCCGCACATAACTTCGTCACCACCATGCAGCAGCTATGGGAGAAGACTCAGCGACGACTCATCACGATGCAGACCTCCCAGAAGCAGTATGCCGATCGTCAACGACGAGATCACTCAGTAGTAGTTGTAGATCAGGTGCTTCTTGACACGCGCAATTTAAACCTGTCTCACCTACCCTCCAAGCTCCGGCCTCGCTTCTGTGGTCCTTTTTTCGTTGAGACACAAGTGACACCAGTAACATTCCGCTTGCGCTTATCTACTACTTGAAAGCTTCACAAGGCTTTCCATGTTTAGCTACTGAAGCCCTACAAGGACCCCAACCAACAGTTCCAGGGATGGCAGCTACCGCAACCATCACCTGTTCTCGTACAGGATGACCCAGAATATGAATTAGAGCGGGTTCTCACTCATCGGCGCCGCGGCGGCAAGACCCTCGAGTTCTTGATCCGCTGAAAGGGACACGACCCCACTGAGGAGAGTTGGGTTGCAGAAGCTGATATGGGCAACGCACGCCGTGCTCTCAAGGATTATCTTGTCAAGCAGGGTGTTTCTCACGCCACCCTGCTTTGAGGGGGGGACGTGTGAGAGTACGACGACTTATGCTAGCTTTGCTAGCTTGCCTGGACTTTATTTTGCTATATCTAGCTTGGGTTTATTTTATCATGCATAGATATGCTTGATTTCGTAGGTTAGGTGCATTCCTCTATTTTTTTATAGTTATAGTACCGAACCAGGTTACGTGTACTGAACTCAAGCCTATTTGGTTTCCACCGAATTGTTTTCTACTGAGTTCATGAAGGTTTTGTTCGGGACGCTTCGCGACCCTCAGAACATTCGCGTAACACATGAATAACTAGCCTTGTGTTGAGACTATATATAGCCTCGTTTTGTACCCAGGTGGATCATTCAATTCAAACTCTCTTTTCTGAGCTCGATCCTAGATCCTCAAACACCGACCCAACCTGGCGCCCCCAGACTGGGGCGTCATAGCTCGACCCCAGCTTACTGCATGCGAAGGCGACGTCTGGCCGAATTGTGGTGGTGGCGATCTGCAGCGAGCCTACTTATGTCGGGACTCTTCTTCCTCGCGTGACTGAAATTCCTCATCATCGAACGTCTGCTTGTAAGTGTCGACGGAGAGTGGCGTCTTCGGAACTCAACCCGGGTGCTCTTCAATGATGAAGCGCATACGGAGCTACGTACAGACAAAGAAGACTTGGCCCGATGTTCAGACGAGCTTAAATACTTAATTTGTCCAAGGTGAGGGCCTGTTGGGACAAGGCAAGCTATGTGCAGAGCCCCAAATAATCACACGACCATAATACATTGGTGAAAACATAAGCGGTGTTGACCCCTGAGGCCAAGTGTACCATGTATGTCTAACGACGTTGCTACATAAACATATTAGAAAGTACCGCAACTAGATGTGCTTTGCTCTGCCCGAAGTCTAGGCTTTTGACACAGCAGGATCATGGCCATGTTATCAACAAATTGTATCAAGCTATATTTGATATAGCTTCTTTTTGTTAGTCTAGGTGTACTTTCTCTCCCCTTGGGTAAGGGATAGGTTTTGTTGGTGTAAGGGCCTAATAAACTCAAGCTATTAAGACTTTATCAAACTTAAAACCTCTCCTCGGGGTCATCTCCAAGGGTCCTTGGGTGCCTGGTACAAGACCAGCCCCTATCCTCGGGTCCGAGTTTGTAGAGAGAGGGATCAAGAGGGACTTAGTCAAAACAGCAAGAATACTTTGAACGTCGCGCAGCGTATCGTGCAGAGTGTCGATCAAATTAAGCTGAGAATTTCCTATATCGAAGCTCACTACAAGAGCTTTAAAATGAACCAAGTTGCCTCGCGAAAAGTTCTGCCATTACGAAGTTATGGCTCGGACAGCGTTTGCCTAGCGTTGGAGTGCTAGCATACTAGCATTGACTCAAGTAGCATTCCGTCGTCGCACCGCGTAGAAACAAAATTCCAGCAAGGAAGGAATTCGCTTGAATCAATTTCACTATATTCAGGTACAAACAGAGAAAGAATAAATAGCTCTAGCTAGCAAGGACCTTGGGAATCAACCTGGGAACAACCAGGGATGATCCCAAATAATTCCAAGCAGCAGAACCAACCTGGCTGGACAAAACAATACGTGGTAGGTTGGTGAACAACCTCTGGTTCTGTTTTTCCAACCTGGGAAAACAACAACCAGGTTCAGGTCCTAAAAACAGAACCTGTTTTGTCTTTGCCCAACCAGCCAAATGCTGGTTCCGCTGGTTTCCCCTGGCACTGTAGCATGCAGATACAGACAAACAACATCCAACCTGTGAAAAATCAACGAGAATGAATGAACTATGAATGAACTGAGTACAAGTACTAACCCTAATTGGGTTGTACCCCTTATGGGCTACCCCACTATAGCCTACACAATAAGCACAAGCTATATGTTCTGACACACCCCCATGGGCAAAGTGGGGGAGAACAAGGGGTCACAAGACCAGTCAAGCAAAGCAAAGCAAAGCAAGCTCACGGTAGATCACAAAGTCACCACACATTTCGAGCACAAGTTAAAGGCCACAAGGCCAGTTCACATGCAGGAGTACATATATATAACGGACTAGACAAGCAAGAGCAGGGGTATATATATGCAACAGTACAAGCAAGGTCAAGAGGTGAGCAAGTGAGGCAAGACAGGCACAAGACCCAGCTGCGTGCAGAAGCGCTGATGATCACAAGGCGCAAGTGCCTTGGTGAAGACATCAGCAGTGTTGGCCTCAGAGGCCACGTACGCAAGCCGCAACTGACCACGTTGCTGTAGCTCACGAGCAAGAAAGTAGCGAAGAGCAATGTGCTTTGTTCTGTGCTCCAGTCTCTGCTCTCGACACAAGGCCAGCATGGCCTTGTTGTCTACGTACAGGACTGGAGGAGAACAAGGCGGCTCTCCAAGGTCTGTCAGCAGGTAGGTGAGCCAGCGAAGCTCCTGTGCAGCCATGGCCCCTGCGTAGATCTCAGCCTCACAACTGGAGCCGAGAACAGAAGACGAGCGGGTAGCCCGCCACGAAACAGAGCCGGAACCAAGGCTGAAGGTGTAACCCTGTGAAGACCGCTGCGTAGCCTGGTCGTCAGCCCAAGAAGCGTCCGCGTGCCCAGTGAGGACCACTGGACTGCGCCCTCCAAGCACTAGCCCCATGCCCGACGTACTGCACAAGTAGCGCAACACCCTCTTCGTTGCAGCCATGTGCTCTGGTCGGTGTCTCCCAGGAGCAACATAGCGTGCGAGAATGCTAAGAGGATATGCAAGGTCAGGTCGTGTGCAGGTCATCAGGTACATGAGGCAGCCAACCAGCTCTGGATACGGGCCACTCGACTCTACGGACTCATCCAAAGGCAGAGCTGAGAGCGAGTGGCGAGTAGGCAGAGGAGTGGCCTGAGGCGAGGAGTACGTGAAGCCGAAGCGCTGAAGGACCTGCTGCACCATGTGTGACTGAGTCAGAGTAATGGTGCGGCGTGCTCTGTCCCGGGTGATCTGCAAGCCAAGGTAGCTGCGCAGTTCACCCAGGTCTGTGCACGTGTGTCTCTTCTGCAGCTCGGACTTCACGTAGGCGAGTCCAGCAGTGTCAGCTGTGGCAAAGACCAAGTCGTCGACGTACACGAGGATGTAGAACGGCGGCAGAGAGGTGTCGGTGCGCAGAAACAGTGACGGGTCGGCAGTAGAAGGAGCAAGCCCAAGAGCCGCAAGCGTAGTCCTCAATGTGTCGTGCCACTCACGTGGCGCCTGGCGGAGACCGTAGACTGGACGCCGGAGACTCTACTGGGTACCAATAGGGAAAGACCCAGTGAAGCCAGGTGGGCGGCGCAGCCAGATCTCCTCGTGCAGGCTGCCCTGCAAGAAAGCTGTGCTGAAGTCAAGAGAGTGCAGCTCGTAGTCACGGTGAGCAGCAACGTGCAGCAGTACCCGAAGAGTGGTCATCTTTAGGGTGGGAGAGAAGGTCTGAAAGTAGTCAACTCCCTGCCGCTGACTGAAGCCACGAGCCACGTAACGTGCCTTGAAGACAGGTGGAGAACCTGGCAGCCGCTTCACCCTGAAGATCCACATGCCACTGAGGATGTTCGCCCCAAGAGGGGGGACAGCGTCAACGTAGGTGCCTGTGGACTTCCAGGAAGCCATCTCTGCATCCATAGCTGCCTGCCATTGAGAGGAGTAGGGACCCTCTATCGCCTCCGCGTAAGAGCGCGGAGTCGGGATGTCAAGTGCATCCGGGTCTCCCTCAGGGGTAAGCAGTACGGACACAAGATGAGGTGAAGCAGCTGCCAAACACTGGAACTCCTCTTGCCTGTCCTCAAGGACGTCCGTGCCAAGGGCACACTCACCCCCGACGGACGGAGGACAGACAGACTCAGACTCAGCGACAAGACTAGCAGCGTAGTCTAGGCGACAGCGAGCAGCAAAGTCGACGAGCTCAGCAACTAGGGCAGACGCAGCAGTGGACTCGAAAGAAGGGTCAGTGACAACAGTAGCCAGGAGACGCGTGACAGTAGGACTGGCACCACGAAGAGAGTCCGACTCCGGGTCGGCAAGAGCAGGAAGAGAAGACTCAGGAGGAGAAGGCAAAGGGGCACGCAGAGGAGCAGTGGACGGACGCAGAGACATCCGGTGCGTGTTAGGGACAGGAGGAGGGAACTGCGACCACTAGTGCGAGCAACATGAACAGGCGACGCAGGGCGAGACGCAAGCTCACGACGCTCAGCAAGACCTCCAGTAGGACCAGTGTAGGGAGACGGAGCAGGCAGTGGGGAGGCCGACAGTAACTGTAACTGCGACGGGACAGGCTGTGGACACTCTAAGGGAGGAGGAGAAGGACCAGTAGAAGACGGGAGACCAAGAACCTGCTGAAGGAGCGGAACGAAGTACGTCCGAGGCCGCGCGGCGACTCCAGACACAGCAGGGACATCACCAGCACCCCCAGCGGCAGCACCAGTGCCAGGAGCACCTCCAGCTCCCGCACCTCCAGCAGCACCAGTAGTACCCGCAGCAGGACCTCTAGCAGCAGTCTCAGCCCCAACGCCCTCAACAGCACCACCTCCAGTCGAACCCGCAGGCCCGGCAGCTCCAGTACTCCCAGTATGAGCACCTCCGGGACCCGCGACAACAGCACCCTCAGTAGCCGAAGAACCTCCAGCACCAGCAGCACGCCTCCAGCGCTGGGCAAACCACTCGCGCAGCTCCTGTGGAGAGAGTGGCTCCCGCAGAGACGAAGCACCCGGAGAAACTCCAGGCGGAGCACCTCCAAGCTCAGCACCCCCAGGCTCACAACCCCCAGGCTCAGCACCCCCAGGCTCAGCACCCCCAGGCGCAGCACCCCCAGGCGCAGCACCCCTAGGCTCAGTACCCCCAGGCTCAGTAGCCCCTGTCAAAGCACCCCCCGGCTCAGTACCCCAAATCTCAGCACCCCCAGGCTCAGTACCCCCAGGCTCAGCACCCCCAGTGTCAGCTCCCCCAGGCTCAACACCCTAAGCAGCACCAGAGTCACCAGTGACCTCGACAGGCTCGACCGCGTCTACCTGGGACACTCTTGAAGGGGACGGACCCTGAGGGGGGAGGGGGTCTACTGGAGGGGGACCTGGTACAAGGAAGAGCGGCGGCGGGGGGAGGGACGGAGTGCGGTAGGGGAAGAGGCGGTAGTAGGGGACCGACTCGTCAAACGTGACGTCCTGGGAGGACAGAACACGGCGAGAGGTGGGGTGGTAGAACTGCCACCCAAGCGCGTCAGGGGGGAACCCCAGGAAGACGCAAGGAGCAGCACGAGGGGACAGCTTGTCCGCAGACAAGTCGCGGACAAACGCCCGAGATCCCCAGACCCGGAACGCCGACGCATCGCCAACCTTCCCCGTCCACAGCAAGGCTGGGGAGGTCTCCGGCCGCGTACCTCACCGCAAACGGCCACAGAAAATGGGGAGCAGCCGCATGCATCATAGACGTACGAGCGACGTCCATGACCATGCCAATGCGGCGCTCAGCAATCCCATTTTGCTGCGGGGAGTCCGGAAGCGTGAAGGTCTGACGAATCTCTCGTGCGCGACAGTAGGCTCTCAGAAGGTTAGAAGAAAACTCTCCGCCTCTGTCCGAGTGCAGACGCAGAACAGGAAAGTCCAAGCCAAAGCTCTGCGTGAGCTGGAGACGAGCTGCGCGGATCCAGTCGATCAGCACCTCAGTGACATCACCCTTGCTGCGCAAGGGGAAGACTGCGGTGTAACGCGAGTAGTCATCAACAACGAGCAGGAAGTAGCGCTCGTGACCCTGTCCACGGACGCGGGCTGGGCCCCACACGTCCATGTGAAGTGTCTGCAACGGGGCCTCTGTCAGAGGAAACTGGGAGGAGTGGGGGGCAGCCCGCTGCCGCCCCTCAACACAGGGGACGCAGGTGGGGCCAGGCACCGGAGGAAGGGGAGGGAGCTACCGGGGAAGACCAGAGACAAGGACACGAGAGGCCATGCCTCGGAGACGAGGCAGGGAGGGGTGACCAAGACGGTGGTGCCACAGGAGAGTCTCGTGAGACAGGTGGCGACACGAGCAGGGGGCAGACTCAGGACCAGACCTGGACGCTGCAGCAAACACCTGACCCGACGCAGCTACCTGACCAGACGCGGTGACAGGAGGAGACAAAGTGGTCAGGGTGTACAGGCTCGACCCCGGCCGACGCGTAAACGTGGCCAGGTGCCGGCCTGTGCGAGCGTCCGAGCAGTGGGTCACCCGCTGACTCGCAGGAGTAAACTGGTGAACCCCCGCATCTTGCAGGTCAGCCCCACTCACCAATTTCGTAAAGAACGAGGGGAGGTAAAGACCAGACAAGGTGCCAGAGGGGGCAACCGGACACGGGAGGACAGTGGAGAAGTGAGAATGGACAAGACCCCCAGAGGGGTCTGCCAAGGAGGCTGCAACCGGCCGACCAAGCGGTGTGAGAGTGGTACGGTCTCGAAAGAAGGAGCGAGAGGCCCTTGAGTCAAGTGTGAAGGTGAGGGAGGCCGAAGCCGACGCGGTACCTGAGAGCGCAGACTCACCAGCACCTGAGGACGCAGACGCACTGGCACCTAGAGCAGCCGCCGCAGTGGCACCTAGAGCAGTAGCCGCACCTGTACCTGGAGCAGGAGACACACTAGCACCCAGAGCAGCAGCCTCACCAGTAGCTAGAGCAGCAGGCTCTATACCCGGGTCAGGCGGTACGCACAGGTGACCGGCATGGTCAGCACTAGTAGGCAATGCATACATGGCAGTGAGAATAGCATCATAGTCAAGAGCAAATATATCTACCCTCTGCCTAAGCAACTCCACCCAGTCGGGGAGCTCAGCCTCGTCGCCAAACTCGGTACGCCAGGCGTCGCTCAGACGGGCGAAGCAGCGGGACTGTGTGTGACTAGGCGTCCCACAAGACTGACCAGTCCTAGCACCAGTGCGAATCACGTAAGAGCAGCGAACAGAACTGAGAGACCCTCCACTCTGAGCGTACCACTCACGAAGCTGCTGGGGCGTGAGAGACGCTCGTGGGCGTCGCTGGAGCTGCATCTGGCCGCCGCCAGCAGTAGTAGCAGTACTAGCGCCGCCACCCCTACAACCCCAACCAGCGTACCACTCACGCAGCTGCTGGGGCGTGAGGGACTCACGCGGACGTTGCTGGGGCTGCATCGGGCTCCGCCAGTAGAAGTAGGAGCAGGAGCAGCAGCAGTGACGGGCAGCGCGCTAGCAGGCAGGCAGGCAGGCAAGCAGGTGACGGGCAGCGCGCTAGCAGGGCAGGGGCTCACCAGTGGTGGGAAGAGCAGGCTCGGCGACTCGGCGACTCGGCGACTCGGCGGTGCGGGCGGCTCGGGTGGCTCGACGGCACGGTGGCTCGGCAGCACGGCGGCTCGGCAGCACGGCGGCTCGGCAGCAACTGCGGCTCTGCGGCTCGGGCGACTCGGGCGGCTCGGCGGCAACTGCGGCTCGGCGACTCGGCGGCTCGGGCGGCTCGGCGGTACGGCGGCTCGGCAGCAACTGCAGCTCGGCGGCTCGGCGATCCGGCGGCTCGGGCGGCTCAGGTGGCGCTGCGGCTTGGGCGGCTCGGGCGGCTCGGTAACAGGTCGGCGGCGCCGGCGGCTCGGTGGTGACGGCGGGGCCGCTAGGGGACGGTGGCGGGGCCGGGTGGAGCAGCGACGGGGCCAGCAGAGATGGCGCCGGGGCCAGGAAGGGCAGCGCTGGGGCCGGGAAGGGCAGCGCCGGGGCCGCAGGGGTAGGCGACGGGGCCAGCAGAGGCGAAGGGGCCGCAGCGAAGGGCGGCGGGGCCGTAGCGAAGGGCGGCGGGGCCGCAGCGAAGGGCGGCGGGGCCGCAGCTAAGGGTGGCGGGGCCGCAGCGAAGAGCTGCGGGGCCGCAGCGAAGGGTGGCGGGGCCGCAGCGAAGGGCGGCGGGGCCGCAGAGAAGGGCAGCGGGGCCGCAGCGAAGGGCGGCGGGGCCGCAGCTAAGGGTGGCGGGGCCGCAGCGAAGGGCGGCGGGGCCGCAGCGAAGGGTGGCGGGGCCGCAGCGAAGGGCGGCGGGGCTGCAGCGAAGGGCTGCGGGGCCGCAGCGAAGGGTGGCGGGGCCGCATTGAAGGGCGGCGGAGCCGCAGCGAAGGGCGGCGGGGCCGCAACTAAGGGTGGCGGGGCCGCAGCGAAGGGCGGCGGGGCCGCAGTGAATGGCCGCGGGGCCGATAGGGTGACGGGGCCGCTAGGGCGGCGCGACGAGATGGGGCCGCGACGGGGCAGCGGGGCCGCGCCTAGAAGGAACGGGGTCGCGCGCCTCAGGGTGCGCGCTAGCGAGATGAAAAATAGGTCGCACGCCATGGGGCGTGCGACAGATCGAGTAGCAGCGGAAGCACTAGTAGGGCCCACAGGCCAGGAGCATAAGTGCTCTGAAACCATGTGAAAAATCAACGAGAATGAATGAACTATGAATGAACTGAGTACAAGTACTAACCCTAATTGGGTTGTACCCCTTATGGGCTACCCCACTATAGCCTACACAATAAGCACAAGTTATATGTTCTGACACAACCTTCACCTAAATTGTACCTCTATAGTGCCTGCCTTGCTACATTATAGTCAACCAAACAAAACAGTACAATTTTGAGTCTGATACAACTGAATCTGTACAATCAAGTAAGTTGAACCGCAAAGCTTCCATCTTGGGTTCCGTTGCAAGCTCGTCCTTTCTGCTTGTACTGTTCATAGTGCGTACAATGTTGTGCCGAAGCGCACATTGCGCGAGTACCTGCAAATGTATCAAGCGAAAAGTGCGAAAGCAAACAAACACACGAACATTCCATTCACACCCAAATGGATTCGCACACGCATACTCAGACAAACAGACGGCAGGATCTCGTGCAATGGGAATTTGCACCCAACACACTCCCCCTCAGCCTGCCGGCTGCATCCCCATCATTCCATACTAGTTCCTGCTCATTCCACTCATGCGCACAAAACGCCAATGAGGCTCATCCACAAGCCTCTTGGTGAGGAAGTCTTCTAGCTGCTGGTGAGTCTTGATGTAGATCGGATTCACCGTCCCCCTCTTCACCTCCTTACGAAGCTAGTGCCACTTGATACGCATGTGCTTAATGAGCCCATGAAGCACAGCGTTCCTGGCCATCCCAAGAGCCCCCTTGCTATCACAGAACAATGGCGTAGCAACCTTCTGTATGTGTAAGGGCCTAATATACTCAAGCTATTAAGACTTTATCAAACTTAAAACCTCTCCTCGGGGTCACCTCCTGTCAAATGTTGTAGCCTGTAGTGAGGTTTGTCTTAGGGGGTACAGAAGTTAGGGTTTGTCATATGTACCCCAACCAACATCAATGCAACATCCATTTTCCTCATTCTAACATGGTATCAGCTAGGTTAGGATCCTGTGGGATCCCGTTCCTCCGTTCTCCGTTCGTACCTCCCGAGCCTGATCCTACCTCTCGTTCGTACCAGTTTAGTTGTTACCGCGCCTAGTACCGAGCCTAGCATCATCTCCCCCGTCGCGTCACGCCCGTTCCCCCCCGGTCGCGTCGCGCCCGTTCCCCCCGTCGCGTCGCGCCCGTTCCCCCCGTCGCGTCGCGCCCGTTCCCCCCGTCGCGTCGCGCCCGTTCCCCCCGTCGCGTCGCGCCGGTTCCCCCCGTCGCGTCGCGCCCGCCTGTTCCCCCCCCGTCCCGTCGCCCTGTCCCGTCGCGTCGCCCTGCCCTGTCCCGTCGCCCTGTCCCGTCGCGTCGCCCTGTCCCGTCCCGTCACCCTGTCCCGTCGCGTCGCCCTGTCCCTACCCGTCGCCCTGTCCCGTCGCATCGCCCTGTCCCGTCCCGTCGCGTCGCCCTGTCCCGTCCCGTCGCCCTGTCCCGTCGCGTCGCCCTACCCCGTCGGGTCGCCCTGTCCTGTCCCGTCGCCCTGCTCCGTCGCGCCGCCCTGCCCCGTCGCGTCGCCCTGTCCCGTCGCCTCGCCCTGCCCCGTCGCGTCGCTCCCGCCCTTTCCCCCGTCGCGTCGCCCTCCCTAGGCCCTAGCCCGTCGCCCTCCCTAGGCCCTGGCCCGTCGCCCTCCCTAGGCCCTGGCCCGTCGCCCTCCCTAGGCCTTGGCCCGTCGCCCTACCCTAGGCCCTGGCCCGTTGCCCTACCCTACGTTTTGGCCCGTCGCCCTAGCCCGCTCTTCCGCTGCGACTAAGTCCTCTTCCCCCCCGGTTGTTACTCGCCTGTTCGTTCGCGTTGGTTCTCACTATGGCGACTCCGCGAGTTCTTCGTTTCGACGCTGACGGTAGACCCCTTGACTTTTCCGTCTGGCTTCTTCGCGCTCGTCGTCTGTTAGAGAGTCAGGTCCAGGGGGGCGAGACCCTCTGGTCACACGCTACTGGTGACCTCCCCGAGCCCCCCGAGCCTACCGCTTTAGGCCCTGCTCCTGACGACGCTGCTACGGCTCGCTTTGCCCGTCAGCGCGCTGACCGGACGGCTTGGACGTCGCGTGACGCTGCGGCCTGCATCGCACTCAGCAGCCTCCTCCCTGAGTCCGAGGAGGTCCACTTTACTCAGGTTCGCACCGCTGCTGCGTACCTCACTGCGATTAAGGCCCGCTACTCTACTCCCGCTACTGTCTCTCTCGGCCGTCTTTTCCTCCCGTTCCTGTTTCCTGATCTTGCCTCGTTTGAGCGCTCTGCTGACTTGATCGCTCACCTCCGCTCACTCGACGCTAGTTACCGCGCTGCTTGCACTGAGGCACAGCTTGCACTGCTTCCTCCCCCCATGGCGATTACTGTCTATTTCATCGCCACTAGCCTCCCTGACCGCCTTGCCTCCGTTCGTGACGCGCTTCTGCTGAAACACCCTAGTGAGCTGACTATCGAGGTCCTTGAGTCTGCACTCAAGGACGTCGAGAGCAACCTTCGTTCGGTAGCTGCCGCCTCTGGTACTGTGTCCCCCCCACTCTTCCACGGGTGCACAGTCCCGCAGTTACCCACCTTCACTGCCTCTCTTGCCACTGCCGCTACTGACGCGACTGCGGCTGCTGTTACGACTGCGTCGCGGTCCCGCGGCAGGGGGGGCAAGAAAGGTGGTTCCGGTGGAGGTGGAGGCGGAGGTAGCGGAGGTAGTGGGGGTGCTGTTGCGACTGGCGGTGGTGGGAGTGCAGCGTCTGGAGAGACCCCTCGTGCAGCGGCTGGTGACTCCACTGCACCTGCTGGTGGCGGCGACCCTCGAGCTCGTCAGTCGCCTCCTGTACTGCCGGCCCCGCTAGGTGGAGCAGTGGCGTGGTACCAGGCTCAGCGTCAACAGCACCTTCAGCAGCAGCAGCAGCCCCTTTCCTCCCAGCAGCCTCAGCAGCAGCAGCGTCAGCAGCTGGCTCCGGGGTCGGGGCTGCGTCAGCCCCAGCGCGGTGCTGCTTACCCTCCCTGCCCCTACCAGGTTCAGACAGGTCCTCGTCGGGGCCACCCTTGTGGCCGCTTTCACCCCCCTGGTCAGTGCTTTGCTCAGCTCACTGACACGGTCCGGTTGACCTACGGGGTTGGCGGTCCTGCTCCTGACTGGCTTCCTCTGGTTCAGCGCTACGGCTCCGCTCTGTGGGGCATGTCTGCTGAGCAGTTAGTTGATCTGATTAGTGCTCCTCATGCTATGTATGCTGTTGTTGACTCTAGTGTTTCTGACTCTGTTTACTCTGGTGTTGTTAGCTTAGGTGCTAGTCTTGCTCAGTTGCCTGTTGCTAGTGTAGGTACTTGTGTAGACTCTAGACCAGCGACTACCTCAGAGGACGCTTCGCTGTCGTTCACACTGGACTCTGGAGCCTCCCACTGCTTCTTTCGGGACAGCACGACACTTACACCACTTCCTGCGCCTGTTTTTGTAGCGTTGGCTGATCCCACTACGGGACCAGTCATTGCACGTCACACTACCACTTTACCGTGTCCTGCTGCTCCCTCCGGGTCTCTCACTGGGTTTCACGTCCCCTCGTTCTCCCGGAACTTGGTGGGCGTGCGACCCCTCGTGAGTCAGCACGTGGGTGTGTGGTTTGAGCCTTTTGGAGAGACTGCGGTGTGTGTTGACGGAGACTCTTACCAGCCTCTTGCTACCTTTACTGCTGAGCCGGGCTCGGGTCTCTACACTCTTCACACTGGCCCGCGTGCACCGCAGCAGCAGCCGCAGCAGCAGCAGCAGCCGCAGCAGCAGCAGCAGCAGCAGCAGCAGCAGCAGCAGCACCAGCGGCCGCACCAGCAGCCCCCCCTACTGCCACTGCCCCCGGTTCCCCCCCCCCGTTCGGGTCCCCGCGTCTCACCAGGTTGCTACGTCCCCCCAGGTGTCTGTGTCGTGTCAGGTTCCTACATCTGTTCCATTCGCTGCGTCGTGCTCCTGCCGGTCGCTTGCCCACCCCACCGTTCTGTGGCACCACCGGATGGGGCACCCGTCCCTTCCACGTCTGCGCGCTATGTCTAGTCAGCGTCTTGTCCTAGGCCTCCCACGTGTCTTGCCGTCGCTGCCGCCTTCGCCTGCGCCGCCGTGTCGTCCCTGCGTCGAGGGTAGGCTGCGCGCCACCCCTCACTCCTCCTCCCTTCGTCCGGCCACCGAGCCTTTTGAGACGCTTCACTTGGACGTCTGGGGCCCAGCCCCTCGTCTAGGCCCTGAGCGTGAGCGTTACTTTCTGGTGGTAGTTGACGACTTCTCCCGCTACACCACAGTGTTCCCTCTGGCGAAGAAGTCTGAGGTGACTTCTACGCTGATCAGGTGGTTGCTCACCACTGAGGACACTCGTGGTCGTCGTGTCAGCTGTCTCCACTCCGACCGTGGGGGTGAGTTTCGCTCCGGCATTCTCGCTGGATTCTGTCGCGAGCAGGGCATTCGTCAGTCCTGGACGCTTCCAGAGTCCCCACAGCAGAATGGGGTTGCTGAGCGCCGCATAGGCCTGGTCATGGAGATCGCCCGCACCTCCCTGACTCACGCCTGTGCCCCCCATTTTCTGTGGCCCTACGCGGTCAGGTACGCCGCGCACCAGCTGAACCTCTGGCCACGTGTCTCTCGACCAGAGGTTTCACCCACCAGTCTTTGGACAGGGTCCCCTGGTGTTGCGTCACGGTTTCGTGTCTGGGGGTGCTTGGCTCTTGTCCGCGACACCTCCGCGGACAAGCTCTCGCCTCATGCCGTCCCCTGTGTCTTCCTTGGTTTTCCTGAGGAATCCTCTGACTTCACCTTTTACCACCCTCCCTCTCACCGGTTCTTTGACTCCCGTGACGTCCGTTTCGAGGAGTCCACTCCGTACTACGTCAGGTACCCCAGTTGAGGTCTCCCGGTTCCTCCTCCCCCCCTCTTTCTGACTGCCGTTCCCCCTCCTGCTCCCCCGGTACAGCCTCCCCCCCCTGGTCCAGCCCCGTCAGGTGTGTCCCAGGCTACCCCTCCTCCTTCGGTAGCCCCTCCGGTACAGCCTCCCTCCCCACAGTCCTCCTCGCAGCGTGCCGCTGGTGCTAGCTCTCGAGAGGTTGGTGCGGCGCCTGTTCCTGTACCGGTTTCTGGTTCTGGGGGTGCTGGAGTTGGAGCTGGAGTTGGAGCTGGAGTTGGCCCTGGAGTTTCTGGTTCTGGGGGTGCTGGAGTTGGAGCTGGGGTTGGAGCTGGAGTTTCTGGTTCTGGAGTTGGAGCTGACCCGGTGGGTGCAGAGGACTCTTGTCGTCCGGGAGCTGGTGCTGGCCGCGCGGACACTGGGGGTGCTGCGTCTGGGGGTGAGGGTGCGCCTCCTTCGGGTTCAGGTGAGCCTGGTTCTGGAGCTGGTGTTAGTGCTGCCTCTGGGGGTGGTGCGCCTAGTTCTTCTGAGGTGGACTCTGGAGCTGCCGCTGCTTCGGACACTACTCCACCCCCCCACCCCTACCCGACTAGGCACCAGGCTCGTGTTCGCCGTGCCCGTGACGAGCAGCTGGCGTTGGAGAGAGAGGAGAGGGAGTTACAGCGGCTGGAGGAGCAGCAGCAGCAGCAGCTGGAGCCGCAGGAGCAGCAGCAGCAGCAGCAGCTGGACCCGCAGGAGCAGCAGTCGCGTCCGCAGCAGCAGCAGTCGCAGCCGCAGCAGCAGCAGCCACTTCCTCCTCCTGTCTCGGGTCTTCGGATCCTTGGTCTCCCCTCCCCTTCTCCTCCCTCCTCCGCCTCTCCTCCTGTCTACGGTCCCACGTTTCCTCCTCCTGACTCCTCCCCCGCTGTTTTCCCCAGTTCTCCGCCCTTGTCCTCTTCTCCTCCGTCTCGTTCTTGGGCTACTCGTCGCTCCCCTCGTGCTCGTCCCTCGTCTCCTGTTCCCTTCACTGACCTTCGTACTGCCTTCCTTCTTTCTAGTCCACCTCGTCCGTCTCAGTCTGTGCTTCCGTCTCCTCCTGAGTCGGCCCTCACTGTGTCGCTCCCTACTCCTGTCACTGACTACTACCGCACGTACCGTCCTGTTCTCTCTCGTGTTCTCGCCTCTCTTGTTACTCACCCTCGTGCCTCTGTGTCCTCTGTGTCCGCTCTTACTGCCGCAGTTACTGACTTTGCCTCTACCCGCCGCCTTGACTACGCCACCACGCTTGTGGCTGCTCCTCCTACCAGTCCTCTGGCCGTCGGGGGTGTGTCTGCCCTTGGCTGTGACGCCCTAGAGGACAGGCAGTTTGAGCTAGAGTTCCTGGCGGCCGCTTCCCCTCATCTCTGTGCCATGCTCCTCGCCCCTGAGGGTGACCCCGACGCCCTTGACATTCCGACTCCTCGCACTTACGCTGAGGCAGTGTCAGGGCCTTGGGCCTCTCAGTGGAGAGCTGCCATGGACGCAGAGATGGCCTCCTACAGATCCACAGGCACCTACGTCGATGAGGTTCCCCCCCCTGGGGCGAACGTAGTCGACGGCATGTGGATCTACAGGGTGAAGCGGCCACCGGGATCTCCCCCGGTCTTCAAGGCGCGCTACGTGGCTAGAGGTTTCAGTCAGCGCGAGGGAGTTGACTTCTTTCAGACCTTCGCACCTACCCCGAAGATGACCACTCTTCGGGTGTTACTACACGTAGCAGCACAGAGAGACTACGAGTTACACTCTCTTGACTTCTCCACTGATTTCCTTCAGGGCAGTCTACACGAGGAGGTCTGGTTGCATCGTCCCTCAGCCTTCACTGGCACTTTCCCTCCTGGGACCCAGTGGAGGCTGAGGCGACCTGTTTACGGTCTTCGCCAGGCCCCTCATGAGTGGCACGACACTCTGCGTTCTACCCTCTCCGACCTTGGGTTCCAGCCGTCTTCTGCCGACCCGTCGCTGTTCGTTCGTCGTGGCTCCACACCGTTCTTTGTTCTGGTCTACGTCGACGACCTCGTTTTCGCCACTTCGGACAGGGTTGCTTTGGCAGACGTGAAGTCCGAACTGCAGAAGAGACACACGTGCACTGATCTTGGTGAGCTGCGCCACTACCTTGGCCTGCAGATCACCAGGGACAGAGCCGCTCGCACCATTACACTCTCACAGTCACACATGGTGCAGCAGGTCCTTCAGCGGTTCGGGCTTCAGCACTCCACCGTACAGCGCACACCTCTAGCTGTTGACCACAGACTCACTGGTCCCTTTCCTGACGAGCCGTTTGAGCCTAGTGGTCCCTACGCAGAGCTTGTGGGTTGCCTCATGTACCTGATGACTTGTACTCGCCCGGACCTCGCCTTCCCTCTCAGCATCCTTGCGCGCTTTGTTGCGCCAGGGAGACACCGTCCTGTTCACTGGACGGCAGCTGTGAGGGTGGCGAAGTACCTAGCGACTACATCAGGCGTAGGGCTAGTTCTTGGAGGGCAGCAGTCTGTCGTACTCACTGGTCACTGTGACTCCTCTTACGCTGACGACGCTGAGACTCACAGGTCTACTCAGGGGTACTGTTTCAGTCTGGGTTCTGGAGCTGTTTCCTGGCGTTCCACGCGCTCCTCTTCTGTCTCGACATCTACAGCTGAGGCTGAGATTTACGCTGGTGCCATGGCGGCACAGGAGTTACGGTGGTTGACCTTCTTGCTCGCCGACCTTGGTGAGCGGCCGAGCTCTGCACCGACCTTGTTTACTGACAACAAGGCGTCGATCCTCCTCTGTCGTGAGCCGCGACTGGAGAGCAGAGTGAAGCACATTCACGTCAGGTACTTTCTTCTGCGAGAGTTGCAGAGGCGTGGACAGGCTCGCTTCGAGTTTGTAGAGTCCGAGGCCAACACTGCAGACATCTTCACCAAGGCGCTTCCGCCTTGTGACCACCAGAGGTGTTGTGTGCAGTTAGGCCTTGTTGACACAGGTTCTAGTCATGCGTAGACTTGAGTTTATTGCCTGCTTTGTCTGTACACTTACTATATATACTTGTGATCTCTTGGACTGGCCTTGTGGCCACTGTTGCTTGTGCTCAGAGTGTGTGGTGACGTTGTGATCCACCCTGAGCTTTGTTTTCTTTTGGACTGGTCTTGTGACCGTACTCTTTTTTTTTGTTTTTGCCAGACACCCCTCACTTAGGCTATGGGGGTGTGTCAAATGTTGTAGCCTGTAGTGAGGTTTGTCTTAGGGGGTACAGAAGTTAGGGTTTGTCATATGTACCCCAACCAACATCAATGCAACATCCATTTTCCTCATTCTAACACCTCCAAGGGTCCTTGTGTGCCTAGTACAAGACCAGCCCCTATCCTCGGATCCGAGTTTGTAGAGAGAGGGATCAAGTGGGACTTAGTCAAAACAGCAAGAGTACCTTGAACGTCGCGCAACGTATCGTGCAGACCGTCGATCAGATTAAGCTTAGAATTTTCTATATCGAAGCTCGCTCCAAGAGCTTTAAAATGAACCAAGTTGCCTCGCGAAAAGTTCTGCCATTACGAAGTTATGGCTCGGACAGCGTTTGCCTAGTGTTGAAGTGCTAGCGTACTAGCGTTGACTCGGGTAGCATTCCGCCGTAGCATCGCACAGAAACAAAATTCCAGCAAGGAAGGAATTCGCTTGATTCAAATTGACTATATCCAGGTACAAACAGAGAAGGATTAAATAGTTCTAGCTAGCAAGGACCTTGGGAATGAACCTGGGAACAACCAGGGATGATCCCAAATAATTCCAAGCAGCAGAACCAGCCTGGCTGGACAAAACAGCAGGTGGTAGGTTGGTAAACAACCTCTGGTTCTGTTTTTCCAACCTGGGAAAACAACAACCAGGTTCAGGTCCTAAAAACAGAACCTGTTTCGTCTTTGCCCAACCAGCCAAAAACTGGTTCCGCTGGTTTCCCCTGACCCTGTAGCTTGCAGATACAGACAAACAACATCCAATCTTCACCTAAATTGTACCCCTATAGTGCCTGCCCTTCTACACTACAGTCAATAAAAAAAAACAGTACAATTTCGAGTTGGATAGAACTGAATCTGCACAATCAATTCAACTGAACCGCAAAGCTTCCATCTTGGGTTCCTTTGCAAGCTCGTCCTTTCAGCTTGTACTGTTCATAGCGCGTACAATGTTGTGCCAAAGCGCACAATGCGCGAGTACCTGCAAATGCTTCAAGCGAAAATTGCGAAAGCAAACAAACACACGAACATTCCATTCACACCCAAATGCATTCGCACACGCATACTCGTACAAACAGACGGCACGATGTCGTGCAATGTAAATTTGCACCCAACACGCTGAAGCAGAAGGACCATGCCACCTCTACGATACGGGAAGATTGGCTGCCATTCGTGGAGAAGCAAGCGGAGTGTGTGTTGAAGCGGATTAGGACAGATTGGGGTGGTGAGTTCCTTGGAGCTGAGATGACGGCCTGGCTCAAGAAGCAAGGCATCCAGAGGGAGCTGACCAAGGCTTACACCCCACATACTAACGGTGGAGCAGAACGAGCAAACTGGACAATTCTGGAGATAGCTAGGGCGCTGCTAATAGAATCTGGGCTGGGCAACTAGATGTGGCCCCATGCTGTTCGGCACGCTTCCGTCGCTAGGAACAGGGTACTCACAAATGTTGGGGATGACTCGTGGGTGCTGTTAGAGAGGTGGCTTGGGAGGAAGCCGCCAGTGGACATGCTGAGGGTGTTCGGTTGCATGGCAGTCGCCCACGTCCCCAAGACCTACCACAGTAAGTTGGGGGCAAGTGCAATCTGGTGTGTGCATTTGGGGCTGGCTGCTGAGAGCAAGGGATGGCTGCTGTGGGAGCCTTCCAAAGGTGTGTTGTTTGACAGCAGGGATGTGAAGTTTGTTGAGCGCATGATGTATGGGAGCTGGGAGAAACAGCCGGAGGCCAGGGTGTCCCAGCAGATGGAGCAGATCACCATGCAGCTGGACCTGACTCCTAGTGTGTGGGAGGAGGGAGAGGAGGCAGCTGCAGAGGGTGGTGATAGAAAGAAGGTACAGGAGGCACCTGCTGGTGGAGAAAATGATGTGGAGACTAGCACTAGTGGAGCTGCTGGATCCGAGGGAGGAGAGCAGCAGCAGGGGAAAACTAAAGAGCCGAAGGGTGTTGTTATGAGGGGATGGGAGA
The DNA here is from genome assembly GCA_948144175.1 of Closterium sp. NIES-65. Taxonomy (NCBI): domain Eukaryota; kingdom Viridiplantae; phylum Streptophyta; class Zygnematophyceae; order Desmidiales; family Closteriaceae; genus Closterium; species Closterium sp. NIES-65. Next base: position 381,385 of record CANXME010002069.1, read on the forward strand.
CACCCGTCTCCAGGCCAGGACGAAAGCCGTAAAGTACAAGTGGGTGCTAAGGATCAAGACCGATGACATGGGACATGTTACCATCTACAAGAGTACGCTGATGACTATGGGGTTTATGCAGAAGGAGAAGTAGGACTTCAATAAGATCTTTGCTCCCACTGCCAAAACCCCCTACCCTTCATGTCTTGTTGGTAGATTCAGCCGTTAGTGGGAAATTCATCATTCAGATGGATACATCAACGACATTCCTCAATGGGATTTTAGAGGAGGATGTATACATGACGCAGCCGCCTGGGTATGAGGATGGTACAGGCAGGGTGTGCAAGCTGAAAAGGTCCATCTACGGCTTAAAGCAGGCACCACGCTGCTGGTACCAGAAGTTGGCAGCTGTTTTAGAGGAGATGGGATTCAGGACCAGCAGCTATGATGAGAGCCTCTTTCTCAAGGGGGAGGGGGAAAAGCTGGTGCTGTTTCTGGTCTATGTGGACGATATTCTTCTCTTTAGCAGCAGCATGATGGAGATCCAGAAGGTGCAGCAGCAGCTGATGGAGAACTTCAAGTGCAAGAACCTTGGGGAGGTAAAGTACTATCTCGGGATGCATGTGGAGAGAGATCTGGATCACAGGTGGTTGAAGCTGCACCAGGAGAAGTTCATCAAGGAGCTGGGGGAGAAGTACGGGATTGAGAATGAGCACAAAGTTTCAACTCCCCTGCCAGCAGAATTCAAGCTTGTGAAAGCTGCAAAGGATGAAGGGGTTGAAGCCGAGGAGCAGCAGCAATTTCAGTCCTTGGTGGGCAGCCTCTTGTATGCAGCAGTTCACACGAGGCCCGACATCTCTTTCTCGGTTGGGCAGCTGGCTAGGGTGGTGCAGAATCCATCAGAGGAGCAGGTGGATGCAGCTGAGCGTGTGGTGAAGTATCTGAACTCTCACCCAAGCATTGGAGTTCAATACTCCGCATCTGCACAGGTGAAGCAGAAAGGGGTTGAGGTGCTGAAAGAGAAGGGGGAGAGACTTGGAGAAGGCAAGCTCTTTCTCACTTGCTTTACGGATGCTACGTGGGCCTCTGAGAAGCAGGATTCCTCATCTGTAGGAGGATACATCTGCGTAGTTGGGGGAGGACCGGTTAGTTGGAGGTCAAAGAAGCAGACGGAGACAGCACTCTCTTCCGTGGAGTCAGAGTACATGGCAATGTTTCATGGGGTGAAGGAGGTGATTTGGCTGAGGAGGCTGTTGGAGGAGATTGGCCACGAGCAAAAGGTTGCTACGCCGCTGTTTTGTGATACCCTCCATGTCTTGTTGGTAGATTCAGCCGTTAGTGGGAAATTCATCATTCAGATGGATATATCAACGGCATTCCTCAATGGGATTCTAGAGGAGGATGTATACATGACGCAGCCACCTGGGTATGAGGATGGTACGGGCAGGGTGTGCAAGCTGAAAAAGTCCATCTACAGCTTGAAGCAGGCGCCACGCTGCTGGTAACAGAAGTTGGCAGCTGTTTTAGAGGAGATGGGATTCAGGACCAGCGGCTGTGATCAGAGCCTCTTTCTCAAGGGGGAGGGGGAGAAGCTGGTGCTGTTTCTGGTCTATATGGATGACATTTTTCTCTTTAGCAGCAGCATAATGGAGATCCAGAAAGTGCAGCAGCAGCTGATGGAGAACTTCAAGTGCAAGAACCTTGGGGAGGTAAAGTACTACCTCGGGATGCATGTGGAGAGGGATCTGGATCACAGGTGGTTGAAGCTGCACCAGGAGAAGTTCATCAAGGAGCTGGGGGAGAAGTATGGGATTGAGAATGAGCGCAAGGTTGCAACTCCCCTGCCAGCAGAATTCAAGCTTGTGAAAGCTGCAGAGGATGAAGGGGTTGAAGCCGAGGAGCAGCAGCAATTTCAGTCCTTGGTGGGCAGCCTTTTGTATGCAGCAGTTCACACAAGGCCCGACATCTCTTTCTCGGTTGGGCAGCTGGCTAGGGTGGTGCAGAATCCATCAGAGGAGCAGGTGGATGCAGCTGAGCGTATGGTGAAGTATCTGAACTCTCACCCAAGCATTGGAGTTCAATACTCCGCATCTGCACAGGTAAAGCAGAAAGGGGTTGAGGTGCTGAAAGAGAATGGGGAGCAGCATGGAGAAGGCAAACTGTTTCTCACTTGGTTTACTGATGCTACGTAGGCCTCTGAGAAGGAGGATTCCTCATCTATGGGAGGATACATCTGTGTAGTTGGGGGAGGACCTGTTAGTTGGAGGTCAAAGAAGCAGACGGAGACGGCACTCTCTTCCGTGGAATCAGAGTACATGGCAATGTTTCATGGGGTGAAGGAGGTGACTTGGCTGAGGAGGCTGTTAGAGGAGATTGGCCAGGAGCAGAAGGTTGCTACGCCGCTGTTTTGTGATAGCAAGGGGGCTCTTGGGATGGCCAGGAACGCTGTGCTTCATGGGCTCAACAAGCACATGCGTATCAAGTGGCACTGGCTGCGTAAGGAGGTGAAGAGGGGGACGATGAATCCGATCTACATCAAGACTCACCAGCAGCCAGCAGACTTCCTCACCAAGAGGCTTGCGGATGAGCCACATTAGCGTTGGAATGAGTGGAATGAGCATGAACTAGCATGGAATGATGGGGATGCAGCCGGCAGGCTGAGGGGGAGTGTGTTGGGTGCAAATTCACATAGCACGACATCCTGCCATCTGTTTGTACAAGTATGCGTGTGCGAATGCATTTGGGTGTGAATGGAATGTTTGTGTGTTTGTTTGCTTTCGCAATTTTCGCTTGAAGCATTTGCAGGTACTCGCGCATTGTGCGCTTTGGCACAACATTGTACGCGCTATGAACAGTACAAGCTGAAAGGACCAGCTTGCAAAGGAACCCAAGATGGAAGCTTTGCGGTTCGGTTGAATTGATTGTGCAGATTCAGTTCTATCCAACTCGAAATTGTACTGTTTTGTTTGATTGACTGTAGTGTAGAAGGGCAGGCACTAGAGGGGTACAATTTAGGTGAAGATTGGATGTTGTTTGTCTGTATCTGCAAGCTACAGGGTCAGGGGAAACCAGCGGAACCAGTTTTTGGATGGTTGGGCAAAGACAAAACAGGTTCTGTTTTTAGGACCTGAACCTGGTTGTTGTTTTCCCAGGTTGGAAAAACAGAACCAGAGGTTGTTTACCAACCTACCACCTGCTGTTTTGTCTAGCCAGGTTGGTTCTGTTGCTTGGAATTATTTGGGATCATCCCTGGTTGTTCCCAGGTTCATTCCCAAGGTCCTTGCTAGCTAGAACTATTTAATCCTTCTCTGTTTGTACCTGGATATAGTCAATTTGAATCAAGCGAATTCCTCCCTTCCTGGAATTTCCTTTCTACCCGGTGCGACGGCGGAATGCTACCCGAGTGAACGCTAGTACGCTAGCACTTCAACACTAGGCAAACGCTGTCCTAGCCATAACTTCGTAATGGCAAAACTTTACGTGAGGCAACTTGGTTCATTTTAAAGCTCTTGGAGCGAGCTTCGATATAGTAAATTCTCAGCTTAATCCGATCAACGGTCTGCACGATACGCTGCGCAACGTTCAAGGTACTCTTGCTTTTTTGACTAAGTCCCACTTGATCTCTCTCTCTACAAACTCGGATCCGAGGATAGGGGCTGGTCTTGTACCAGGCACACAAGGACCCTTGGAGGTGACCCCGAGGAGAGGTTTTAAGTTTGATAAAGTCTTAATAGCTTGAGTATATTAGGCCCTTACACCAACAGAAGGTTGCTACGCCGCTGTTCTTGTAAGCAGCAAATTCACATTGCACGACATCCTGCCGTCTGTTTGTACGAGTATGTGTGTGCGAATGCATTTGGGTATGAATGGAATGTTCTGTTGGGTGCAAATTCATATTGCACGACATCCTGCCGTCTGTTTGTATGTGTATGCGTGTGCGAATGCATTTGGGTATGAATGGAATGTTCGTGTGTTTGTTTGCTTTCACAATTTTCGCTTGAAGCATTTGTAGGTACTCACGCATTGTGCGCTTCGGCATAACATTGTACGCGCTATGAACAGTACAAGCAGAAAGGACGAGCTCGCAAAAGGAACCCAAGATGGAAGCTTTGCAGTTCGCCTTACTTGATTGCGCAGATTCAGTTCTATCCGACTCGAAATTGTACTGTTTTGTTTGGTTGACTATAGTGTTGCAGGGCAGGCACTATAGGTGAAGGTTGGATGTTGTTTGTCTGTATCTGCATGTTGCAGGGCCAGGGGAAACCAGCGGAACCAGCATTTGGCTGGTTGGGCAAAGACAAAACAGGTTCTGTTTTTAGGACCTGAACCTGGTTGTTGTTTTCCCAGGTTGGAAAAACAGAACCAGAGGTTGTTTACCAACCTACCACCTGCTGTTTTGTCCAGCCAGGTTGGTTTTGTTGCTTGGAATTATTTTGGATCATCCTTGGTTGTTCCCAGGTTTTTTTCCAAGGTCCTTGCTAGCTAGAACTATTTTTTTCCTTCTTTGTTTGTACCTGAATATAGTGAAATTGATTCAAGCGAATTCCTTCCTTGCTGGAATTTTGTTTCTACGCGGTGCGACGGCGGAATGCTACCCGAGTCAACGCTAGTACGCTAGCACTTAAACACTAGGCAAACGCTGTCCGAGCCATAACTTCGTAATGGCAGAACTTTTCGCGAGGCAACTTGGTTCATTTTAAAGCTCTTGGAGCGAGCTTCGATATAGTAAATCCTCAGCTTAATCCGATCAACGGTCTGCACGATACGCTGTGCGACGTTCAAGGTACTCTTGCTCTTTTGACTAAGTCCCTCTTGATCCCTCTCTCTACAAAATTGGTCCCGAGGATAGGGGCTGGTCTTGTACCAGGCACCCAAGGACCCTTGGAGGTGACCCCGAGGAGAGGTTTTAAGTTTGATAAAGTCTTAATAGCTTGAGTTTATTAGGCCCTTACACCAACAAGCTGGTATCAGAGCTGCGTTATAGTGATCCTCGTTATAGGTAGCTATGGCGGGCAACACCTCGGCGGTAGCTGGTGAATCTTCAGCCCAAGATCGTAGCGGCAGCCAAGATTCTGGTGTTTCTGCGCCAAGGGGAGCGCGAACAAGCCAGGGCTCGCTGTTCAAGGAGGTGCTGAAAAACTTCACCGTCGAGAAGTTCAATGGTGAGGGCTATGATGATTGGGCCTGGAAAATGCAACTTTATTTCCGTCAGATCGGTTTGCTGAAACTAATGATTGGGTAGGAGCCTAGACCGAGTGACCCCGCCCTTCTGGAAGATTGGGACGAGCGCGCCTCGGCTGGCTACTACTTGATGTCGCAGAGTTTGGAGCTGAACCAGCGTCACCACGTCATGCACCTGTTGCTGGAGGTTGAGTGCGGTCCGAAGGCGTGGACCGTGTTGAAGGAGCTGCACGCCTCTACCTCCGTCGCTGCGACGCTCATGATGGAGAGGGAGCTGTCCGCGTTGCGCCTAAGCGAGGGAGAGCTGGTGCAACCCATCCTGGACAAGATGCGTGATCTCTACGCGAAGCTGGCGATCGCGGGAATCACCTACCCGGAGCAGACCAAGTGCCTGTAGATGCTCTCGCTGCTGTCGGAATCGTGGCTTCAATTCACGAGCGGATTGAGCCTGCCGCAGAACCAGGGCTTGTGGACGCTCGAGAGGGTGCGGACGAAGATTCTGGAGGAGGACTTCCGTCGCCGCCAACTGAGGGGTGGAGACGACGGCAGCAGCGGCTATGGGATGCAAGGGAGCCGATGTGGCAAAGGACGTGGCTTCGGTGGTGCTGGACGCGGTGCAAAGAAAGAGGACGACTCCAACGACCAACAAGGAGGTACCGGTTGGGGTCGCGGTGCGAAATCTGGACGTGGGGGCAAGTCGGGTGCTGGTGGCAAAATGAAAGGGAGTTGCTGGTATTGTGAGAAGGAAGGACACCCCTGGTTTTTGTGCTATAATAAACCCGATGGATGGACCCCCCAGAATCGTCACCAGGATGGCGGCGCGCGGAGGAACCAGAAAAACGGCGCCAACATGGTCGTTGATTCGTCCGACAACAACCCGAAGGGCAACGGCGGTGCGGAGAAGAAGAAGGAGCGCACCGCGGGCCAATTCTTCCATGTGGGAGACAAGGGGGAGCAAGGAGACGCATCTGCTAAGGTTGGAGCAGAGCTGCACCCCCTGGACTATTGGGTGTTGGACACAGGCGCTGCTTGGACAATGACGCCGCGCAAGGACCTTCTGGACGACGTACGCGCTGCACCGATTAACGAGGTCTGCTCTGCTTCTGGACACATGTTGAAGGTGACTGGTGCGGGACGAGCTGCGTCTAAGAGAGCAGATGGCAAGCCGGTGGTGCTGCACGACGTTCTTCTCGTCCCCGACCTGAAGGCCAACCTTATCTCCCTCCGTAAGCTTGGCAAGGCTGGGGTGAACACCAACACGGATGGGGCTCGCACTTATAAGGGGAAGCTGGGCAATTGGGTGCTTTGGGATCTGCACGAGAGCAAGGACGTGTACAGATCTATGTGGCAGCTGCCGGCGCTGGCGTGGCACGGTGGGGGGCAGGCTGGAGAGGGGTCTGCAGCTCAGGGGGAGTGCAACGCCGTTGGAGGGGTTGGTGTGAAAGTGTCGGCCAGATCTGGGGAGACGGATTGGGCAACTGCACACCGACGTTTGGGGCATGTGGCAATGCCTTTGCTAAAGCAGTTGGAGAAGGATGGAGCCGTTAAGGGCTTCAAGCTGAACGGACAACCACCGGATGATAACTGTGAAATTTGCCTCCTTTCAAAGTTCACCCGTTTCCCCTTCCATAGTGTGGCTGGCAGGAGCAAAAAGCCGTTGGAGCTGGTCCACATGGACTTGGTGGGGCCGCTGCCGGTGCAAGGGCACAAGGGGGAGCGGTACTTCCTAAACATAGTGGATGACTGGAGCAGGCTAATGTGGGCGTATCCGCTGAAGCAGAAAGATCACGCCGCCTCCACGATTCGGGACGATTGGCTGCCGATCGTGGAGAAGCAAGCGGAGTGTGTGGTGAAGCGGATTAGGACAGATCGGGGTGGTGAGTTCCTTGGAGCTGAGATGACGGCCTGGCTCAAGAAGCAGGGCATTGACCACGGCTTACACCCCACAGTCCAACGGTGTAGCAGAACGGGCGAACCGGACAATTCTGGAGACAGCTAGGGCGCTGCTCATAGAATCTGGGCTGGGCAACTTGATGTGGCCCCATGCTGTTCGGCACGCTACCGTCGCTAGGAACAGGGTACTCACAAAGGTTGGGGATGACTCGTGGGTGCCGTTGGAGAGGTGGCTTGGGAGGAAGCCGCCGGTGGACATGCTGAGGGTGTTCGGTTGCATGGCAGTCGCCCACGTTCCCAAGATCTACCGCAATAAGCTGGGGGCGAGTGCAATCTGGTGTGTGCATTTGGGGCTGGCTGCTGAGAGCAAGAGATGGCTGCTGTGGGAGCCTTCCAAGGGTGTGTTTTTTGACAGCAGGGATGTGAAGTTTGTTGAGGGCATGATGTATGGGAGCTGGGAGAAACAGCCGTAGGCCAGGGTGTCCCAGCAAATGGAGCAGATCACCATGCAGCTGGACCTGACTCCTAGTATGTGGGAGGAGGGAGAGGAGGCAGCTGCAGAGGGTGGTGATGGAAAGAAGGTACAGGAGGCACCTGCTGGTGGAGAAAATGATGTGGAGACTAGCACTAGTGGAGCTGCTGGATCTGAGAGGAAAGAGCAGCAGCAGGGGAAAACTAAGAAGGCGAAGGGTGTTGTTATGAAGGGATGGGAGACACCCGTCTCCAGGCCAGGACGTACCCGTATGGCTACTAAGAAGCTGACTGCAGGAGCTGATGTAGCGGAGCAGCAGCTTGGGACCGAGGAGGCATTGCTGATTCTACCGCATGGCTATGACCCGGATGAGGAGGATGAGCCTGTGTACTGTTTTCTTGCCCCTGCACTAGAGGAACCAGCTAGCATGGAGGAGGCATTAGCTGGACCAGATAGGGTCAAATGGCTGGCTTCTAGGGATGCTGAGTACTAGAGCCTGCTGGAGAATGGGACTTGGGAACTAGTGGTGCTGCCTGAGGGAAAGAAAGCGGTACAATGCAAGTGGGTGCTAAGGATCAAGACTGACGACAAGGGGCAGGTCACCATCTACAAGAGTAGGTTGGTGGCTAAGGGGTTTATGCAGAAGGAGAAGCGGGACTTCAATGAGATCTTTTCTCCCACTGCCAAACTCCCTACCCTTCGTGTCTTGTTGGCAGATGCAGCCGTTAGTGGGAAGTTCATTATCCAGATGGACATATCAACGGCATTCCTCAACGGGATTTTAGAGGAGGAGGTGTTCATGACGCAGCCGCCTGGGTATGAGGATGGTACGGGCAGGGTGTGCAAGCTGAAAAAGTCCATCTACGGCTTGAAGCAGGCGCCACGCTGCTGGTACCAGAAGTTGGCAGCTGTTTTAGAGGAGATGGAATTCAGGACCAGCAGCTGTGATGAGAGCCTCTTTCTCAAGGGGCAGGGGGAGAAGCTGGTGTTGTTTCTGGTCTACGTGGACGACATTCTTCTCTTTAGCAGCAGCATGAAGGAGATCCAGAAAGTGCAGCAGCAGCTGATGGAGAACTTCAAGTGCAAGAACCTTGGGGAGGTAAAATACTACCTCGGGATGCACGTAGAGAGGGATCCAGATCACAGGTGGTTGAAACTGTACCAGGAGAAGTTCATCAAGGAGCTGGGGGAGAAGTATGGGATTGAGAATGAGCGCAAGGTTGCAACTCCTGTGCCAGCAGAATTCAAGCTTGTGAAAGCTGCAGAGGATGAAGGGGTTGAAGCCGAGGAGCAGCAGCAATTTCAGTCCTTGGTGGGCAGCCTCTTGTATGCAGCTGTTCACACGAGGCCTGACATCTCTTTCTCGGTTGGGCAGCTGGCTAGGGTGGTGCAGAATCCATCAGAGGAGCAGGTGGATGCAGCTGAGCGTGTGGTGAAGTATCTGAACCCCCACCCAAACAGTGGAGCTCAATACTCCGCATTTGCACAGGTGAAGCAGAAAAGGGTTGAGGTGCTGAAACAGAAGAGGGAGAGGCTTGGAGAAGGCAAGCTCTTTCTCACTTGCTTTACCGATGCAACTTGGGCTTCTGAGAAGGAAGATTCTTCATCTGTGGGAGGATACATCTGCGTAGTAGGGGGAGGACCTGTTGGTTGGAGGTCCAAGAAGCAGACGGAGACAACACTCTCTTCCGTGGAATCAGAGTACATGGCAATGTTCCACGGGGTGAAGGAGGTAATTTGGCTGAGGAGGTTGTTAGAGGAGATTGGTCAGGAGCAAAAGGTTGCTACGCCGCTGTTTTGTGATAGCAAGGGAGCTCTTGGGATGGCCAGGAACGCTGTGCTTCATGGGCTCAACAAGCACATGCGTATCAAGTGGCACTGGCTGCGTAAGGAGGTGAAGAGGGGGACGGTGAATCCGATCTACATCAAGACTCACCAGCAGCCAGCAGACTTTCTCACCAAGAGGCTTGCGGATGAGCCTCATTGGCGTGTGTGCGCAGGACTGGAATGAGCATGAACTAGCATGGAATGATGGGGATGCAGCCGGCAGGCTGAGGGGGAGTGTGTTGGGTGCAAATTCACATTGCACGACATCCTGCTATCTGTTTGTACGAGTATGCGTGTGCGAATGCATTTGGGTATGAATGGAATGTTCGTGTGTTTGTTTGCTTTCGCAATTTTCGCTTGAAGCATTTGCAGGTACTCACGCATTGTGCGCTTCGGCATAACATTGTACGCGCTATGAACAGTACAAGCAGAAAGGACGAGCTCGCAAAGGAACTGAAGATGGAAGCTTTGCGGTTCGGCTTACTTGATTGCGCAGATTCACTGTGAGAATTGTAGAACAGGAATGAGAATGACTAAGGAAAGAATGGTACAAATACAACCCTAGAAACCTGTACCCCAGATGTGCTACCCCACTGTAGCCTACAGCAACTATGTCATATAAATCTGACACACCCCCATAGGCAAAGTGGGGGAGAACAAGGGGTCACAAGACCAGTCAAGCAAAGCAAAGCAAAGCTCAGGGTGGATCACAAAGTCACCACACAGTCCGAGCACAAGAGCAAAGCCACAAGGCCAGTTCACATGCAGGAGTACACACATATATATATAAAGCTAAACAAGCAAGAGCAGGTATATATATATACATATGTGGCAGTACAAGTAAAGTCAAGAGGAGAGCAAGTGAGGCAAGACAGGTACAAGACCCAGCTGGGTGCAGAAGCGCTGATGGTCACAAGGCGCGAGTGCCTTGGTGAACACATCAGCAATGTTGGCCTCAGAGGCCACGTACGCAAGCCGCAACTGTCCACGCTGCTGTAGCTCACGAGCAAGGAAGTAGCGAAGAGCAATGTGCTTCGTTCTGTGCTCCAGACGCTGCTCTCGACACAAGGCCAGCATGGCCTTGTTGTCTACGTACAGCACTGGAGGAGAACGAGGCGGCTCTCCAAGGTCAGTCAGCAGGTAGGTGAGCCAGCGAAGCTCCTGTGCAGCCATGGCCCCTGCGTAGATCTCAGCCTCACAACTGGAGCTGAGAACCGAAGACGAGCGAGTAGCCCGCCACGAGACAGAGCCGGAACCAAGGCTGAAGGTGTAACCCTGTGACGACCGCTGCGTAGCCTGGTCGTCAGCCCAAGAAGCGTCCGCGTGTCCTGTAAGGACCACTGGACTCCGCCCTCCAAGCACTAGCCCCATGCCCGACGTACTGCACAGGTAGCGCAACACCCTCTTCGCTGCAGCCATGTGCTCTGGTCGGTGTCTCCCAGGAGCAACATAGCGTGCAAGAATGCTAAGAGGGTATGCAAGGTCAGGTCGTGTGCAGGTCATCAGGTACATGAGGCAGCCAACAAGCTCTGGGTACGGGCCACTCGACTCTACGGACTCATCCGAAGGCAGAGCTGAGAGCGAGTGGCGAGTAGACAGAGGAGTGGCCTGAGGCGAGGAGTACGTGAAGCCGAAGCGCTGAAGGACCTGCTGCACCATGTGTGACTGAGTCAAGGTAATGGTGCGGCGTGCTCTGTCCCGAGTGATCTGCAAGCCAAGGTAGCTGCGCAGTTCACCCAGGTCTGTGCACGTGTGTCTCTTCAGCAGCTCGGACTTCACGTAGGCGAGTCCAGCAGTGTCCGCTGTGGCAAAGACCAAGTCGTCGACGTACACGAGGATGTAGAACGGCGGCAGTGAAGTGTCGGTGCGCAGAAACAGCGACGGGTCGGCAGTAGAAGGAGCAAACCCAAGAGCCGCAAGCGTAGTCCTCAGTGTGTCGTGCCACTCACGCGGTGCCTGGCGGAGACCGTACACTGGCCGTCGGAGGCTCCACTGGGTGCCAGGAGGGAAAGTCCCAGTGAAGCCAGGTGGACGGCGCAGCCAGATCTCCTCGTGCAGGCTACCCTACAAGAACGCAGTGCTGAAGTCGAGAGAGTGAAGCTCGTAGTCGCGCTGAACGGCTATGTGCAGCAGCACCCGAAGAGTGGTCATCTTCGGGGTGGGAGAGAAGGTCTGAAAGTAGTCAACTCCCTGCCGCTGACTGAAGCCACGAGCGACGTACCGCGCCTTGAAGACAGGTGGAGAGCCCGGCGGCCGCTTCACCCTGAAAATCCACATGCCACTGACGATGTTCGCCCCAGGAGGGGGAACCGCGTCAACGTAGGTGCCTGTGGACTTCCAGGAAGCCATCTCTGCATCCATAGCTGCCTGCCACTGACAGGAGTAGGGACCCTCTACGGCCTCCGCGTAAGAGCGTGGAGTCGGGATGTCTAGTGCATCCGGGTCTCCCTCAGGAGCAAGCAGTACAGACGCGAGATGAGGTGAAGCAGCAGCCAGACACTGGAACTCCTCCTGCCTGTCCTCTAGGACGTCTGTGCCAAGAGCACACTCACCCCCGACGGACGGAGGACAGACAGACGCAGACTCAGCAACAAGACTGGCAGCGTAGTCTAGACGACAGCGAGCAGCAAAGTCGACGAGCTCAGCGACAAGAGCAGACGCAGCAGCGGACTCAAAAGAGGGGTCAGTGACGACAGTAGCAAGCAGACGCGTGACAGTAGGACTGGCAGCACGAAGGGAGTCCGACTCAGGGTCGGCAAGCGCAGGAAGAGAGGACTCAGGAGGAGAAGGCAAAGGGGCACGCAGAGGAGCAGTGGACGGACGCAGAGACATCCGGTGCGTGCCAGGGACAGGAGGAGGACGCTGACGCGAACTGCGACCACTAGCGCGAGCAGCACGAACAGGCGACGCGGGACGAGACGCAGGCTCACGACGCTCAGCTAGACCCCCAGTAGGACCAGTGTAAGGAGAGGGAGCAGGCAGTGGGGAGGTAGGCTCCAGCAGTGACTGCGACTGGACAGGCTGTGGACACTCTACAGGAGGAGAAAGACCAAGAACCTGCTGTAGGAGCGGAACGAAGTACGGCCGAGGCCGCGCGGCAACTCCAGACTCAGCAGGGACAGCACCAGCACCCTCAGCGGCAGCACCAGCGCCACCAACACCTCCAGCGGCAGGACCTCCAGCAGTACCAGCAGCAGGACCACCGCCAGGACAGACAGCAGTAGTCTCAGCACCAACACCCTCAGCAGCTCCAGCTCCAGTAGGACCCGCAGGCCCAGCAGCTCCGGGACCGGCGGCACCAGCACCCCCGATGGTCGAAGAAGCTCCAGCTCCAGCAGTACGCCTCCAGCGGCGAGCAAACCACTCGCGCAGCTCCTGTGGAGAGAGGGGCTCCCGCCGAGACGGAGCACCAGGAGATACCCCAGGCTCAGTAGCTCCAGACGCAGCACCCCCAGGCTCAGCAGCTCCAGACACAGCACCCCCAGGCTCAGCAGCTACAGACTCAGCACCTCCAGGCTCAGCAGCTCCAGACTCAGCACCCCCTTGACTCAGCACCCCCTAGCTGAGCAGCTCCAGGCACAGCACCCCCCGGCTCAGCACCCCCAGGCTCCGCACCCTCAGTAGTAGCACCTCCATGCTCAGCACCCCCACGAGCAGCACCTCCAGGCTCGGCACCCCCGTGCACAGCACCCCCAGAGTCAGCACCCCCAGGCTCAGCACCCGCAGCAGCACCAGAGTCACCAGTAACCTCGACCGGGTCAACTGCGTCTACCTGGGACACACCTAAGGGGGCAGGAACCTGAGGGGGGAGGGGGTCTACCGGGGGGGGAACCGGCACAAGGAAGTCCGGCGGCGGGGGTAGGGAAGGAGTGCGGTAGGGGAAGAGGCGGTAGAAGGGGATTGACTCGTCGAACGTGACGTCTTGGGAGGACAGAACACGACGAGAGGAGGGGTGGTAGAACTGCCACCCTGGAGCGTCAGGGGGGAAGCCAAGGAAGACACAGGGAGCAGCACGAGGGGACAGCTTGTCCGCAGACAAGTCGCGGACAAACGCCCGAGACCGCCAGACACGGAACGCAGACGCATCGCCGACCTTCCCCGTCCACAGCAAGACTGGGGACATCGCGGGCCGAGAGACCCTGGGGTGAAGGTTGAGCTGATGCGCCGCGTACTGAACCGCAAACGGCCACAGAAAATGGGGGGCAGCCGCATGCATCATGGACGTACGAGCGACATCCATGACCATGCCAATGCGGCGCTCAGCAATCCCATTTTGCTGTGGAGAGTCCGGAAGCGTAAAGGTCTGGCGGATCCCCCGTGCACGACAGTAGTCTCGGAGAAGACGAGAGGAGAACTCCCCACCTCGGTCAGAGTGTAGACGGAGAACAGGAAAGTCCGAGCCGAAGCTCCTCCTGAGCTGGAGACGAGCCTCGCGGATCCAGTCGATCAGCACCTCAGTGACAGCACCCTTGCTGCGCAAGGGGAAGACTGTGGTGTAACGCGAGTAGTCGTCAACCACCAACAGGAAGTAGCGCTCGTGACCCTGCCCACGGACGGGGGCTGGGCCCCACACGTCCATGTGAAGTGTCTGCAGAGGAGCCTCTGTCGGGGGAAAACGGGAGGAGTGAGGAGCAGCCCTGAGGCGCCCCTCGACACAGGGGACACAGGAAGGTCCTGGTCCCGAAGGAAGGGGAGGGAGAGACCGGGGGAGACCAGAGACAAGGACACGGGAAGCCATGCCCCGAAGTCGAGGCAAGGAGGGGTGACCAAGACGATGGTGCCACAGGAGAGTCTCGTGAGACAGGAGGCGACACGAACAGGGGGCAGACTCCGGACCAGACCGGGACGCAGCAGCAAACACCTGACCCGACGCAGCTACCTGACCAGACGCAGGGACAGGAGGAGACTCAGTGGTGAGGGTGTATAGGCTCGACCCCGGCCGACGCGAGAACGTGGCCAGGTGCCGGCCTGTGCGTGCGTCCGTGCAGTGGGTCACCCGCTGACTCGCAGGAGTGAACTGGTGAACCCCCGCATCCTGTAGGTCTGCACCACTCACCAAGTTCGTCGAGAACGAGGGGAGGTACAGGCCAGACAGGGTGCCCGAGGGGGCAGCCGGACACGGGAGGACAGTGGAAAAGTGAGAGAGGACAGGACCCCCAAAGGGGTCAGCCAGGGAGACTGCAACTGGCCGACCAAGCGGCGTGAGTGTGGCGCAGTCCCGAAAGAAGGAGCGAGAAGCCCCAGAGTCAAGTGTAAAGGTGAGGGAGGCCGAAGCCAACGTGGTACCTGAGAGCGCAGTCTCACCCGCACCTGAGGAAGCAGACTCACTAGCACCGAGAGCAGCAGCCGCACTTGTACCTGGAGCAGGAGACTCACTAGCACCCAGAGCAGCAGCCTCACCAGTAGCTAGAGCAGCAGGTCCTATACCCGGGTCAGGCGGTACGCACAGGTGACCGGCACGGTCAGCACTAGTAGGCAATGCATACATGGCAGTGAGAATAGCATCATAGTCAAGAGCAAATATATCTACCCTCTGCCTAAGCAACTCCACCCAGTCGGGGAGCTCAGCCTCGTCGCCAAACACGGTACGCCAGGCGTCGCTCAGACGGGCGAAGCAGCGGGACTGTGTATGACTAGGTGTCCCACAAGTCTGACCAGTCCGAGCACCAGTGCGAATCATGTAAGAGCAGCGAACAGAACTGAGAGACCCTCTACTCTGAGCGTACCACTCACGAAGCTGGTGAGGCGTGAGAGACGCGCTGGGGGGTCGCGGGAGCTGCATCTGGCCGCCACCAGTAGTAGTAGCAGCAGGAGTGGTAGCAGTAGTAGCACCGCCACCCCTACAGCCCCAACCAGCGTACCACTCACGCAGTTGCTGGGGCGTGAGGGACTCACGCAGACGTCGCTGGGGCTGCATCTGGCTCCGCCAGTAGAAGCAAGAGCAGGACTAGCAGCAGTAAGGCAGGCAGCCAGGCAAGCCAAAAGGCAGGCAGGCAGGCAAGCAGGCGACGGGCAGCGTGCTAGCAGGGCAGGAGCTCACCAGTGGTGGGAAGAGCAGGCTCAGCGACTCAGCGGCTCGGCAGCACCGCGGCTCGGCAGCAACTGCGGCTCTGCGGCTCGGGCGACTCGGGCGGCTCGGCGGCAAGGCGGCTCGGCAGAAACTGCAGCTCGGCAGCTCGGCGACCCGGCGGCTCGGTTGCAGGGCGGCTCGGCTGCTGGGCGGCTCGGGTGCAGAGCGGCTCGGTGGCGGGGCGGCTCGGCTGCTGTAGTGGGAGACGAAGGAGGAGGAGAAGCAGGGGAGACCACACCGCAAGCGGCCCCCTCCGGTCGCCTCGACAGGCGACGGGAAAAGGGGTGGCGGGGCCGCGACGGGGCGGCGGGGCCGCAAGGAAGAGGTGGCGAGGCCGCGAAGGGGCGGCGGGGCCGCGAGGAAGCGGCTGGGCGGCCCGGCTGCTGCTGGGCGGCTCGGCTACTGCTGGGCGGCTCGGCTGGTGTTGGGCGGCTCGTGGGCCGCTGTTGGGCGGCCGTTGGGCCGTAGGTAGGGCGTCAAAGGGGCCGCCGTTGAGGTGGCTGTAGGGCCGCAGGTAGGAGGCGGCGGGGCCGCGCCAGGGAGGGCGGGCGGGGCCGCGTTCGAAGTGGGCGGCGGGGCCGCGTCTGAAAAGGCGGGCGGGGCCGCGTCTGAGAGGGCGGGCGGGGCCGCGTCTGAGAGGGCGGGCGGGGCCGCGTCTGAGAGGGCGGCGGGGCCGCGTCTGAGAGGGCGGCGGGGCCGCGTTCGAAGTGGGCGGCGGGGCCGCGTCCAAAAGGGGCGGCGGGGCCGCGTCTGAAAGGGCGGCGGGGCCGCGTCTGAAAGGGCAGCGGGGCCGCGTCTGAAGGGGCGGCGGGGCCGCGAGGGAGGGGCGACACGGAGGGTCGCTCGAGAGAGAGAAAAAAAAGTTAGCGCGCCTCGGGGCGCGCTTCGGTGGGCCCTAGGCGAAGTTCCCACAGGGAACCCACTCTGATACCATGTGAGAATTGTAGAACAGGAATGAGAATGACTAAGGAAAGAATGGTACAAATACAACCCTAGAAACCTGTACCCCAGATGTGCTACCCCACTATAGCCTACAGCAACTATGTCATATAAATCTGACATTCACTTCTATCCAACTCGAAATTGTACTGTTTTGTTTGGTTGACTATAGTGTAGCAGGGCAGGCACTATAGGGGTACAATTTAGGTGAAGGTTGGATGTTGTTTGTCTGTATCTGCATGCTGCAGGGCCAGGAGAAACCAGCACAACCAGCATTTGGCTGGTTGGGCAAAGACAAAACAGGTTCTGCTTTTAGGACCTGAACCTGGTTGTTGTTTTCCTAGGTTGGAAAAACAGAACCAGAGGTTGTTTACCAACCTACCACCTGCTGTTTTGTCCAGCCAGGTTGGTTCTGTTGCTTGGAATTATTTGGGATCATCCTTGGTTGTTCCCAGGTTTATTTCCAAGGTCCTTGCTAGCTAGAACTATATATTCCTTCTCTATTTGTACCTGATATAGTGAAATTGATTCAAGCGAATTCCTTCCTTGCTGGAATTTCCTTTCTACGCGGTGCGACGGCGGAATACTACCCGAGTCAACGCTAGTACGCTAGCACTTCAACACTAGGCAAACGCTGTCCGAGCCATAACTTCGTAATGGCAGAATTTTTCGCGAGGCAACTTGGTTCATTTTAAAGCTCTTGGAGCGAGCTTCGATATAGTAAATTCTCAGCTTAATCCGATCAACGGTTTGTACGATAAGCTGCGCGACGTTCAAGGTACTCTTGCTGTTTTGACTAAGTCCCTCTTGATCCCTCTCTCTACAAACTCGGACCCGAGGATAGGGGCTGGTCTTGTACCAGGCACCCAAGGACCCTTGGAGGTGACCCCGAGGAGAGGTTTCAAGTTTGATAAAGTCTTAATAGCTTGAGTTTATTAGGCCCTTACACCAACATTTTCGTGTCTTTGTTTGCTTTTGCAATTTTCGCTTGAAGCATTTGCAGGTACTCACGCATTGTGCACTTCGGCATAACATTGTACGCGCTATGAGCAGTACAAGCAGAAAGGACGAGCTTGCAAAGGAACCCAAGATGGAAGCTTTGCGGTTCGGCTTACTTGATTGCGCAGATTCAGTTTTATCCAACTCGAAATTGTACTGTTTTGTTTGGTTGACTATAGTGTAGCAGGGCAGGCACTATAGGGGTACAATTTGGATGAAGGTTGGATGTTGTTTGTCTATATCTGCATGCTACAGGGCCAGGGGAAACCAGCGGAACTAGCATTTGGCTGGTTGGGCAAAGACAAAACAGGTTCTGTTTTTGGGACCTGAACCTGGTTGTTGTTTTCCCAGGTTGGAAAAACAGAACCAGAGGTTGTTTACCAACATACCACCTGCTGTTTTGTCCAGCCAGGTTGGTTCTGTTGCTTGGAATTATTTGGGATCATCCTTGGTTGTTCCCAGATTTATTCCCAAGGTCCTTGCTAGCTAGAACTATTTATTCTTTCTCTATTTGTACCTCGATATAGTCAATTTGATTCAAGCGAATTCCGTCCTTCGAGGAATTTCGTTTCTACGCGGTGCGACGGCGGAATGCTACCCGAGTCAACGCTAGTACGCTAGCACTCCAACGCTAGGCAAACGCTGTCCGAGCCATAACTTCGTAATGGCAGAACTTTTCGCAAGGCAACTTGGCTCATTTTAAAGCTCTTGGAGTGAGCTTCGATATAGGAAATTCTCAGCTTAATCCGGTTGATAGTCTGCACGATACGCTGCGCGACGTTCGAGGTACTCTTGCTGGTATGACTAAGTCCCACTTGATCCTTCTCTCTACAAACTCGGACCCGACGATAGGGGCTGGTCTTGTACCAGGCACCCAAGGACCCTTGGAGGTGACCCCGAGAAGAGGTTTTAAGTTTGATAATGTCTTAATAGCTTGAGTTTATTAGGCCCTTACACCAACAGTTCTGTGATAGCAAGGGGGCTTTTGGGATGGCCAAGAATGTTGTGCTTCATGGGCTGAACAAGCACATGCGTATCAAGTAGCACTGGCTGCGTAAGGAGGTGAAAAGGGGGACGGTTAATCCGATCTACATCAAGACTCACCAGAAGCCAGCAGACTTCCTCACGAAGAGGCTTGCGGATGAGCCACATTGGCGTTGTGTGCGCATGAGTGGAATGAGCACCAACTAGCATGGAATGATGGGGATGCAGCCGGCAGGCTGAGGGGAAGTGTGTTGGGTGCAAATTCACATTGCACGACATCCTGCCGTCTGTTTGTACGAGTATGCGTGTGCGAATGCATTTGGGTGTGAATGGAATGTTCGTCTGTTTGTTTGCTTTCGCAATTTTTGCTTGAAACATTTGCAGGTACTCGCGCATTGTGCGCTTTGGCACAACATTGTACGCGCTATGAACAGTACAAGCAGAAAGGACGAGCTCGCAAAGGAACCCAAGATGGAAGCTTTGCGGTTCGGTTGAATTGATTGTGGAGATTCTATCCAACTCGAAATTGTACTGTTTTGTTTGATTAACTGTAGTGTAGAAGGGCAGGCACTATAGAGGTACAATTTTGGTGAAGGTTGGATGTTGTTTGTCTGTATCTGCATGCTACAGGGCCAGAGGAAACCAGCGGAACCAGTTTTTGGCTGGTTGGGCAAAGACGAAACAGGTTCTGTTTTTAGGACCTGAACCTGGTTGTTGTTTTCCCAGGTTAGAAAAACAGAACCAGAGGTTGTTTACCAACCTACCACCTGCTGCTTTGTCCAGCCAGGTTGGTTCTGTTGCTTGGAATTATTTGGGATCATCCCTGGTTGTTCCCAGGTTCATTCCCAAGGTCCTTGCTAGCTAGAACTATTTATTCTTTCTCTGTTTGTACCTGGATATAGTCAATTTGATTCAAGCGAATTCCTCCCTTCCTGGAATTTTGTTTCTACGCGATGCGACTACGGAATGCTACCCGAGTCAACGCTAGTACACTAGCACTCCAACACTAGGCAAACGCTGTCCGAGCCATAACTTCGTAATGGCAGAACTTTTCGCGAGGCAACTTGGTTCATTCTCAAGCTCTTGGAGCGAGCTTCGATATAGAAAATTCTCAGCTTAATCTGATCGATGGATCGCACGATACGCTGTGCGACGTTCAAGGTACTCTTGCTGTTTTGACTAAGTCCCACTTGATCCCTCTCTCTACAAACTCGGACCCGAGGATAGGGGCTGGTCTTGTACCAGGCACCCAAGGACCCTTGGAGGTGACCCCGAGGAGAGGTTTTAAGTTTGATAAAGTCTTAATAGCTTGAGTTTATTAGGCCATTACACCAACAAGCTGGTATCAGAGCTGCGTTATAGTGATCCTCGTTAAAGGTAGCTATGGCGGGCAACACCTCGACGGGAGCTGGTGAATCTTCAGCCCAAGATCGTAGCGGCAGCCATCATTCTGGTGTTTCAGCGCAAAGGGGAGTGCGAACTAACCAGGGCTCGCTGGTCAAGGAGGTGCTGAAGAACTTTACCGTCGAGAAGTTCAATGGTGAGGGCTATGATGATTGGGCCTGGAAAATGCAATTGTATTTCCGTCAGATCGGTTTGCCGAAACTAATGATTGGGGAGGAGCCTAGACCGAGTGACCCCACGCTACAGGAAGATTGGGACGAGTGCTCCTTGGCTGGCTATTACTTGATGTCGCAGAGTTTGGAGCTGAACCAGCGTCACCACGTCATGCACCTGCTGCCGGAGGTTGAGTGCGGTCCGAAGGCGTGGACCGTGTTGAAGGAGCTGCACGCCCCGACCTCCGTTGTTGCAACGTTAATGCTGGAGAGGGAGCAGTCCGCGTTGCGCCTGAGCGAGGGAGAGCCGGTGCAACCTGTCCTGGACAAGATGCTCGACCGCTACGCGAAGTTGGCGACCGCGGGAATCACCTACCCGGAGCAGACCAAGTGCTTGAAGATGCTCTCGCTGCTGCCGGAATCGTGGCTTCAATTCACGAGCGGATTGAGCCTGCCGCAGAACCAGAGCTCGTGGACACTCGAGTGGGTGCGGACAAAGATTCTGGAGGAGGACTTCCGTCTCCGCCAACTGAGGGGTGGAGACGACGACAGCACCGGCTACGGGATGCAAGGGAGCCGATGTGGCAGGGGACGTGGCTTCGGTGGTGCTGGACGCGGTGCAAAGAAGGACGACGACTCCAACGATTAACAAGGAGGTACTGGTTGGGGTCGTGGTGCGAAATCTGGACGTGGGGGCAAGTCGGGTGCTGGTGGCAAAATGAAAGGGACTTGCTGGTATTGTGAGAAGGAGGGGCATCCCTGGTTTTTGTGCTATAAGAAACCTGATGGATGGACCCCCCAGAATCGTCACCAGGATGGCGGCGCGCGGAAGAACCAGAAAAACGGCGCGAGCATGGTCGCTGATTTGTCCGACAACAACCCGAAGAGCAACGGCGGTGCGGAGAAGAAGGAGCGCACCGCGGGCCAGTTGTTCCATATTGGAGAGCAGGGGGAGCAAGGAGACGCATCTGCCAAGGTTGGAGCAGAGCTGCACCCTCTGGACAATTGGGTGTTGGACACGGGCGCTGCTTGGACGATGACGCCGCGCAAGGACCTGCTGGACCACGTACGAGCTGCACCGATCAACGAGGTGTGCTCCGCCTCTGGACACGCGCTGAAGGTGGCTGGTGCGGGACGAGCTGCGTTTAAGGGAGCGGATGGCAAGCCGGTGGTGCTGCACGACGTTCTCCTCGTTCCTGAACTCAAGGCCAACCTCATCTGCCTCCGTAAGCTTGGCAAGGCTGGGGTGAGCACTAGCACGGATGGGGCACGCACTTACAAGGGGCAGCTGGGCAATCGGGTGCTTTGGGACCCAAAGCAGCACCACTATGTCAACAAGTGACAAAGGCAAAGCGGCCCCTGATTGCCTAGCTGCCCCTTGAAAGTGCGTGCCCCATCCGTGCTAGTGGTCACCCCAGCCTTGCCAAGCTTACGGAGGGAGATGAGGTTGGCCTTGAGTTCAGGAACGAGGAGAATGTCGTTCAGCATCACCGGCTTGCCATCTGCTCTCTTAAACGCAGCTCGTCACGCACCAGCCACCTTCAGCGCGTGTCCAGAGGCGGAGCACACCTCCTTGATCGGTGCAGTCTGGTATATCTTAACAGAATGTAGCGGGCGAGGAAACGACAAGACGACCAACTGCCCGGGGCAAAAAAAAAAACCCCATATGGATGGCATGACATTCGCGAGCCTAAACCCTAAAATTTTAGGGTTGAGGCTCCCGAATGGCATGCCGATCGCTTTGGGGTTTAGTTTTTTACTGCCCGGGTCAGGGTAACGCTCCCAAAAGTGCCACCCCCGAGCGTCACCTTGGGCAAAACGGAGCATCACCCCCGATTCCGTTGAGAGATACAGCGCGTACGTGGTCCAGCAGGTCCTTGCGCAACGTCATCGTCCAAGCAGCGCCCGTGTCGAACACCCAATAGTCCAGGGGGTGCAGCTCTGCTCCAAACTTGGCAAGGGTGTCTCCTTGCTCCCCCTGCTCTCCAATATGGAAGAACTGGCCCGCGGTGCGCTCCTTCTTCTTTTCCGCACCGCTGTTGCTTTTCGGGTTGTTGTCGGACGAATCGGCGACCATGTTCGCGCCGTTTTTCTGGTTCCTCCTCGCGCCGCCATCCTGCTGACGATTCTGGGGGGTCCATCCATCGGGTTTCTTATAGCATAAAAACCAGGGGTGCCCCTCCTTCTGACAATACCAGCAATTCCCTTTCATTTTGCCGCCAGTACCCGACGTCCAGATTTCGCACCGCGACCCCAACCGGTACCTCCTTGTTGGTCGTTGGAGTCGTGTCCTTCTTTGCACCGCCTCCAACACCACCAAAGCCACGTTCTCCGGGACGTCGGCTCTCTTGCATACCGTAGCCGCTGCTGCCGTCGTCTCCACCCCTCAGTTGGCGGCCACGGAAGTCCTCCTCCTGAATGTTTGTCTCCACCCACTCGAGTGTCCACGAGCTCTGGATCTGCGGCACGCTCAATTCGCTCGTGAATTGAAGCCACGATTCCGGCAGCAGCGAGAGCATCTTCAAGCACTTGGTCTGCTCCGGGTAGGTAATTTCCGCGGTCGCCAACTTCGCATAGAGGTCGCGCATCTTGTCCAGGACAGGTTGCACCGGCTCTCCCTTGCTCAGGCGCAACGCGGACAGCTCCCTCTCCAACATCAACGTTGCAACAACGGAGGTCGGGGCGTGCAGCTCCTTCAATACGGTCCACGCCTTCGGACCACACTCAACCTCCGGCAGCAGGTGCATGACGTGGTGACACTGGTTCCGCTCAAAATTTTGCGACATCAAATAGTAGCCAGCCGAGGAGCGCTCGTGCCATTCTTCCTGCAGCATGGGGTCACTCGATCTAGGCTCCTCCCCAATCATTAGTTTCAGCAATCCAATCTGACTTAAGTAAAGTTGCATCTTCCAGGCCCAATCATCATAGCCCTCACAATTAAACATCTCGACGGTGGAGTTCTTCAGCACCTCCTTGACCAGCGAGCCCTGGTTTGTTCGTGCTCCCTTTGGCGCTGAAACACGAGAATCTTGGCTGCCGTTACGATCTTGGGCCGAAGATTCACCAGCTCATGTCGATGTGTTGCCCGCCATAGCTACCTATAACGAGGATCACTATAACGCAGCTCGGATACCAGTTTTGTTGGTGTAAGGGCCTAAAAAGACTCAGGCTATTAAGACTTAATCAAACTTAAAACCTCTCCTCGGGGTCACCTCCAAGGGTCCTTGGGTGCCTTGTACAAGATCATCCCTTATCCTCGGGTCCGAGTTTGTAGAGAGAGGAGTCAAGAATGACTTAGCCAAAATAACAAGGGTACCTTGAACGTCGCGCAGCGTATCGTGCAGACCGTCGATCGGATAAAGCTGAGAATTTCCTATATCGAAGCTCGCTCCGAGAACTTTGAAGTGAACCAAGTTGTCTCGCGAAAAGCTCTGCCATTACGAAGTTATGGCTCGGACAGCGTTTGCCTAGAATTAGGATGCTAGCGTACTAGCGTTGACTCGGGTAGCATTTCGCCGTCGCACCGCATAGAAACGAAATTCCAGGAAGGGAGGAATTCGCTTGAATCAAATTGATTATATCCAGGTACAGACAGAGAAGGAATAAATAGTTCTAGCTAGCAAGGACCTTGGGAATAAACCTTGGAACAACCAGGGATGATCCCAAAAACTTCCAAGCAACAGAACCAACCTGGCTGGACAAAACAGCAGGTGTTAGGTTGGTAAACAACCTCTGGTCCTGTTTTTTCAATCTGGGAAAACAACAACCAGGTTCAGGTCCTAAAAAACAGAACCTGATTTGTCTTGGCCTAACTAGCCCAATGCTGGTTCCGCTGGTTTCCCCTGGTCCTGTAGCATGCAGATACAAACGAACAACATCCAACCTTCACCTAAATTTTACGCCTATAGTGCCTTCCCTGCTATACTATAGTCAACCAAATAAAACGGTACAATTTCGAGTTCGATAAAACTGAATCTGCGCAATCAATTCAACAGTACCGCAAAGCTTCCATCTTGGGTTCCTTTGCGAGCTCGTCCTTTCTACTTGTACTGTTCATAGCGCGTACAATGTTGTGCCGAAGCGCACAATGCGCGAGTACCTGCAAATGCTTCAAGCAAACAAACATACGAACATTCCATTCACACCCAAATGCATTCGCACATGCATACTCGTACAAACAGATGGCAGGATGTCGTGCAATATGACTTTGCACCAATTCCTCCTCCATAATATTTGTCCGCACCCACTCGAGTGTCCACGAGCTCTGATTCTGCGGTAGGCTCAATCCGCTCGTGAATTGAAGCAACAATTTCGGCAGCAGCGAGAGCATCTTCAAGCACTTGCTCTGCTCGGGGTAGGTGATTCCCGCGGTCGTCAACTTCGTGTACAGATTGCGCATCTTGTGCACGACAGGTTGCATCGGCTCTCCTTCGCTCAGGCGCAACACGGACAGCTCCCTCTCCAGCATCAATGTTTCAACAACGGAAGTTGGGGCATGCAGCTCCTTCAACACGGTCCACGCCTTCGGACCGCACTCAACCTTCGGCAGCAGGTGCATAACGTGGTGACGCTGGTTCAGCTCCAAACTCTGCGACATCAAATAGTAGCCAGCCAATGAGTGCTCGTCCCAAGCTTCCTGCAGCGTGGGGTCACTCGGTCTAGGCTCCTCCCCTATCATTAGTTTCTGCAAACGGATCTAACGAAAATACAATTGTATTTTCCAGGCCCAATCATCATAGCCCTCACCATTGAACTTTTCGACAGTGAAGTTCTTCAGCACCTCCTTGATCAGCGAGCCCTGGTTTGTTCGCGCTCCCCTTGGCGCTGAAACACCAGAATCTTGGCTACCGCTACGATCTTGGGCTGAAGATTCACCAGCTCCTGACGAGGTGTTGCCCGCCATAGCTATCTATAACGAGGATCACTACAACGCAGCTCTTATACCAGCTTGTTGGTATAAGGACCTAATAAACTCAAGCTATTAAAACTTCATCAAACTAAACCTCTCCTCGGGGTCACCTCCAAGGGTCCTTGGGTGCCTGGTACAAGACCAGCCCCTATCCTCGGGTCCGAGTTTGTAGAGAGAAGGATCAAGAGGGACTTAGTCAAAACAGCAAGAGTACCTTGAATGTCGTGCAGCGTCTCCTGCAGACCGTCGATCGGATTAAGGTGAGAATTTCCTATATCGAAGTTCGCTCCAAGAGAAGAATGTCGTCCACGTAGACCAGAAACAGCACCAGCTTCTCCCACTCCCCCTCCAGAAAGAGGCTCTCATCACAGCTGCTCGTCTTGAATCCCATCTCCTCTAAAAGAGCTACCAAATTCTGGTACCAGCACCGTGGCGCCTGCTTCAAGCCGTAGATGGACTTTTTGTTGGGTGCAAATTCTCATTGCACGACATCCTATCATCTGTTTGTACGAGTATGCGTGTGCGAATGCATTCGGATGTGAATGGAATGTTCGTGTGTTTGTTTGTTTTCGCAATTTTCGCTTGAAGCATTTGCAGGTTCTCGCGCATTGTCGGCTTCGGCACAACATTGTACGCGCTATGAACAGTACAAGCAGAAAGGACGAGCTCACAAAGGAACCCAAGATGGAAGCTTTACGGTACGGTTGAATTGATTGCGCATATTTAGTTCTATCCAACTCGAAATTGTACAGTTTTGTTTGGTTGGCTATAGTGTAGCAGGGCACGCACTATAGGGGTACAATTTAGGTGAAGGTTGGATGTTGTTTGTCTGTATCTACATGCTACGGGGCCAGGGGAAACCAGTGGAACCAGCATTTGGCTGGTTGGGCAAAGACAAAACAGGTTCTGTTTTTAGGACTTGAACCTGGTTGTTATTTTCCCAGGTTGGAAAAAACAGAACCAGAGGTTGTTTACCAACCTACCACCTGCTGTTTTGTCCAGCCAGTTTGGTTCTGTTGCTTGGAATTATTTGGGATCATCCTTGGTTGTTCCCAGGTTTATTCCCAAGGTCATTGCTAGCTAGAACTATTTATTCTTTCTCTGTTTGTACCTGGATATAATCAATTTGATTAAAGCAAATTCCTCCCTTCCTGGAATTTCGTTTATACGCGGTGCGACTGCGGAATGCTACCTGAGTCAACGCTAGTACGCTAGCATTCCAATGCTAGGCAAACGCTTTCGGACCCATAACTTCGTAGTGGCAGAACTTTTTGCAAGGCAACTTGGTTCATTTTAAAGCTCTTGGAGCGAGCTTCGATATAGGAAATTCTCAGCTTAATCCGATCGACGGTCTGCACGATACGCTGTGCGACGTTCAAGGTACTCTTGTTCTTTTGGCTAAGTCATTCTTGACCCCTCTCTCTACAAACTCGGACCCGAGGATAGGGGCTGGTCTTGTACCAGGCACCCAAGGACCCTTGGAGGTGACCCCGAGGAGAGATTTTAAGTTTGGTAAAGTCTTAATAGCTTGAGTTTATTAGGCCCTTACACCAACAGTTGGTGTCACCAAGTCGACGCCCTCTGCAGGTCGACCTTCCTGAAGTCGGCGCCACTCTGAAGTCGGTGCCCATGCAGTGGCCCCTGTGTAGGTGTACCTCCTTGTTATCCAGCTCTCCCAGTGCTGCAAGTCTGCTGCTCCCCTCACACCTGACCAAGAAGTCAGCTCTGCCCAAGCGAGGACGGTGCCAACACACAACTCCCGTTGACAAGGTTGAAGACGACGTATCTCGACCGGTGCACAACAAAGGTGGCGTTAACGAGGAGGTTGACGGCGGCGTCCAAGTCGGCGGCAGCTAGGGCACGAGGCAGGGAGGAGTGAGTAGGTCCTCCGACGGCGGTGTTGGCGGCGGGACGCAAGCGCGGGTGCAGCGGTCGACGGTGGCCACAGGCAGCCCGCACGGCGACGCCGGTGGACGGCGCCACTCTCCCAAGCAAAGCAGTGTGAGGTCGACGTTGGTGACCCATGTGACGGCTGATGGAATTGCGCCAGCGTGTGGGTATTGCGTCGCTGCAAGGTCGGCATGACCTTATCACGTGGAGGGAGTCGATTGAGGGCGTGTCCCACTTTGGGTCAATAGTACTGTTCATGTCATCCGAGATTCCTAGACGACCAATAGAATCCATTTCAGCAACACTACTGGAATATCATTTGTCGTCCAAGAATCTCGGATGACATGAACAGTACTCTTGACCCAAACTACGTCGCCCCGACAAAGCGGAGCCGTCAGCAGGGGCAACAAGGGAAGTCGGGCAGAGGTGGTAGCGAAAGTGGGAGGTCGGTGAAGGACGCCAACCAGATGAAGTTGGCTCGGGATGGCGGTGAGGAGGTAATATTTGACGACATGAGTGGTGGGTCTGTCGTGACCCTGACCATCTCTGCCTCAATTTCTCGACCGCGAGAAGTCCGACGTCGACTACAAGACGGGCCGTGGGAGGTCGGTCGGTCGTCGTCCACGTCAGGAGAGCAAGCCGCTCAAGGAAAAGCAGTCGACGAAGTCGACAACGTCGGCGAAGGACGCTGACTTCTCTTCTGGCGGCAAGTAGCGAGGCGACGAGGAGGCGCCGTGCTCGCTGGTCGGCGTCGTGGAGCCGACAATCTTGCTGGCAGATTGCTTGGCGGTGGCGGTGGCGGCCGCCGAGCAGGCAAACCCGGCTGTGGTTTTGCTTGACAGCGGCTGCTCGCACCACCTGATGGGGACGAAGGAGGCTTTCGTCGATCTGGGGCCGAGCGTTGACGTGAAGCATGTGCGTAGCTTCAATGGGGTGCTCCAGACCGTCCAAGGCCTCGGCACCGTCGCTTTGCAAAGGGAGGCCGGGAAGCAGGTCCGCATCCCCGACGTACTCTACGTGTCGGGCATGCAGGCGAACCTACTCTCGGCCGGCCAGCTAAAGGATAGCGTCGTGCGGCTGCAGGACGACGGCGATGAGATGCTGCTTATCTCAGCGGCGGGGGACGTGCTTAGTCCGACGAAGTAGACCAGAGGGGTCCTTGGTATCGACCTCTGCACTTGCACAAGGAAGCCGACGACGGCAACGACAGAGACAGTGGCCCTGCAGACGATCGTCTTGGCGACGAAGTCGACGCCGGATAGGAGGCACGCGAGGCTCACGTACGTCAGCATCGACACCATCACGAGCTCGGTGAAGCATGAAGTCGCAACCGGCATGGACATCAAACAGTCGACCGGGGCCGAATTCCTATGCGTCTCGTCTGTGGGTGGGAAGTTGGCGCGACACACCTTCCCCGACAAGGGATCGGATGCCACGACGCCCTGGCCATTTTACACATCGGCTTGTCCGGTCCATTCTGGGTGGCCGCCAAGGCCGGTCGCCAAGAAGTCGGACGTGCTGCGTGAGTTCGAGAAGCGGCTGCTCGTGGTGGAGAAGCAGGCGAAGAAGTCGGTGCTGATACTCCGCTTAGACAGTGGAGGGGAGTTCATCGGGAGAGCCTTCACCGAATTTGTGGGCAAGAAGGTATCGTCCTTGACTTGACCTGCCCATACACTCCGCAGCAGAACGGCATGGCGGAGCGGGAGAAGAAGACGGTGGTCGATTCAGTGCAAACGATGCTGCTGCACATAAGAGTGCAGCACCACCGGTGACACCTCGCCCTGCGGCAGGCCGTCTGGGTGCGCAACTGCCTGAACCCTAAACCATGTCGTTGAAGAAGTGGAAGTTGGAGCACGGCCCAGCATCGGGACAAATGCAGACCAACCCACCGTCGAGCTACTCCACAGCGACGTTTCCGCTGCTCACCGAGGTCGACGAGCCGGATGACGAAGACATCGAGGACAACCAACCCACTCTTCCTCCCCCTGTTTCCGTTGTCCCACCTTTTGTTGCCGACTTCCAGAAGCCGACGCCGACGCCGGCCACCGGCGATGAGGGGAGCCTTGGGGCATCGCATGTGGTGCCAGCCAGTGGCATCGCCGACGGCCGGCGTGGCGTTGAACAAGTCGGCGTGGTAGAGAAGCCCCGACCTCAGGGGAGCCTACGACGAGAGAGCAGGGGGCAGTGAAGCTGGGAGCTGCTGGCAAAGGAGAAGTCGGATGAGGAGCTGAAGACAGGGGAGAAGTCCGCCAAGCAGCCGATGAGATCGGTGAAGACGACGACGTCCAAGGGGAGCAGACGGCGGGGGAGGGATCCACCGGCAGCGACGCGGTAGAGGTCCAGATCGACAAGCCTGAACAGCGGCGTTCAGGCCGACTTCGAAGGCCGCCAGAGCAGCCTGCCTGCCGCCCGTCGCCTTCACAATGCTGCACGACGACTCCGAGGCCAACGTCGACCTGCCCGAGCTCGACCTCGACGTGTACGCCGACCCCGAGCACGATGACAGTGGAGAAGTCGTTGGCGAGCTGTAAGGGCAAGGCGACGAAGGCCGCCATGGACGAGAAGATCCGCAGCCTCATCCGCTTGATAAGATCAATGACACCTATGTGGCCCCGCTGCGGCCCCGCTTAGGCCCCGCTGCGGCCCCGCTACGGCCCCACTTCGGCCCCATCGACCCCTCTACGGCCCCACTCACCCCTGCGGCCGGCCGCCACCTGCGACCTCGCCACCACCTGCGACCCCGCCTCCCAGCGCCCGCAACGCCGAGCAGCCGAACCGCCGGCCATCTGAGCCGCCTGACCTCCCGAGCCGCCCAGCAGCCGAGCCGCCCGTTAGCCGAGCCGCCCAGCACCGTGCAGCCGAGCCGCCCAGCAGCCGAGTCGCCCAGCAGCCGAGCCGCCCGACAGCCGAGCCACCCCGCACCAGCAGGTGTTGAGACAGAGAGTGCGGAGCCTGGGGGTGCTGAGCCTGCGGGTGCGGAGCCTGGAGGTACTGAGCCTGAGCGTGCGGAGCCTGGAGGTGCTGAGCCTGGGGGTGCTGAGCCCGAGTGTGCTGAGCTTGGAGGCCCTTTGGGTGTCTTGTCGCGGCCGGAGTCTCTCTCTCCACTGCAGATGTGCGAGTGGTTTTCTAGGCGCTGGAGCCTCCGGAGTGGTGCTGCTGCAGCTGGAGCTGCTGGAGGTGCTGGAGCCGCTAGTCCTAGAGGTGCTCGTACTGGAGCTGCTGGGGCTGGAGGTACTACTGAAGCTGCTGGAGGTACTGGTGCTGCTGGAGCTGAAGCTGCTTGAGGTACTAGAGCAGCTGGAGCTGGAGGTGCTTCTGGAGCTGGAGCTTGAAATGCTGCTAGAGCTGGAGCTGCTGGAGCTGGAGGAGGGAGAGGGGCAGTGCGGTAGGGGAAGAGACGGAAAAAAGGGAACCGACTCATCAAGCTCTCCTCATGCGCCGTTTCCTGTGTCTTAGCTTTGTCCCTGATGCGCCTTGCTAGCAGTTTTACCACCCCACCTTGCGCCGTGTCCTGCCCTCTCAGGACGTGACGTTTGACGAGTCAGTTCCATTTTACCATCTCTTCCCCTACCGCTCTGCCCCTCTCCCTCCTCCGCCGCTCTTCCTAGCACTTGGTCCTCCTCCGGTAGACCCCCTCCCCCCTCAGGGTCTTGCTCCCTCAGGTGTGTCCCAGGAAGACCCTGTCGAGCCTGTCGAGGTAGTTGTCGACTCTGGTGCTGCTAGAGGTGGTGCATCTGGGGGTGCTGAGCCTGCGGGTGCGGGGCCTGGGGGTGCTGAGCTTGAGCGTGAGGAGCCTGGGGGTGCTGAGGCTGGGGGTGCTGAGTCTGAGGGTGCGAAGCCTTGGGGTGCTGAGCCTGGGGGTGCTGAGTCAGAGAGTGCGGAACCATGGGGTGTTGAGCCTGCAGGTGCGGAGCCTGGGGGTGCTGAGCGTTAGCGTGCGGAGCCTGGGGGTGCTGAGCCCGAGTGTGCTGAGCTTGGAGGCCCTTCGGGTGTCTTGTCGTGGCCGGAGTCTCTCTCTTCACTGCAGCTCCGCGGGTGGTTTGCTAAGTGCTGGAGCCTCCGGAGTAGTGCTACGGGAGCTGGAGCTGCTGGAGGTGCTAGAACCGCTAGTCTCGGAGGTGCTCGTATTGGAGGTACTTGAGCTGCTGGGGTTGGAAGTACTTTTGGAGCTGCTGGAGGTGCTGGTGCTGCTGGAGCTGGAGCTGCTAGAGGTGCTGCTGGAGTCGGAGCTGGAGGCGCTGGAGCTGTTTCTGCTGGTGGTACTGCTGGTGCTGGATCTAGTGGTGCTGTAGGAGCTGGAGCTGGAGGTGCTGGAGCTGGTCCTGCTGGTGGTGCTGCAGGAGATGCAGGTGGAGGCGCTGGAGCTGTTCCTGCAGGTGGTGCTGCTGGTGCTGGGGCTAGTGGTGCTGCAAGAGTTGGAGCTGGAGACCCTGGAGTTGGGGGTGCTGGAGCTGTCTCTGCTGGTTCTGGTGGTGTTTCACGGCCGCAGCCGTACTTTGTTCCACTCCTTCAGCAGGTCCTTGGTCTCCCGCCTTCTGCTGGTCCTACTTCTCCCTTACTGTGTCCACCGCATGACCAGTCGCAGTCGTAGCTACAGCCAGCCTCCCCACAGCCCGGTCCTTCTCCTTACACTGGGTTGACCGGAGGCCTTGCTGAGCGTCGTGAGCCTGTGTCTCGTCCTGCGTCGCCTGTTTGCGCTGCTCGCACTAGTCGTCGTGTTCCGCGTCCGCGTCCTCCTCCTCTCCCCGACACGCACCAGATGGCACTTCGTCCTTCCTCTGTTCCACTTCGTGTCCCTCTACCGTCTCCTCCTGCGTCCTCCCTTGCTGACGGTCCAAATCCGGAGTGTGACTCCCTTCGTGCTGCTAGTCCTACTGTCACACGTCTCCTGGCCACTGTTGTCACTGACCCTTCCTTTGAGTCCACTGCTGCGTCTGCCTTAGTTGCTGAGCTCGTCAACTTTGCTACTCGCTGTCGTCAAGACTACGCTGCTAGCCTTGTTGCTGAGTTTGAGTCTGTCTGTCCTCCATCCGTCGGGGGTGAGTGTGCTCTTGACACGAACGTCCTTGAGGACAGGCTGGAGGACTTTGAGTGCTTTGCAGCTACTGTACCTCATCTCGTGTCCATGCTGATTGCACTTGAGGGAGACCCGGATGCACCAGACATCCCGCCACCCCCCCTCTTACGCAGAGGCCATAGAGGGTCCGTACTCCTCTCAGTGGCAGTCAGCCATGGACGCAGAGATGGCATCCAAGAAGTCCACAGGCACTTACGTCGACGAGGTTCCCCCTCCTGGGCGAACATCGTCGGTGGAATGTGGATTTTTAGGGTGAAGCGGCCGCCGGGTTCTCCGCCTGTCTTCAAGGCGCGTTACGTTGCTCGAGGCTTCAATTAGTGACAAGGGGCTGACTTCTTCCATACCTTCTCCCCGACCCCGAAGATGACCACTCTTTGGGTTCTGCTGCACGTCGCTGCTCAGCGTGACTACGAGCTTCACTTTCTTCACTTCAGTACTGCTTTCCTACAGGGCAGCCTGCACGAGGAGATCTGGCTGCGCCGCCCACCTGGCTTCACTGGGTCGTTTCCTCCTGGTACCCAGTGGAGCCTCTGGTGGCCAGTCTACGGTCTTCGCCAGGCGCATCGCGAGTGGCATGACACAATGAGGATGACTCTTGCGGCTCTTGGCTTGACTCACTCCACTGCTGACCCGTCGCTGTTTCTACGCATTGACACTTCTCTGCCGCCGTTCTACCTCCTCGTGTACGTAGACGACTTGGTTTTTGCCACTGCTGACACTGAGGCTCTAACTCTAGTGAAGTCGGAGCAACAGAAGAGACACACGTGCACAGACCTGGGTGAGCCGCGCAGCTATCTTGGCTTGCAAATCAGCCGGAACAGAGCACGGCACACCATTACCTTGACTCAGTCTCACATGGTGCAGCAGGTCCTTCAGCGCTTCGACTTCCAGTACTCCTCGGAACAGAGTACTCCTCTGCCTACGGGGCACTCGCTCTTAGCTCTGCCTTCGGATGAGTCCGTAGAGCCAAGTGGCCCATATCCAAAGCTTGTGGGCTGCCTCATGTACCTGATGACCTGCACTCGACCTAACCTTGCTTACCCTCTTAGCATCCTGGCACGCTACGTTGCGCCCGAGAGACACCGACCAGCGCACTGGAAGGCCGCTAAGAGGGTGATGCGCTACTTGTGCAGTACGTCGGGCATGGGGCTTGTGCTTGGAGGACGTGGTCCAGTTGTCCTCACTGGTCACGCAGACGCTTCTTGGGTTGACGACTTGGCTACGCAGCGGTTGTCACAGGGTTACACCTTCAGCCTTGGCCCCGGTTCTGTCTCGTGGCGGTCTACCCACTCGTCTTCTGTTCTCAGCTCCAGTTGTGAGGCTGAGATCTACGCAGGGGCCATGGCTGCACAAGAGTTACGCTAGCTCACCTACCTGCTGACCGACCTGGGAGAGCCGCCTCGATCTCATCCAGTTCTGTACGTCGACAACAAGGCCATGATTGGCTTGTGTCAGGAGCACGGACTAGAGCACAGAACGAAGCACATCACTTTGCGTTACTTCCTGGCTAGAGAGTTGTAGCAGCATGGTCAGCTTCGTCTTGCTTACGTGGCCTCTCAGGCAAACACTGCTGATATCTTCACCAAGGCACTTCCGCCTTGTGATCATCAGCGTTTCTGTACTGTTTTAGCCTCACTTGCTCACTTCTTGACTTTGCTTGTACTGTGATCTATATACTTATACTTGCATGCTTACACTTGCTAGGTTGTGATCACTGTACTGTTTGCTCTCCTTTATATGTAACTCTGCATGTGAACTGGCTTTGTGGCCATTTGCTTGTGCTCGGATTGTGTGGTCACTTCTGACCACCCTGAGCTTGCTTTGCCTTTCTTGACTGGTCTTGTGACCTCTTATTCTCCCCCACTTTGCCTATGGGGGTGTGTCAAACAATGTTTTGCTTGTTGTGTAGGCTGCAGTGGGATAGCCCATATGGGGTACAACCCAAATTAGGGTTTGCTACTTGTACCCATCCTGCTGCTAGTTCATTCATTCCTGTTCATTTTTCTGACAGGGGCTGCGGTAGCCTAGTTTTTGGGTCATTAACTATCACGCATTTCTATGATATACTGGTGTGGTGCATTTCAGCATATCACGTGCATACAAAAGCATTCTCATGCGTGTATTGGTATTATGCATCTATATATCTTGCCTCATCATTACATTCATTTAAGCATGTGTGGCATGTAATTCATTACTAGTATTCATTACATTTACTACATGCAATTATCACAACAACATCAAACAGTAAAAGATAAATTCCGAACAGTATAGCACTTATGCACAAATCTACCACAAGAAAAGATTTCGTGACAAAATTCGTTCAGAAAACTGCTATCAATATTCAAAGGGAAAATGTGTCAATGGTAACTTATATGGGGCACTACGATTTCAACGCGTTTGGTGACTTGCTTAACGCGTTTGGTAACTCGCTTAACACGTTTGGTAACTCGCTTAACATGTTTGGTAACTCGCTTAACGCGTATGGTAATAATACACTAGCAGCACATCACTCGAGTGGTAAGTAGAAGAAACCCTCGCCCAAAATAACCCTGATTCTGGTTTTTCCCGCTCGCGTCAGACTAAATTGGCGTTCTTGAAGCAGAAACCTCTGACACACTCTTGGAGATTCTGACACACTTCTCAAAATTCTGACACACTTTCCGATCGTCAAGCTAATTGCAAAATCGTAAGTGTTGTAAAACAAATTATTATACGTACTGATATTCTAGCGCTCTTTCCACAAACTATTTGTACTGTCGAACTATATATGCTATAGTCTGTTTAGGCTGTAGTGGGATAGTCAATATGGGGTACAACACTTTAGGGTTTCCTACTTGTACTCCTCATGCTTCTCAATGCAATCATTCCTTCCTCAGATTTTCACATGGTATAGAGCAGGTTCCCTAGTGGGAACGCTTCCTAAGGGCCCACCACTAAATTTTTTTTTTTCTGCCCGGAGCGCGCCTCTCTCCTGCCCGAGTCGCACCCCATGTGCCCTCCCTCCTGACGCGTCCCTCGCCCTTAGCGGCCCGTCGCGCCCTCCTCAGGCCCCTAGCGGCCCCTTTCGCGGCCCCTCGCGGCCCCTCTCACGGCCCCGTCGCCACCCTGCCGGCCCCGTTGCCGACCCTAGCGGCCCCGTAGCCGACCCTAGCGGCCCCGTCGCCGCCCTGCCGGCCCCGTCTCCAACCCCTCCGCGGCCCCGTCGCCGCTCTCAGTGGCCCCGTCGCCGCCCTATCGGCCCCGTCGCCGACCCTTGCGGCCCCGTCGCCGCCCTAAGCGGCCCCGTCGCCGCCCTATCGTCCCCGTCGCCGACCCTTGCGGCCCCGTCGCCGCCCTACGCGGCCCCGTCGCCGCCCTACCGGCCCCGTCGCCGCCCTCCGCGGCCGCGTCGCCGACCCTACCGGCCTCGTCGCCGCCCTAAGCGGCCCCATCGCCGACCCTACCGGCCCCGTCGCCGACCCTAACGGCCCCGTCGCCGCTCAACCGACCCCGTCGCCGACCCTCGCGGCCCTGTCGCCGCCCTCAGCGGCCCCGTCGCCGCCCCTTCACGGCCCCGTCGCCGTCTCTCCCGGCCCCTTCAAGGCCGCCAGCAGCCCAGCAGCCAAGGCGCCCGACAGCCGAGCCGCCGAGCCGCCCAGCAGCCGAGCCGCCCAGCCGCCCAGCCGCCGAGCCGCCGAGCAGCCCTTCCTTCCGTCGCGCCCCGGCCCTACTTCCTTGGACTGGTGAGCTCACTCCATGTTAGATCACTGCAGTCATGGCTACCCCTAGTGTCCTTACCTTTGATACTGAGGGTCGTGCTGTTGACTTTGAGGTCTGGGTCGATGACCTCCACCT
Organism: Closterium sp. NIES-65; assembly: GCA_948144175.1. Taxonomy (NCBI): domain Eukaryota; kingdom Viridiplantae; phylum Streptophyta; class Zygnematophyceae; order Desmidiales; family Closteriaceae; genus Closterium; species Closterium sp. NIES-65. The sequence goes on from CANXME010002069.1 coordinate 416,995, forward strand.
GTTCTTACAGTGCGATAGGGCGGACGGCCTCTCACTGTTCGATCTCACCTCTGGTGTCTCTCCTGCCCCGCCTGCTACTGCTGACAGTACTGTTCGCTCACAGTGGGCCACGCGCGATGCTGCTGCCCGTCTTGCTGTGCGTCGCCACTTACCGACCACTGAGCATGCGCACTTTAGCCAGTACAAGAGTGCTAAGACCTTGTACGACGCTGTATTTGCGTGCTACTCTTCCCCTGCCACTGCTGCGCTTAGCCGCCTCATGCTGACGTACCTGTTCCCTGACCTTGCTGCCTTTCCCACAGTCGCTGACCTCATTACGCACCTTCGCACTAGTGACACTCGCAACCGCGCTGCGCTTCCCGCTGAGTTCTGTGCCAAGCACCCCCCCCCCCCCCATGTACATCACCCTCTACTACATAGTCACCCGGCTCCCTGACTCCCTTCGCTTAGTCAGGGACCACTTCCTCTCAGTTTGCCCCACCACACTCACTGTCGACCTCCTCGAGGAGCGCCTCCTAGCAGCAGAAAAGGGCATAGTTGATGTAGGAGCCTCTCGTGGTGACCCCCGCACCCTCGTCTTTGAGGGGTGTTCTCCCTCCCCCCTCTTGCCCTCTGTTGCTTCTGCTGCTGCGGCCGACCTCGTTGGTTTCCAGTCAGTCGGCGCTGCGTCTGTCCCTAGCAGGAAGCGCCGCACCGGCAAGGGCAAGGGGGGCAAGGGCGCTTGGGGGGGCAGTGGGGGCAGTGGAGGTGGTGGTGGAGGCAGTGGAGGAGGTGGGGGTGGTGGTGGGAGTGGTGGTGGGGGTGGAGGTGTCGGTGGCAGCAGTGGAGGCGGAGGAGGCGGCGGTGGTGGCGGAGGGAGCGGAGGCGGCGGCGGTGGCGGAGGCGGCGGAGGTGGCGGAGGTGGCGGAGGTGGCGGTGGAGCTGGTTGCGGCTCTGCACAGAGGAGTGGCTCCGGTGGTGTTCCGCGCCAGCAGCAGCAGCGCAGTCGTGAGACCCCATCCCCTCAGCAGCGTCGTGAGTGGTACGCTGCGCGTCAGCGGGGTGGGGGTACTGGTCCCTGCACCTACGTCCTTCGTACAAGCGACCGCGCTGGTGAGCAGTGCGGGGGCACGCACTCCACCCAGCGCTGCTTCGGCCGCTTGACGGACGCTTGGCGTCATCACTTCCTTGACGCCTCAGAGATCCCTCGCTGGGGAGAGTTGTCTAGGGCGGGGGTAGCTATCTTTGATCTTGAATATGATGCTTTTCTTGCTGCCATGTATGCTGTGACTGCTTGTGATAAGGGTGACTGTTACCTGTGTGTTCCGCCTGACCCGGGCATTGAGGCTGGTGCTCTAGGTGCTGGTGAGGCTGCTACTTCAGGTGCTAGTGCGTCTGCTGCCCCAGTTGCTGGTGAGTCTGCTCTCTCAGGTACTACGTCGGCTCAGGCCTTGCACACCTTCACCCTTGACTCGGGTGCTTCCCGCTCCTTCTTTTGAGACCGCACCACGCTTACGCCGCTTAGTCGGCGGGTTGCGGTCTTCCTGGCGGACCCCTTTGGGGGTTCTGTCCTTGCTAGCTTCTCCACTGTCTTACCGTGTCCGGCAGCCCCCTCTGGCACTCTGTCAGGTATCTACCTCCCCTCGTTCTCTACGAACTTGGTGAGTGGAGCTGCTCTACAGGATCGTGGGGTTGACCAGTTCACACCTGCGAGTCAGCGGGTGACCCACTGTACGTGTGCTCGGACGGGCCGACACTTGGCCACGTTTACCTGTCAGCCGGGGTCGAGCCAATACACATTCACCACTGAGTCTCCTTTGGTTACTGAGTCTGGTCAGGTAGCTGCGTCGGGTCAGGTGTTTGCTGCAGCGTCCAGGGCTGGTCCTGAGTCTGCGCCCTGCTCGTGTCGTCTCCTGTCCCACCAGACTCTCCTTTGGCACCACCGCCTTGGTCACCCCTCCCTGCCTCATCTCTGAGGCATGGCCTCCTGTGTCCTTGTCTCTGGTCTTCCCCGGTCCCTCCCTCCCCTACCTCCGGGGCCGGCCCCTACCTGCGTCCCCTGCGTCGAGGGGTGGCAGCGCGCCGCTCCTCACTCCTCCAAGTTTCCTCCGACAGAGGCTCCTCTACAGACTCTTCACATGGACGTGTTGGGCCCCGCCCGCGTCCGTGGCCAGGGTCACGAGCGTTACTTCCTGTTGGTGGTTGACGACTACTCGCGTTACACCACAGTGTTCCCCTTGCGCAGCAAGGGTGACGTCACTGAGGTGCTGATTGACTGGATCCGCGCAGCTCGTCTCCAGCTCAGAGAGAGTTCCGGCTCGGACTTTCCTGTTCTGCGTCTGCACTCTGACAGAGGCGGAGAGTTTTCCTCTACCCGTCTGGGAGCCTTCTGTCGTGCACAGAGCATCCGCCAGACCTTCACGCTTCGGGCCTCTCCACAGCAAAATAGGATTGCTGAGCGCCGCATTGGCATGGTCATGGACATCGCTCGTACGTCCATGATCCATGCGGCTCCTCCCCATTTTCTGTGGCCGTTTGCGGTTCAGTAAGTAGCGCATCAGCTCAACCTTCAGCCCCGGGTCTCCTTGCAGGAGACCTCCCCCACCTTGCGGTGGACGGGGAAGGTTGGCGATGCGTCTGCGTTTCGGGTCAGGGGATCTCGGGCGTTTGTCCGCGACTTGTCTGGGGACAAGCTGTCCCCTCGTGCTGTTCCCTGCGTCTTCCTTGGCTTCCCCCCTGACGCGCCTGGTTGGCGGTTCTACCACCCCACCTCGCGCCGAGTTTTGTCCTCCCAGGACGTCACCTTTGACGAGTCGGTGCCTTACTACCGTCTCTTCCCCTACCGCACTGCGCCCCTCCCCCCGCCGCCGCTCTTCCTTGCACCAGGTCCTTCCCCGGTAGACCCCCTCCCCCCTCAGGGTCCTGCCCCGTCAGGTGTGTCCCAGGTAGACGCAGTTGAGCCTGTCGAGGTAGCTGTTGACTCTGGTGCTGCTAGGGGCGCTGTGCCTGCGGGTTCCAGGTTTGGGGGTGCGGAGCCTGGGGGTGCTGAGTGTCGGGGTGCTGCGCCTGAGGGTGCTGAGTCTCGGGGTGCTGAGCCTGGGGGCGCTGCGCTTGGGGGTGCTGAGCCTCGGGGTGCTGCGTCTTGGGGTGCTGAGCCTGGGGGTGCCGAGCCTGGGGTAGCTGAGCCTGGGGGTGCGGAGCCTGGGGGTGGTGGCTCTACTCGTATTGCCTCTAGCGGTGCTTCGTCGAGGCGGGAGCTACTCTCTCCGCAGGAGCTGCGCGAGTGGTTTGCCCAGCGCTGGAGCCGTGTTGCTGGAGCTAGAGGTCCTACTGTTGCTGCTCGTCTTGGCGGCTCTGGAGCTATTGGGACTGGGAGTCCTGCTGGAGGTGAACTGGAGCTAGAGCTGCTGGAGCTGCTGGAGCTGGAGCTGCTGGAGCTGGAGCTGCTAGAGCTGGAGCTGCTGGGGGTGTTGGCGCTGGTGGTTCTGCTGGCGCTGGTGATTCTGAGGGTGCTGGAGTTGGCGCTGTTGGAGCTCGAGGTGCTACTAGCGCGGGTGCTGCCGCTGGAGGTACTGGTGCTGTCCCTGCTGGTTCTGGAGGTGCTGCGCGGATGAGGCCGTACTTCGTTCCGCTCCTTGAGCAGGTTCTTGGTCTCCTGCCCTCTAATGGTCCTGCTCCTCCCTTAGCGTGTCCTCAGCCTGTCCAGTCGCAGTCACAGTTACAGCCTGCCTCCCCCCTACCTCCTCCTTCTCCCTACACTGGTCCTACTGGAGGTCTTGCTGAGCGTCGTGAGCCTGCGTCTCGTCCTGCGTCACCTGTTCGTGCTGCTCGCACTAGTGGTCGTGCTCCGCGTCCGCGTCCTCTTGCGGTCCCCGGCACACACCAGATGGCACTGTGTCCTTCCACTGCTCCTCTGCGTGTCCCGTTGTCGTCTCCTCCAGAGTCTTCTCTTCCTGCTCTTGCTGACCCTGAGTCTGACTCTCTTCATGCTCCCAGTCCTACTGTCACGCGTCTCCTAGCTACATTTTTTACTGACCCTTCTTTTGAGTCCACTGCTGTGTCTGCCTTAGTTGCTGAGCTTGTCGACTTTGCTGCTCGATGTCGTCTAGACTACGCCGCTAGTCTTGTTGCTGAGTCTGAGTCCGTCCGTCCTCCGTCCGTCAAGGGTGAGTGTGCTCTTAGCACAGACGTCCTTGAGGACAGGCAGGAGGACTTCCAGTGTTTTGCTGCTGCTTTGCCTCATCTCGTGTCCACGCTGATTGCCCGTGAGGGAGACCCGGATGCACCAGACATCCCGACTCCTCGATCGTACGCTGAGGCGATCGAGGGTCCCTACTCCTCACAGTGTCAGTCAGCCATGGACGCAGAGATGGCTTCTTGGAAGTCCAGAGGCACCTACGTTGACGAGGTTCCCCCACCTGGGGCGAACATCGTCAGTGGCATGTGGATTTTCAGGGTGAAGCGGCCGCCGGGTTCTCCGCCTGTCTTCAAGGCGCGTTACATGGCTCGAGGCTTCAGTCAGCGGCAGGGAGTTGACTACTTTCAGACCTTCTCTCCCACCTCGAAGATGACCACTCTTCGGGTACTGCTGCACATTGCTGCTCACCGTGACTACGAGCTGCACTCTCTTGACTTCAGCACAGCTTTCTTGCAGGGCAGCCTGCACGAGGAGATCTGGTTGCGCCGCGCACCTGGCTTCACTGGGTCTTTCCCTCCTGGTACCCAGTGGAGTCTCCGGCGTCCAGTCTACGGTCTCCGCCAGGCGCCGCGTGAGTGGCACGACACACTGAGGACTACGCTTGCGGCTCTTGGGTTTGCTCCTTCTACTGTCGACCCGTCGCTGTTTCTGCGCACCGACACCTCTCTGCCGCCGTTCTACATCCTCGTGTACGTCAACGACTTGGTCTTTGCCACAGCTGACACTGCTGGACTCGCCTACGTGAAGTCCGAGCTGCAGAAAAGACACACGTGCACAGACCTGGGTGAACTGCGCAGCTACCTTGGCTTGCAGATCACCCGGGACAGAGCACGCCGCACCATTACTCTGACTCAGTCACACATGGTGCAGCAGGTCCTTCAGCGCTTCGGCTTCACGTACTCCTCGCCTCAAGCCACTCCTCTGCCTACTCGCCACTCGCTCTCAGCTCTGCCTTCGGATGAGTCCGTAGAGTCGAGTGGCCCGTACCCAGAGCTTGTTGGCTGCCTCATGTACCTGATGACCTGCACACGACCTGACCTTGCATACCCTCTTAGCATCTTGGCACGCTATGTTGCTCCTGGGAGACACCGACCAGAGCACATGGCTGTAGCGAAGAGGGTGTTGCGCTACGTGTGCAGTACGTCGGGCATGGGGCTAGTGCTTGGAGGGCGACGTCGAGTAGTCCTCACAGGTCACGCTAACGCTTCTTGGGCTGACGACCAGGCTACGCAGCGGTCGTCACAGGGTTACACCTTCAGCCTTGGTTCCGGCTCTGTCTCGTGGCGGTCTATCCGCTCGTCTTCTGTTCTCGGCTCCAGCTGTGAGGCCGAGATATACGCAGGGGCCATGGCTGCAGAGGAGTTACGCTGGCTCACGTACCTGCTGACTGACCTAGGAGAGCCGCCTCGTTCTCCTCCAGTTCTGTACGTAGACAACAAGGCCATGCTGGCCTTGTGTCAAGAGCACAAACTAGAGCACAGAACGAAGCACATTGCTCTTCGCTACTTCCTTGCTCGTGAGCTGCAGCAGCGGGGTCAGCTGCGCCTTGCTTACGTGGCCTCTGAGGCCAACACTGCTGATATCTTTACCAAGGCACTTCCGCCTTGTGATCATCAGCGCTTTTGTACTTTGCTAGGTCTTGTACCTACTTGGCCTCACTTGCTCACCTCTTGACGTTGCTTGTACTGTGATCTATATATACCTGCACTTGCATGCATACTCTTGCTAGGTTGTGATTACTGCCTTGCTTGTTCTTCTTGATGTATAACTCTGCTTGTGAACAGGCCTTGTGGCCTTGTGCTTGTGCTCAGAATGTTTGGTGACGTTTTGATCCACCCTGGGCTTGTCTTGCTTCTCTTGACTGGTCTTTTGACCCCTTGTTCTCCCCCACTTTGCCTATGGGGGTGTGTCGAACTATATATGCTATAGTCTGTTTAGGCTGTAGTGGGGTAGTCAATATGGGGTACAACACTTTAGGGTTTCCTACTTGTACTCCTCATGCTGCTCAATGCAATCATTCCTTCCTCAGATTTTCACATGTACTTAATTCTATTGTGATGCCGGGGCAAACAAATCTGTTCCCCTTTGAGATGGTGAATGAATTTGAGAGCATCAACCCTAAACTCATTCCTACAAGGCGTTTATGATTCTTTTAAAAAAAATGAAACATGTAATTTTTAAGAGGTGTATTGTTCCCACATGTAAAAAAATGGCCAACGTTACAGTAACTACAAAATAGTAAAATCCGCGGGGTCCTTGCTGTCACAAAATAGGAAAAGAGAAACAGGACAGTACTGGGTTTGTATTGGCAAAACCTAACAGGACTGTACCTCATAAGGAGTGCCCCACTATAGCCTACAATTTAGTTCTGACACACCCCCATAGGCAAAGTGGGGGACAAGCAAGAGAACGAAGCAAGGTCAAGCTCAGGGTGGATCACAACATCACCACCCAGTCCGAGCACAAGCAAGTGGCCACAAGGCCTGTCCACATGCAAAGCTATATAAAGGAGAGCAAACAGTACAGTGATCACAACCTAGCATGAGTAAGCATGCAGGAATATGTATATAGATCACAGTACAAGCAAAGTCAAGAGGTGTGCAAGTGAGGCAAGGTAGGCACAAGACCTAACAAAGTACAAAAACGCTGATGATCACAAGGCTGAAGTGCCTTGGTAAAGATATCAGCAGTGTTGGCCTGAGTGGCCACGTAAGCAAGACGAAGCTGACCACGCTGCTGCAACTCTCGAGCAAGGAAGTAGCGCAGAGCAATGTGCTTCGTTCTGTGCTCAAGTCTGTGCTCCTGACACAAGGCAATCATGGCCTTGTTGTCGATGTACAGAACTGGAAGAGAACGAGGCGCCTCTCCCAAGTCGGTCAGCACGTACGTGAGGACATGGCCACTACGTAGATCTCAGCTCACAACTAGAGCTGAGAACAGAAGACAAGCGAGTAGACCGCCACGAAAAAGAGCCGGAACCAAGGCTGAAGGTGTAACCCTGTGACGACCGCTGCGTAGCCAAGTCGTCAACCCAAGAAGCGTCTGCGTGACCAGTGAGGACAACTCGAGGCCGTCCTCCAAGCATGAGCCCGATGCCCAACATACTGCACAGGTAGCGCAACACCCTCTTAGCTGCATCCATGTGCTCTGGTAGGTGTCTCCCATGAGCAACATAGCGTGCGAGGATGCTAAGAGGGTATGCCAGGTCAGGTCGAGTGCGGGTCATGATGTATATGAGGCAGCCCACAAGCTCTGGGTACGGGCCACTCGGCTCTACAGACTCATCCAAAGGCAGAGCTGAGAGCGAGTGGCGAGTATACAGAGGAGTGGCCTGAGGCGAGGAGTACATGAAGTTGAAGCGCGGAAGGACCTGCTGCACCATGTGTGACTAAGTCAAGGTAATCGTGCGTCGTGCTCTGTCCCGGGTGATCTGCAAACCAAGATCGTTGCGCAGCTTACCCTGGTCTGTGCACGTGTGTCTCTTCTGCAGGAAACGACCCAGTGAAGCCAGGTGGGCCGGCGCAGCCAGATCTCCTTGTGCAGGCTGCCCTGTAGGAAGGCTATGCTGAAGTCAAGAGAGTGAAGCTCGTAGTCACGCTGAGCGGCGACGTGCAGCAGCACCCGAAGAGTGGTCTGTCTAACTATATCATGGGCCCACCTAATCGCGCCCCGTCCTAGCCTGCTCGTAGCGAACTTACCTTAGGACTTGCCTGTAGACCCCCCTCCCCCCCGTCGCCATTCGCATGTCGGATGTTTCCCCCCGTCGATCGCGGCCGTTTTCATTTTTTTTTCTCCCCCGACGTCCGTCAACCGTCGCGGCTGTTCCTTAACGGGCCCCACGGCCTTTCGTTAGCGGGCCCCGCGGCCCTTCGTTAGCGGGCCCCGCGGCCCTTCCTTCGTGGGCCCAGAGGTCTCTTCGCTAGCGTGCCCCGCGGCCCCGTCATTAGTTGCACGCACGCACAGAAGCAACCGCGCGCACAAGTGACCCGTCCCCCCACCCGTTTCCCACCGTCGTCACCGCCGCCCCACCCGTTAGACACGGCCCCACCCGCTGCCTTACCCGCCGCCCACCGTGTTAGCCGTCACCTCACCCGCGATCTGCCGCCCCACGAGCAGAAAACAGCCGCCACACCAGAAATCGACCGCCCCATGAACTGCAAACCGCTGTCCCAGACCTGAAACAGCCGCCCCACCTGGAAACATACTGCCCCACCCATTCCAGCCACCTCACCCGGAATCAGCCGCCCAACCCTGTACTCTCCACTGCACAGAACCGCATAGAACCGTGCAGAACCGCACAGAACCGCACAGAACCGTGCAGAATCGCGCAGAACCGCACAGAACCGTACCGAACCGCACAGAACCGCTGCCTTACATTCCCCACCCGTCGCCCATTGCCTTAACAGCCGCCCCACCTGACACTCGCCTCCCCACGAACTACCACCCTCGCCGCCAGTAGCACTAGCAGATTACACGGCCGCCAGTAGCACCAGCAGCCTAGTCTACCGCCAGGAGCACCACCAGCAACTTAGACTGCCGCCAGTCGCACCAGCAGCAGCTTCCACTGCCGTCAGCGCACCAGCAGCAACTTGAACTACCCCCTAGCAAAACCAGCAACTTACACCGCCCCACCCGGTACTCCCCAACCGCGCAGAACTGCACTGAACTGCACAGAACCGCTCAGAACCACACCCTCTGCCCCACCCGTTCCAGCCAGAGCTGCTGCCCTACCCGTTCCAGACACCTCACCCGGAATCAGCCGCCCCACCCGGTACTCTCCATCCCGTAGAACCGCATAGCACCGCACAGAACCGCGCAGAACCGCACTGAACTGCACAGAACCGCACAGAACCACACCTGCTGCCTCACCTATACCAGTCAGAGCTGCCCCCCCCCCCCCCCCTCCCCACGACCTGAATCCTCCGCCTCAAGGGCTGAAACCCGCCACCAGCAGCACCAGTAGCAGCAGGTTAGGCTGCCCCAGCACTCGAGCAGCAGCTTAGGCTACCGCTAGTGCACCAGCAGCTGCTTAGGCTGCCCCCAGCAGAACCAGCAGCAGGATAGCCTACCGCCAGCAGCAGTCTAGGCCCTCCTGCCAGCACCACCCCCGTTTCTAGCTACTCACATGGCTTGTACTTGAGTTCTACAGTAGCAGGGCCAGCCGCGGCACTCCCGGCAGTGGGGACCTGCGGGTCCAAAGTGTGGAGCCCGGAGCAGTGGCTCAGCTAGCAGTGGGCGAGACGTCGGCCCCTGTGGGTACCGGGCCCTGACAGGCCCTGGTGCTGGCACTACCTGCTCGAGTCCTGATCACTCTGCGTCCAGCTGCTACCGTCGATTCGACGACCTTCACCGTGAGCGTTTTGGTCCTCATGCTATTACACCGCACTGGCCCTCACGACTTCGTCAGCACACTGCTGCACTAGTTGAGTCTCACCTACCTAGTCTAGGACCTTTCCGGCTGCACGAGTAGAGACCTGTGTTTCCAGTCTTGGTGCGTGTGTTGTTTCCAGTCCAGGCGCCTTTGAGGGTCTTTGTGTAGGAGCTGCAGCTACCACTAGTCTAGCACTAGCCTTTGTAGCTGGTTCGGGTGCGACCCCACAGACCCCACAGCTTTCCTTCACCCTAGACTCTGGAGCGTCTAGCTGTTTCTTTCGCGACTGTACTGACCTCACACCAGTGCGCACTCCAGTCACTGTCGCCTTGGCTGACCCCTCTGTGGGACGTATAGTTGCTCGCAGCAGCACCACTCTTCCGTGTCCGGTGGCTCCCTCAGGTTTTCTTACAGGTTACTACACCCCCTCGTTCTCTAGGAACCTGGTGGGTGTCAGTCACCTCCACGACCTAGGTGTAGTCACCACTTTCCCACTAGACGAGCCTGTTGCCTCCTGCACAGTTGGTACCACTAGGGCCCCTCTGGCCACTTTTCACAGAGAGCCGGGCCTTGGTCTGTACTCACTACACATTGGGTCCCACCGCACTCGGTCAGGCCAGGTCAACTAGCTGCTGTGTCGTGCGACTGTCGCTCCCTCACCCACCCGTCTGTCCTCTGGCACCACCGTATAGGTCACCCGACGTTCCCACGTCTCAGTAGGATGGCACGTTACCGTCTGGTCTCAGGTCTCCCAGAGTCGCTTGCCCCGCTTCCTTGCTCGCCTGCGCCGCTGTGCACTCCTTGCGTCGAGGGTCGGCAGCGCGCTGCCCCTCACTCCTCCTCGTTTCCCCCCACCACGGCTCCCTTCCAGACACTGCACTTAGACGTCTGGGGCCCCTCCCCGGTCCTTGGACCACGTCAGGAGTGCTACTTCCTGATTGTGGTGGACGACTACTCCCGCTACACCACAGTTTTCCCCTTGCGACGGAAGGCCGACGTGCCTACCGTCCTCGAGCCATGGCTACTAGCGTGGGGTGGTGCCCAGGGCCTGTGTGGGCTTTGCCTACACTCGGACCGTGGTGGTGAGTTTTCTTCCACTCGTTTGGAGACGTTCTGTCAGGGTCGGGGAGTCATTCAGTCGTTCACGCTACCAGCCTCGTTGCAGCTGAACGGGGTAGCCGAGCGTCGCATCGGCCTGGTCATGGAGGTTGCCCGGACCTCCGTGTGCCATGCCGGTGCCCCTCAGTTCTTGTGGCCTCAGGCGGTCCGCTACGCCGCGCACCAGTTGAACCTGTGGCCCAGTGACGCACGGCCACGGGTGACGCCGGTCTCTCTCTGGTCAGGTTTACAGGGTGTAGCAGCTGACTTCCGCGTCTGGGGTTGTTTGGCTCACGTTCGCGCCCCTGGCACGAACAAGTTGTCTCCGCGCACTCGTGCCTGCGTCTTTCTTGGCTTCCCTTCGGACGCCTCCGGCTGGGTGTTCTACGACCCGGTCACCTTCGGGTTCTTCGCTTCTCAGGACGTCACGTTCGACGAGTCTGTCTGTTACTACAGGAGTCGCCCCCACCGAGGTACTGAGGTCTTTTCCCCCCCGCTGTTCCTCACCTTTGAGCCTCCCCCAGTCGCCCCGGTAGCCCCCCCCCCTTCGCGTCCTGCCCCGTCAGGTGTGTCGCACGTCACTCCGTAGTCGTCCCCCCCGCAGCGTCCAGTCCCTGTCGTGTCTCGGGGTGCGGGAGGTGCAGTTGCGGAGGGTGAGGGTACTGGGGCTGCAGGAGCTAGTGGTGTCGGTTCTTGGGGTGCAGGGGTTGTGGGCGTGGAGGTCACTCCTGTGGAGGACACGGCAGCCTCGAGTCGGCGGCCTCGCCTCGCCTCACCCCCTGGCTTCCCGTCCGTCCCGCGGTTTCCTCCTCGTCCTTCTCTACCGCCGGTTGCTGCGGAGCCTGCGGGTGTTCCTGCGGGAGGTATTGGAGGCCCCGGGGGTGTCGGTATTGGAGGTGCTGGTTTTGGGGGTGCTGGAGCTGGAGGCACTGGCACTGTGGCGCCTACACCGCGCACTGTACGTTTCCTGACCCGTGAGCAGCGTCTCCTTCGGTTGGAGAGGGAGGAGCATGAGCGGTTTGAGAGGGCACAGCAGCAGCAGCAGCAGCAGGAGAGAGTAGAGGGGGAGTCACAGCCGCAGAAGGAGAGTGTACAGGAGGAGTCACGGCCGCACCAGGAGAGGGTAGAGCAGGAGTCCCGCCCGCAGCAGCAGGTGCAGTTACGGACACACCAGGAGAGAGTAGAGTAGCAGTCCCAGCCGCACAAGGAGAGGGTAGAGCAGGAGTCCCACCCGCAGCAACAGGTGTAGTTACAGACCGAGCAGGAGAGAGGAGAGGAGGATTCACGGCTGCAGCAGGAGAGGGTAGCGCAGGAGTTCCAGTCGCAGCAGCGGGTGGAGCTGCAGTCGCAGCAGGAGAGGGCAAAGGCGGAGCCACTTGAGCAGCAGCAGGGGCCGGTACCGTCGCAGCAGACGCCAGAGGAGGCGGAGCAGCAGCGACTGCGACTACGCGACCTCCCCGACCCAGCACCTGCACGCTTTGTTCGTGGTCCCCTACCGTCGCCGCCTGTTCCCCCTGTTGAGTCCCTTTCCTCGTCCCAGTGTACTCGTCGTTCTCCCCTCAGTCGTGCTGTGTCCCTAGAGCGTCGTCGGTCCCGTTACCGTGCAGACAGTCCGTTCCACCTTGTTCTTCGCTCGCGTGTTCCACCTCCTCCTGTCCTTCCACAGCCCCCTGAGTCGTCCCTCACTGTGCTTCACGACCCGTTGTCCGACTCCCTCCGTGCCTCCCACGCCGTGGCTCGACCCCGTTCTTTGTCCTGGTCTACGTCGACGACCTGGTGTTCGCCACTCCCGACCGACGCGCGCTGGCCTCCGTGAAGGAGGAATTGCTGAGGAGACACACTTGGACTGACCTTGGTGAGCTGCAGCACTACCCTGGCCTGCAGATCACCAGGGACAGGGCAGCTCGCACCATTACGCTGACTCAGTCGCATATGGTCGAGCAGATCCTCAAGCGGTTTCGCTTCCCGTTCTCCAAGGTACAGCTCACCCCTCTTGGTGTGGATCATGGGCTCACGGCTCCACCTTCGGACGAGCCATTTGAGTCCAGCGGTCCATATCCTGAGCTGGTGGGTTGTCTCATGTACCTGATGACCTGCACTCGCCCAGACCTAGCTTACCCTCTTAGCGTCCTTCCGCGCTTTGGTGCGCCTAGGAGACACCGACCTTCCCACTGGTACGCGGCCAAGAGGGTGGCGAAGTATGTGGCGGGTACATCAGGCATGGGACTTGTCCTTGGAGGGAAGCAGCCAGTTACACTTACAGGTTACTCGGACTCGTCGGGGGCCAACGACGCGGAGACGCGTCGCTCTACACAGGGGTACTCCTTTAGCCTCGGGGCAGGTGCTGTTTCGTGGCGGTCGACTCGGGCGTCGTCTGTCGCCGGTTCCAGCTGTGAGGCCGAGGTGTACGCCGCGCCCATGGCCGCTCAGGAGCTTCGCTGGCTGTCTTTCCTTCTCACCGACATTGGTGAGCGGCCTCGCTCTCCCCCAGTCTTGTTCGCCGACAACAGGTCTACTGTCCTGTTGTGTGAGGAGCCCCGACTGGTTGAGAAGGCGAAACACATCCAGCTTCGTTACTTCCTTCTGCGTGAGTTGCAACAGCGTGGCCAGGCCCGCGTGGTCCGTGTGGTCTCTGAGGCCAACACTGCAGATATCTTCACCAAGGCGTTGCCGCCTTGTGACCACCAGCATTTCTGCACCCAGCTTGGCCTTGTGCCTGCCCGTCCTCACTTGCTTACGTAGAGATGCCTTGTCCAGCATGTCTTGTACTCTTGCATCTATATATATTTGCTATATACATGCATGTGGACTGGCCTTGTGGCCTCTTGCTTGCTCTCGGAGTGTGTGGTGACTTTGAGCTCCACCCCGAGATTTGTCTTGTTCTTGTGGACTGGTCTTGTGAACGTTGCTTGCTCTTGTTGTTTCTACAGGAATACCGTCACCTAGACTATGGGGGTGTGTGAAACTATATTTCTATAGCTTATGTAGTTCTAGTATAGGTGTTCTCCCTTGTGTTATTTTGTACTTGCACTAGGGTTAGGTCTTGCATATATCTTGTTTGTACTTTCTGTTTTTATTTGAACTTTTACATTGTCACATGGTCATCTTCGGGGTGGGAGAGAAGGTCTGAAAGAAGTCAACTTGAGCCACGTAACGCGCCTTGAAGAAAGGCGGAGAACCTGGCGGCCGCTTCACCCTGAAAATCCACATGCCATCGACAATGTTCGCCCCAGGTGGGAGAACCTCGTCGACGTAGGTGCCTGTGGACTCCTAGGAAGCCATCTCTGCGTCCATGGCTGTCTGCCAGTGAGAGGAGTAAGGACCCTCTATCGCCTCTGCGTAAGAGCGCGGGGTCGGGATGTCTGGTGCATCCGGGTCTCCATAGGGGCAAGCAGCATGGACACGAGATGAGGTAAAGCAGCAGCAAAACACTGGAACTCCTCCTACCTATCCTCAAGGACGTCCGTGCTAAGAGCACACTCACCCCCAACGGACGGAGGACAAACAGACTCAGACTCCGCGACAAGACTAGTGGCGTATTCTAGACGACAGTGAGCAGCAAAGTCGACAAGCTGAGCAACTAAGGCAGACGCAGCAGTGGACTCAAAAGAAGGGTCAGTGACAAAAGTGGCCAGGAGACGCGTGACAGTAGGACTAGCAACACGAAGGGAGTCAAACTCCGGGTCAGCAAGGGCAGGAAGAGAGGACGTAGGAGGAGACGGCAGAGGGATACGCTCTAGAGCAATGGAAGGACACAGAGCCATCAGGTGCATCCCAAGGACAGGAGGAGGACGCTGATGCGAACCACGACGACTAGTGCGAGCAGCACAAACAGGCGACGCAGGACGAGACTCAGCCTTACGACGCTCCGTAAGCCCTCCGGTCGGACCAGTGTAAGGAGAAGGAGCAGGCAGTGGGGAGGCGGGCTGTAACTGTGACTGCGACTGGACAGGCGGTGGACACTCTAAGGAAGGAGCTGGACCAGTAGAAGGCGGGAGACCACGAACCTGCTCAAGGAGCAGAACAAAGTACGGTCGTGGCCGCGCAGCGCCTCCAGAACCAGCAGGGACACCACCAGCACCCCTAGCGTCAGCTCCAACTCCTGCAGCACCACTAGCTCCAGCAGCACCTCCAGCAGGTCCAGTAGCGCCAACTCCAGCACCCATAGGAGCACTGGCTCCAGCAGCTCCTCCAGCTCCAACACCTCCAGCAGCTCCAGCTCCAGCAGGACCACCAGCTCCAGCACCTCCAACAGCTTTAGCTCCAGCAGCACCACTAGGCCCAGCAGCTCCAGTACCTCTAGTACGAGCACCTCCAGGACCAGTGGCTCCAGAACCCCCAGCAGCTCAAGTAGCAGCAGTACCTCCAGCGCCCATAGCACCACCAGCTCTAGCAGCACGGCTCTAGTGCCGAGCAAACCATTCGCGCAGCTGCTGTGGAGAGAGTGGCTCCCGCCGGGACGAAGCACCCGAAGGACCTCCAGGCGCAGCACCTCCAGACTCCCCACGCCCAGGCTCAGCACCCTCAGGCTCCGCACCCCCAGACTCAGCACCCCCAGGCTCAGCACCCCTAGACTCAGCACCCCCAGGCGCAGCACCCCCAAACTCAGCACCCCCAGGCTCCTCACGCTCAGGCTCAGCACCCCCAGACCCGGCACCCACAGGCTCAACACCCCTAGCAGCACCAGAGTCAACAGCTACCTCGACAGGCTCGACTGCATCTATCTGGGACACACCTAAGGGGGCAGGACCCTAAGGGGGGAGGGGGTCTACCGGGGGAGGACCTGGCGTGAGGAAGAGCGGCGGGGGGGGGAGGTGGGCAGTGCGATAGGGGAAGAGATGGTAGTAAGGAACCGACTCGTCAAACGTGACGTCCTAAGAGGACAAAACACGTTGCGAGGTGGGGTGGTAGAACCGCCAACCTGCGCGTCAGGGGGGAAGCCAAGGAAGACGCAGGGAACAGCACGGGAGGACAGCTTGTCCGCAGACAAGTCGCGGACAAAAGCTCGACATCCCCAGACACGGAACGCAGACACATCGCCAACCTTCCCCGTCCACCGCAGAATAGGTGTGGTCTCCGGCATGGAGATTCGGGGTGTCAAGTGCATCCGGGTCTCCCTCAGGGGTAAGTAGTACGGACACGAGATGAGGTGAAGCAGCAGCCAGACACTGGAACTCCTCCTGCCTGTCCTCAAGGACGTCCGTGCCAAGGGCACACTCACCCCCGACGGACGGAGGACAGACAGACTCAGACTCAGCGACAAGACTAGCAGCGTAGTCTAGACGACAGCGAGCAGCAAAGTCGACGAGCTCAGCAACTAGGGCAGACGCAGCAGTGGACTCAAAAGAAGGGTTAGTGACGACAGTAGCAAGGAGACACGTGACAGTAGGACTGGCAGCACAAAGAGAGTCCGACTCAGGGTCGTCAAGAGCAGGAAGAGAGGACTCAGGAGGAGAAGGCAACGGGTCACGCAGAGGAGCAGTGGACGGACGCAGAGACATCAGGTGCGTGCCAGGGTCAGGAAGAGGACGCTCACGCGAACTACGACCACTAGCGCAAGCAGGATGGACAGGCGACGTAGGGCGAGACGCAGGCTCACGACGCTCAGCAAGACCTCCTGTAGGACGAGTGTAGGGAGAAGGAGCAGGCAGCGGGGAGGCCGGCTGTAACCGTAACTGTGACGGGACAGGCTGTGGACACTCTAAGGGAGAAGGAGGACCAGTAGAAGGCGGGAGACCAAGAACCTGCTGAAGGAGCGGAACGAAGTATGGCCGAGGCCGCGCAGCGACTCCAGAAACTGCAGGGACAGCACGAGCACCCCCAGCGGCAGCACCAGCGCCAGCAGCACCTCCTGCTCCAGTAACTCCAGCAGCACCGCCACCAGGACCAACAGCAGTAGCCTCAGCGCCAACACCCGCAGTAGCTCCAGCTCCAGACGCACCCGCCGGCCCAGCAGCTCCAGTACCTCCCGTACGAGCACCTCCGGGACCGGCAGCACAAGCACCCTCAGCAGCCGAAGAAACCCCAGCTCCAGCAGTACGCCTCCAGCATCGGCCAAACCACTCGCGCAGCTCCTGTGGAGAGAGGGGCTCCCGCCAAGACGAAGCACCCGGAGAACCTCCAGGCCCAGCACCATCGGACGCCTCACAAGCAGGCCGAGCTCCCTCAGGCTCAGTACCTCCAGTCGTAGCACCCCCAGGCTCAGCACCCCCAGGCGTAGTACCCCCAGGCTCAGCACCCCCAGGCCCAGCACCCCCAGTCGCAGCACCACCAGTCTCAGTACCCCCAGGCTCAGCGCCCCCAGTCTCAGTACCCCCAGGTGTAGCACGCACATGCACAGCACCCCCAGAGTCAGCACCCCCAGGCTCAGCACCCTCCGCAGCACCAAAGTCACCAGTGACCTCGACAGGCTCGACTGCGTCTATCTGGGACACACCTGAAGGGGTCGGACCCTGAGGGGGGAGGGGGTCTACCGGAGGGGGACCAGGTACAAGGAAGAGCGGCGGCGGGGGGAGGGACGGAGTGCGGTAGGGGAAGAGGTGGTAGTAGGGGACCGACTCGTCAAACGTGACGTCCTGGGAGGAAAGAACACGGCGAGAGGTGGGGTGGTAGAACTGCCACCCTAGCGCGTCAGGGGGGAAACCCAGGAAGACGCAGGGAGCAACACGAGGGGACAGCTTGTCCGCAGACAAGTCGCGGACAAACGCCCGAGATCCCCAGACACGGAACGCAGACGCATCGCCAACCTTCCCCGTCCACAGCAAGGCTGGGGAGGTCTCCGGCCTGGAGACCCTGGGGTGAAGGTTGATCTGATGCGCCGCGTACCGAACCACAAACGGCCACAGAAAATGGGGGGCAGCCGCATGCATCATGGACGTACGAGCGACGTCCATGACTATGCCAATGCGGCGCTCAGCAATCCCATTTTGCTGTGGAGAGTCCGGAAGCGTGAAGGTCTGGCGGATGCCTCGTGCACAACAGTAGGCTCGCAGAATGCCAGAGGAGAACTCTCCGCCTCTGTCAGAGTGCAGACGCAGAACAGGAAAGTCCGAGCCGAAGCTCCGCCTGAGCTGGAGACGAGCTGCGCGGATCCAGTCGATCAACACCTCAGTGACATCACCCTTGCTGCGCAAGGGGAAGACTGTGGTGTAACGCGAGTAGTCGTCAACCACCAACAGGAAGTAGCGCTCGTGACCCTGCCCACGAACGCGGGCCGGGCCCCACACGTCCATGTGAAGCGTCTGCAGCGGGGCCTCCGTCGGAGGAAACTGGGAGGTGTGAGGGGCAGCCCGCTGCCGCCCCTCGACACAGGGGACGCAGGTAGGGCCAGGCCCCGGAGGAAGGGGAGGGAGGGACCGGGGAAGACCAGAGACAAGGACACGGGAGGCCATGCCTCGGAGACGAAGCAGGGAGGGGTGACCAAGGCGGTGGTGCCAAAGGAGAGTCTCGTGAGACAGGAGGCGACACGAGCAGGGGGCAGACTCAGGACCAGACCTGGACGCTGCAGCAAACACCTGACCCGACGCAGCTACCTGACCAGACGCAGGGACAGAAGGAGACGTATTGGACAGTGTGTACAGGCTCGACCCCGGCCGACGAGTAAACGTGGCCAAGTGTCGGCCCGTCCGAGCGTCCGTGCAGTGGGTCACTCGCTGGCTCGTAGGAGTGAACTGGTGAACTCCCCCATCTTGAAGGTCAGCGCCACTCACCAAGTTTGTAGAGAACGAGGGGAGGTAAAGACCAGACAGGGTGCCAGAGGGAGCCGTCGGACATGGGAGGACAGTGGAGAAGTGAGCAAGGACAGGACCCCCAGAGGGGTCTGCCAGAGAGACCGCAACTGGCCGACCAAGCGGCGTGAGTGTGGTGCGGTCTCGAAAGAAGGAGCGAGACGCCCCCGAGTCAAGGGTGAAGGTGAGGGAGGCCGAAGCCGACTCGGTACCTGAGAGCGCGTACTCACCAGTACCTGAGGAAGCAGACGCACTAGCACCTAGAGCAGCAGCCTCGCTAGCACCTAGAGCAGCAGCCTCACCAGTACCTAGAGCAGCAGTCTCACTGCCCGTGTCGGGCGGGAAACACCGGTAACAGTCACCCTCATCACTAATAGTCACAGCATACATGGCAGCAAGAATAGCATCAAAGTCAAGATCAAAGATAGCTACGCCCGCCCTAGACAGCTCACCCCAGCGGGGGATCTCCGTGGCCTCCGGAAACAGGTGACGCCAAGCGTCCGTCAGGCGGCCAAAGCAGCGCTGGGAGGGGTGCGCACCCCCACACTGCTCACCCGTGCGGTCGCCGGTGCGGAGGACGTAGGTGCACGGACCAGTACCCCCACCCCGCTGGCGTGCAGCGTACCACTCACGGAGGTGCTGAGGGGGGGGGATGTCACGATTGCGCTGCTAGTGCTGCTGGCGCTGACCACCACCGGAGCCGACCCTCTGCGCAGCGCCACCCCGACCAGCTCCACCTCCTCCGCCACCGCCTCCTCCACCGCCGCCACCCCCGCCACCTCTGCTCCCACCGCCACCGCCGCCGCCTCCGCCTCCACTGCCGCCACCGACACCTCCACCCCCGCCACCACCTCCACCGCCACCCCCACCACCTCCGCCGCCTCCACCGCCGCCTCCACCGCCCCCGCTAGCTCCTCCAGCGCCCCTGCCCCTCTTGCCCTTGCCAGGGCGGCGTCTTCCGCTAGGGGTAGACGCCGCACCGACCGACTCAAGCCCAACAAGGTCGGCCGCAGCAGCAGAGGCAACAGAGGGCAAAAGGGGGGAGGGGGAACACCCCTCAAAGATGGGGGTGCGCGGGTCACCCCGAGAGGCTCCTACAGCGACTATGCTCTTCTCCGCTGCGAAGAGGGCCTTCTCGAGGAGGTCAACAGTGAGAGTGGTGGGACAGACTGAGAGGAAGTGGTCCCTGACTACACGAAGGGAGTCAGGGAGGCGGGTGACTATGTAGTAGAGAGTGATGTACATGGGGGGGGGGGGGGGGGGGGGGGGTTCTTGGCGCAGAACTCAGCAGGAAGCGCAGCGCGGTAGCGAGTGTCACTAGTGCAGAGGTGCGTAATGAGGTCAGCGACTGTGGGAAAGGCAGCAAGGTCAGGAAAGAGGTACGGTAGCATGAGGCGGCTCAGTGCAGCAGTGGCAGGGGAGGAGTAGCATGCAACTACAGCGGCGTACAAGGTCTGAGCACTCTTGTACTGGCTAAAGTGCGCACGCTCAGAGGTAGGCAGGTGGCGACGCACAGCAAGACGTGCAGCAGCATCGCGCGTGGCCCACTGTGAGCGAACAGTGGCGTCAGCATCAGCAGCACGGGCAGGAGAGGCACCAGAGGTGAGGTCAAAGAGAGAGAGACCGTCTGCCCTATCGCACTGTAAGAAAAGCTGCAGGTCATCTATCGAGACGTCAAAGTCAATGGCCCGACCCTCATCGTCAAAAGCGAGGACACTAGGGGTAGCCATGACAGCAGTAGACTAGCAGCGCAAACAGTAGGGTGAGGGCAGTGCTGTGAAAGAGGCGCTGCTCTTACTGGACAGGGCAGCTCGGGCGGCTCGGCTGCAGGGCGACTCGGCGGCTCGGCAGCTGGGCGGCTCGGCGGCTCGGCTGCTGGGCGGCTCGGCGGCTCGGCAGCTGGGCGGCTCGGCGGCTCGGCTGCTCGGCTGCTGGGCGGCTCGGCTGCTGGGCGGCTCGGCGGCTGGGCGGCTCGGCTGCTGGGCGGCTCGGCTGCTGGGCGGCTCGGCTGCTGGGCGGTCCGGCGGGGCCGCTGAGAGGGCGGCGTGCGGGGCCGCTAGGAGGAGGCGGCGGGGCCGCTGAGAGGAGGCGGCGGGGCCGCAAAGGTAGGTGGCGGGGCCGCAGGTAGGTGGCGGGGCCGCTGGTAGGTGGCGGGGCCGCAGGTAGGCGCCGGGGCCGCACAGGTAGGTGGCGGGGCCGCGGGTAGGTGGCGGTGCCGCAGGTAGGTGGCGGGGCCGCTGGTAGGTGGCGGGGCCAGCAGGTAGGTGCCGGGGCCGCACAGGTAGGTGGCGGGGCCGCGGGTAGGTGGCGGGGCCGCAGGTAGGTGGCGGGGCCGCTGGTAGGTGGCAGGGCCGCAGGTAGGTGGCGGGGCCACCAGGTAGGTGCCGGGGCCGCACAGGTAGGTGGCAGTGCCGCGGGTAGGTGGCGGGGCCGGCGGTAGGTGGCGGGGCCGCTGGTAGGTGGCGGGGCCGCAGGTAGGTGGCTGGGCCAGCACGTAGGCGCCGGGGCCGCACAGGTAAGCGCGAGGGCCGCAAGGCAGGCGACGGGGCCGCTAGGGCGGCGCAACGGGGCGAGAAAAGGGGGAGCGCGATTCGGGCTAGGGCTGAGCGCGCTCCGGGCAGGAAAAAAAAAAATGTCGAATTGGTGGGCCCTAGGAACAGTTCCCATATGAAAACAGTTGGGTACAAGTACTAACCCTAATTGGGTTGTACCCCATATGGGCTACCCCACTACAGCCTACACAAAAGCATAAGCTATAATGTTCTGACAGACTCTGCACCGACCGAGAAACTCCAGCCGAACACCCCCTAGAGTGAGAATATTCCCTCTCGAGGTTTTCAAGCCTTTAAAAAATTCAGGGGAGATTTCAAGGCCAAGAAAAAGCCTTTACAAATTATTCAGGTACCTGAGAAGTTGGGCAAACCACTCCGGAGCGTTGAAAAGGGTCGTGCGTTCCAAGGAGTTCATATTCTCTCCCCGCAGCATAGTGTTAAGGCTCCCCATTGCCCACAGGAGAAGCCTACACAGCTGCAAAGGCTTAAAGGAAGGTTCCAGGCCAAGACAAAGCTGAATCGGCCTCGGATAAATCCTTCTAACCCTGCTCAGTTGGAAACTGATATGGAGTCTGGAGCTTCGAGCGCAGGACCGAGGGATGATCTATTCGACGTACCCTACGATCCTATAAGCGAGACGATCTACGATTACACGGAGCAGCAACAACCACTACTACTCGAGGTGATCTGCAACGGGCGACGCCTCCAAGCACTGGTGGACAGCGGTGCGTCTCACTCGGTGTGCGACCACAGAACGTTGGAGAAAATTGGAGAATCTTCGGAGGAGACCAATTTTTCGGCAACAATGGTGGAATGTACGAAACTTCCCATCCACGGCGAAGCATCACTGCAGCTGCACATAGGGGCGCTGAGGTGGAAGCCGACGTTGCCGATTACGAACATCAAAAGTTTAGATTTCATCTTGGGGCGAGATTTCTTAAAGCGGTTCAACCCCGAGATCGACTTGGTCAACAGGAAGGCGCGCATCTACAACAACGGGAAGCGGATAACACTACGAAGCCGGACGGATACAGGGAACATTCCTGAAACGACACTGGCACGATTCGAACGGACAGTGAACGAGAGTAACACGGGTTACTTAGCACTGGTTATGGCAGCAGCAGAGGAGGAGAAGCTGAGTACGGAGCTACCTGCAGCAGTAAAGGAGGTCTTAGAGCAGTACAAGGATATAATGCCCGACGACCTACCTGCAGGCGTACCTCCAGCACGCACCCACGAGCAAGAGATCGTGGAGGAACCAGGTGCGAAACCTGTCTCACGTGCACCATACCGATTGAGTCCGACCGAACTGACAGACATGAAGAAACAGATAGAGTATCTACTGGACAGACAACTGATCCGCCCATCCACCTCTCCCTACGGTGCACCAGTTCTCTTCACTCCAAAACCAGACGGCAGTTTACGGATGTGCATCGACAACCGCACACTGAACAAACAGACAGTTAAAAACAAATACCCCATACCGCGCATAGACGACCTACTGGACCAACTGCGTGGTACAACAGTCTTTTCGAAGCTGGACCTACGATCAGGTTACTAGCAGATCAAGATGGCAGACAACTCAGTCCACAAGACGGCGTTCCGTACCAGATACGGCTCCTACAAATACTTGGTGATGCCGTTCGGACTTTGCAATGCACCAGCAACGTTTCAGGCGGAGATGAATCACATCTTACGGCCCCTACTGGACGAGTGCGTGGTTGTGTACCTAGACGACATTCTTATCTACTCCAAGAACATGAAGGAGCACGTGGAGCATCTGCGGAAGGTGTTCGAGATCCTGCAGAAAAACAAGTTCTACGTGAAGCTGTCGAAGAGCGACTTCGCCCTAAAGAAGGTGCAGTTTCTCGGGCACATGGTGAGTGCCGAGGGCGTACACGTGGACCCGCGGAAGATCGAAGCCGTCAAGAAGTGGAAAGTACCGGAGAACGTGAAGGAGTTGCAGTAGTTCCTAGGCTTTGCCAACTACTACAACAGGTTCATGCCGCACTACGCAAAGATAACAGCGCCACTGACCGACCTACTGAAAAAGGATACGCCCTTCAAATGGGATACTCCTCATCAGCAAGCCATGGAACAGCTACAGACAGCACTGACTACAGCGCCAGTACTCATCTTGCCGGATCCAGACAAGGACTACGTGGTGGAAGCAGACGCTAGTGACCAAGCAGTCGGAGCAGTACTGATGCAGGATCACGGACGCGGTTTGCAGCCCATCGCCTACCTCAGTAATAAGCTACACGGAGCAGAACTAAACTACCCCATTCACGACAAGGAAGCCTTAGCGATAGTCATAGCCTTCAAGGCGTGGAGGTGTTACCTAGAGGGAGCCAAGACTACAGTCTATACTGACCACTGCAGTCTCAAATACCTGAAGTCACAGCCGACACTCTCACGACGACAGGTGCGGTGGGTGGACTTCCTGGAAACTCACTTCCACTACGACATCGTCTACAAGCCCGGGCTACACAACAAGGCAGACGCGTTGAGCCGCCCCGGACATGTAGCAGGCATCCAGCTCGACGGGATGAACCCTCTGCTCAAGGGTCTATTCCAACATGGGTACTCCGTGGACGCAGAGATTGCTACAGCACAGACCAAGAAGCTATTACAGTGGGAGAAAGACTTAGCTGTAAGGAAGGGTTCAGGAAAGATTTGGGTACCGAATTACGCCCCGCTACAGCAGATCCTATTGGAGGAGTTTCACGACGTACCTTACGCGGGACATTTCGGGAGCAACAAGACGTTAGCAGGGATAGCGAAGTATTACAACTGGCCCGGGATGGCAGCAGACGTGCAGCAGTTCGTCACCTCATGCGACACGTGCCAGCAGATGAAGAGCAGCAAACAGAAAAAAGCAGGGTTACTTCAGCCTCTACCCGTACCGGAGCAGCCATGGCAGGTCGTTACCCTCGACTTTATCACAGGACTTCCTTCGACCTCACGGAGGCATGATTCCATCCTCGTGGTGATCGATAAGTTCTCCAAAATGGGTCACTTCATACCGACCAACGCCACAGCTACAGCTGAAGCAACCGCTCGCCTCTTCTTCGACCGCATCATCACCATCCACGGCATCCCCGCTACACTCATCTCAGACAGAGACCCAATATTCACTAGTAAGTTCTGGAAGGAGCTCATGGGATTGTTGGGGACTAAGCTTGCGATGTCTTCAGCATACCACCCACAGACTGACGGACAGACACAGCGACTCAATCAAGTGGTTGAACAGTTACTGCGCACAGCTTGGAAGGACGACGTCAGCCATTAGGACACACAATTACCAACCCTAGAGTTCGCTTACAACAACACATTACATGCGGCCACAGGGAAAACTCCTTTCTTCCTGTGTTACGGACGGGAACCACTCACACCACAGCAGCCAACCACACCGGCACACGTCCAAGCCGCACATGACTTCGTTACGAACATGCAGCAGCTATGGGAGAAGACTCAGCGACGACTCACCACGATGCAGACCTCCCAGAAGCAGTATGCCGATCGTCAGCGATGAGATCACTCAGTAGCAGTCGGAGATCAGGTGCTTCTTAACACGCGCAACTTAAACCTGTCTCACCTCCCATCAAAACTCCAGCCTCGCTTCTGTGTTCCTTTTCTCGTTGAGGCACAGGTGACATGTGAGAGTACGATGGCTTATGCCAGCTATGCTTGCTTGCCTTTTCTTTTTCATGCTATTTCTAGCATAGGATAATTATATGCATGCATGAATTGCTTGATTTCCTAGGCTAGGTGGTTTCCTATATTTTATAATAGTTATAGCACCGAGCTAGGTTGCGTGCACCGAATTCTGGCTTTTCGGTTGCCACCGAATTGCCTTCTACCGAATTCGGTAAGGATCCGTTCGGGACGCTACGCGGCCCGCGGAACCTTCGCGTAACACCTGGTTACAGGGCCTTGTGTCGAGCCTATATATAGCCTCGTGTTGTACCCAGGTGGACATTCAATTCAATTCAATTTGAATCATCTTTTCTGAGCTCGATCCTAGATCCTCACACTTGGTAATCAGAGCGGGTTTACACGCGAGGTCTTCAACCGCTTAGTTCCGGCCTTTAAAAACCGCGGGGGCGACGACGAAAGCGCCGATACGGGTACGTAAAACCAGTTCCGCGCAATTTTTCTAAGTCCCCCTCGATTCGGTTTTCGAACACCCCTCAGATTTACTGGTGGAAAGGTTGGAGTTTCGACCGTTCGATCGAGTTTCATCTGAACGGCCCAGAGAATTTCGCCCCAAAAAGTTGGAATTTGGAGCGTCGGATCGATTTTCTCCTCAACGGCCGAGATCGGACGCGAATTTCGCCTAAGGGAGATTTACGCAACCTACAGAAGTCGCGCTCGTCGATTCTACAGTCAATTTGACTCGCAGTAAGTCGAGCAGCACCTAGAATTCGATTATTTTCGTCGCGCATCTTCCTGTAAATCACCAAATGGAGGGCCAAGGCGACAACTATGCGACTACGAGCGACATCGCGAGCCTCCGCACCGACATGGAGCAGATGTCAGAATATTGTAGCTTACTTGTTTGTGTAGGCTATAGTGGGGTATCCCATAGGGGGTACAACACAACTAGGGTTTCCTATTTGTACTCACTTCATTCGTAGTCATTTCATTCACGTTCCTTTCTTCACATGGAATCAGAGCAGGTCCCATCCTAGGGACTGTTCTTTAGGGCCCACCGAAGCGCGCCCGAGGCGCGCGCCTTTTTTTTTAGCGACCCTCCGAGTCGCCCTTTTCCTTCGCGGCCCGACCGCCGCCCTACTCGCGGCCCAGCCGCCGCCCTACCTTAGCGGCCCACCCGCCGCCCTTGCTAGCGGCCCCGCCACTCTGTCGCGGCCCCGCCACTCTGTCGCGGCCCTGCCACCCTTTCGAGCGGCCTCGCCACTCCGTCGCGGCCCCGCCACCCAGTCGCGGCCCCGCTACCTCTTCGCGCGGCCCTGCCACTTTGTCGCGGCCCCGCCACTCCTTCGAGCGGCCCCGCCACTCTGTCGCGACCCACCCGCCGCCCTACCTGCGGCCGTCCGCCGCCCTTCCTGCGGCCGTCCCGCCGCCCAACCTGCGGCCTACCCGCCGCCCTACCTGCGGCCGTCCGCCGCCCTACCTGCGGCCGTCCCGCCGCCCTACCTGCGGCCTACTCGCCGCCCTACCTGCGGCCTACCCGCCGCCCTACCTGCGGCCCGCCCGGCCGCCCTACCTACGCGGCCCAGTAGCAGCCAAGCCGCCCGGAACGGCCGAGCCGCCCAGGAGCCACCGAGCCGCCCAGCAGCAGCCGAGTCGCCCAACAGCAGCCGAGCCGCCCGGAGCCGCCGAGCCGCCCAGCAGCAGCCGAGCCGCCCGGAGCCGCCGAGCCGCCCAGAAGCAGCCGAGCCGCCCAGCAGCAGCCGAGCCGCCCGGGAGCCGAGCCGCCCAGCAGCCTAGCGGCCGTGTCGCCAGGCGACCTTCCTCCCGAGCCGCCCGACCTGCCCTGCCCGATGAGCACTGCACTGCTGTCACTACGTACCCTTCCCCTACTACTTGCACTGCGCCACTGTCGTCGTCATGGCTACACCCAGTGTCCTCGCTTTTGACGCTGAGGGTCGAGCCATTGACTTTGAGGTCTGGCTCGACGACCTGCAGCTGTTTTTACAGTGCGACAGGGCCGACGGTCTGTCTCTCTTTGACCTCACCTCTGGCGCCGTCCCTGCCCCTGCTGCTGATGCTGACGCCACTGTTCGCTCTCAGTGGGCCACGCGCGATGCTGCTGCACGTCTTGCTGTGCGTCGCCACCTGCCTACCGCTGAGCGCGCGCACTTTAGCCAGTACAAGAGTGCTCAGACCTTGTACGACGTTGTAGTTGCGCGCTACTCCTCCCCTGCCACTGCTGCACTAAGCCGCCTCATGCTCCCCTTCCTCTTCCCTGACCTTGCCGCCTTTCCCACTGTCGCTGATCTCATCACGCACCTCCGCACTAGTGACACTCGCTACCGCGCTGCGCTTCCTGCTGACTTCTGCGCCAAGAACCCCCCCCCCATGTACATCACTCTCTACTTCCTAGTCACTCGCCTCCCTGACTCCCTTCGTGTAGTCCGGGACCACTTCCTCGCGGTCTGTCCCACCACCCTCACAGTCGACAGCCTCGAGAAGGCCCTCCTTGCAGCAGAGAAGAGCATAGTTGCTGTAGGAGCCTCTCGAGGTGACCCCCGCGCCCCCATCTTTGAGGGGTGCTCTCCTTCCCCTCTCCTGCCCTCTGTCGCCTCTGCCGCTGCGGCCGACCTCGTTGGTCTTGAGTCGGTCGGTGCGGCGTCTGCCCCTAGCGGGAGACGCCGCTCTGGCAAGGGCAAGGGGGGCAAGGGAGCGGGTGGGGCCAGTGGGGGCGGTGGCGGTGGAGGTGGAGGCGGCAGAGGGAGTGGGGGTGGCGGTGGAGGTGGTAGCGGGGGTGGGGGTGCTAGTGGCGGCAGTGGAGGCGGGAGTGGCGGCGGCGGTGGCGGTGGTAGCAAAGGCGGCAGAGGCGGGGGCGGTGGAGGCGGAGGCGGGGGTGGCGGAGGTGGAGGTGGTCGGAGTGGAGCTTCGCAGCGGAGCGGCACTGGTGGCGGTCAGCACCAGCAGCAGCAGCAGCAACAGCAGCGTTCTCGCGACGTCCCCACCCCTCAGCAGCTCCGTGAGTGGTACACGCAGCGTCAGCGCGGTGGGGGTTTTGGTCCCTGCACCTACGTTCTCCGCACTAGCGACCGCACTGGAGAGCAGTGTGGGGGTGCCCACCCCGCCCTGCGCTGCTTTGGCCGCCTGACGGACGCTTGGCGTCAGCAATTCCCGGAGGCCGCGGAGATCCCCCGCTGGGGAGAGCTGTCTAGGGCTGGTGTAGCTATCTTTGATCTTGATTTTGATGCTATCCTTGCTGCCATGTATGCTGTGACCATTAGTGATGAGGGTGACTGTTACCGGTGTTTCCCGCCCGACCCGGGCATTGGTACTGCTGCTCCAGGTGCCGGTGAGGCTTCTGCTCTAGGTGCCAGTGCGTCTGTACTCTCAGGTGCTCGTGAGACTGCTCTCTCAGGTACTAGTGCGTCTGCGCTCTCAGGTACTGCGTCGGCTTCGGCCTCCCACACCTTCACTCTTGACTCTGGAGCGTCTCGCTCTTTCTTTCGGGACCGCACCACACTTACGCCACTTAGTCGGCCGGTTGCGGTTTCCCTGGCTGACCCCTCTAGGGGTCCTGTCCTGTATCGCTTCTCCACAGTCCTCCCGTGTCCGGCGGCTCCCTCTAGCACCCTGTCTGGTCTCTACCTCCCCTCGTTCTCTACGAACTTGGTGAGTGGTGCTGACCTACTGGATGCAAGAGTCCACCAGTTCACCCCTGCTCGTCAGCGAGTGACGCACTGCACAGAGGCTAGCACGGGTCGTCACCTGGCTACGTTTACACGTCAGCCAGGGTCGAGCCTGTACACACTGACCACTGCTTCTCCTCCAGGTGCTGAGTCTGGTAGAGTCCCTTCGTCTGGTCAGGTGTTTGCTGCAGCGTCCAGGTCTGGTCCTGAGTCTGCCCCCTGTTCGTGTCGCCGTCTGTCTCACGAGACCCTTCTCTGGCACCACCGCCTTGGCCACCCCTCTCTGCTTCGGCTCAGAGGCATGGCCTCCCGTCTTCTTGTGTCTGGTCTCCCTCGGTCTCTACCTCCCCTTCCTCAGGGCCCTGGCACTGCCTGTGTCCCCTGTGTCGAGGGGCGCCAGCGTGCTGCCCCTCACTCCTCCCAGTTTCCTCCGACAGAGGCTCCGTTGCAGACGCTCCACATGGACGTGTGGGGCCCTGCCCGCGTCCGTGGACTCGGTCACGAGCGCTACTTCCTGTTGGTGGTTGACGACTACTCGCGTTACACCACAGTCTTCCCCTTGCGCAGCAAGGGTGATGTCACTGAGGTGCTGATCGACTGGATCCGCGCAGCTCGTCTCCAGCTCAGGCAGAGCTTTGGCTCGGACTTTCCTGTGTTGCGTCTGCACTCGGACAGAGGCGGAGAGTTCTCCTCTGGCCTTCTGCGTGCCTACTGTCGTAAGCGAGGCATCCGCCAGACCTTCACGCTTCCGGACCCCCCGCAGCAAAATGGGATTGCTGAGCGCCGCATCGGCATGGTCATGGACGTCGCTCGTACGTCCATGATGCATGCGGCTGCCCCCCATTTTCTGTGGCCGTTTGCGGTCAGGTACGCAGCGCATCAGATCAACCTCCACCCCAGGGTCTCCAGGCCGGAGACCTCCCCAGCCCTGCTGTGGACGGGAAAGGTTGGCGATGCGTCGGCGTTCCGGGTCTGGGGATCTCGGGCGTTTGTCCGCGACTTGTCTGCAGACAAGCTGTCCCCTCGCGC
Organism: Closterium sp. NIES-65; assembly: GCA_948144175.1. Lineage (NCBI taxonomy): Eukaryota > Viridiplantae > Streptophyta > Zygnematophyceae > Desmidiales > Closteriaceae > Closterium > Closterium sp. NIES-65. Next base: position 446,289 of record CANXME010002069.1, read on the forward strand.
TGCTCCCTGCGTCTTCCTGGGGTTCCCCCCCGACGCCCCTGGGTGGCAGTTCTACCACCCCACCTCTCGACGTATTCTGTCCTCCCAGGACGTCACGTTAGACGAGTCGGTACCCTACTACCGCCTCTTCCCCTACCGCACTCCGTCCCTCCCCCCGCCCCCGCTCTTCTTGGTACCAGGTCCCCCCCCGGTAGACCCCCTCCCCCCTCAGGGTCCTGCCCCTTCAGGTGTGTCCCAGGTAGACGCGGTCGAGCCTGTCGAGGTCACTGGTGACTCTGGTGCTACTGCGCGAGCTGAGCCTGGGAGTGCTGAGCCTGGAGGTGCTACACTTTGGGGTGCTGAGCCTGGGGGTGCGGAGTCCGGAGGTGCTGAGCCTGGGGGAACTGAGTCTGGGGGTGCTGAGCCTGGGGGTGCTGGGCCTGGGGGTGCTGAGCGTGGGGGTGCTGGGCCTGGGGGTGCTGGACCTGGGGGTGCTGAGCCTGGGGGTGCTGAGCCTGGGGGTGCTGGGCCTGAGGGTGCTGAGCCTGGGGGTGCTGAGACTGGGGGTGCTACGCCTGGAGGTGCTTTGTCTCGTCGAGAGCCACTCCCCCCACAGGAGCTGCGTGAGTGGTTTGCCCGGCGCTGGAGGCGTGCTGCTGGTGCTGGAGGTTCTTCGGCTGCAGAGGGTACTGCTGCCGAGCGTCACGGAGGTGCTCGTACTGTGGGTGCTGGAGCTGCTGGGTCTGAGGGTTCTCCTGGAGCTGGTGCTGCTGAGGGTGTTGGCGCTGAGACTGCCGCTGACGGTCCGACTGGCAGTGCTCCTAATGGTGCTGCTGGAGGTTCTGGAGCTAGTGGAGGTGCTGCTGGAGGTGCTGCTGGAGCCGGTACTCCTGCTGGGGGTACTGGTGCTGTCCCTGCTGTTCCTGGCGTCGCCGTGCGGCCCCGACCGTACTTCGTTCCGCTCCTGCAGCAGGTTCTTGGTCTTACACCTTCTCCTGGTCCTCCTCCTCCTCCTCCTTTAGAGGGTCCATAGCATGTCTCGTCACAGTCACAGCTACAGCCTGTCTCCCCTTTGCCTGCTCCTTCTCCCTACGCTGGTCCGACTGGAGGTCTTACCGAGCGTCGTGAGCCTGCGTCTCGTCCTGCGTCGCCTGTTCGTACTGCGCGCGCTAGTGGTCGCGGTTCGCGTCAGCGTCCTCCTTCTGTCCCTGGCACGCACCGGATGTCTCTGCGTCCGTCTACTGCTCCCCTGCGTGCCCCTTTGCCTTCTCCTCCTGCTTCCTCTCTTCCTTCTCTTGCCGACCTGGAGTCGGACTCTCTTCGTGCTGCCAGTCCTACTGTCACGCGTCTCCTTGCTACTGCTGTCACTGACCCTTCTTTCGAGTCTTCTGCTGCGTCTGCGCTTGTCACTGAGCTCGTCGACTTTGCTGCACGCTGTCGTCTAGACTACGCTGCTAGTCTTGTCGCTGAGTCTGAGTCTGCCTGTCCTCCGTCCGTCGGGGGTGAGTGTGCCCTTGGCACGGACGTCCTTGAGGACAGGCAGGAGAGTTCCAGTGTCTGGCCGCCGCTTCACCTCATCTCGCGTCTGTACTGCTAGCCCCTGAGGGAGACCCGGATGCACTAGACATCCCGACTCCGCGCTCTTACGCGGAGGCGATAGAGGGTCCCTACTCCTCTCAGTGGCAGGCAGCTATGGATGCAGAGATGGCTTCCTGGAAGTCCACAGGCGCCTACGTTGACGCTGTGCCCCCTCTTGGGGCGAACATCGTCAGTGGCATGTGGATCTTTAGGGTGAAGCGGCCGCCGGGTTCTCCGCCTGTCTTCAAGGCGCGTTACGTGGCTCGTGGCTTCAGTCAGCGGCAGGGGGTTGACTACTTTCAGACCTTCTCCCCCACCCCGAAGATGACCACTCTTCGGGTACTGCTGCACGTTGCTGCTCACCGTGACTACGAGCTGCACTCTCTCGACTTCAGCACAGCTTTCTTGCAGGGCAGCCTGCACGAGGAGATCTGGCTGCGTCGCCCACCTGGCTTCACTGGGTCTTTCCCTCCTGGTACCCAGTGGAGTCTCCGGCGTCCAGTCTACGGTCTCCGCCAGGCGCCATGTGAGTGGCATGACACACTGAGGACTACACTGGCGGCACTTGGGTTTGCTCCTTCTACTGCTGACCCGTCGCTGTTTCTGCGTACCGACACCTCTCTGCCGCCGTTCTACATCCTCGTGTACGTCGACGACTTGGTCTTTGCCACAGCTGATACTGCTGGACTCGCCTACGTGAAGTCCGGGCTGCAGAAGAGACACACGTGCACTGACCTGGGTGAACTGCGCAGCTACCTTGGCTTGCAGATCACCCGGGACAGAGCACGCCGCACCATTACCCTGACTCAGTCACACATGGTGCAGCAGGTCCTTCAGCGCTTCGGCTTCACGTACTCCTCGCCTCAGGCCACTCCTCTGCCTACTCGCCACTCGCTCTCAGCTCTGCCTTCGGATGAGTCCGTAGAGTCGAGTGGCCCGTATGCAGAGCTTGTTGGCTGCCTCATGTACCTGATGACCTGCACACGACCTGACCTTGCATACCCTCTTAGCATTCTCGCACGCTATGTTGCTCCTGGGAGACACCGACCAGAGCACATGGCTGCAGCGAAGAGGGTGTTGCGCTACTTGTGCAGTACGTCGGGCATGGGGCTAGTGCTTGGAGGGCGCAGTCCAGTGGTCCTCACTGGGCACGCGGACGCTTCTTGGGCTGACGACCAGGCTACGCAGCGGTCGTCACAGGGTTACACCTTCAGCCTTGGTTCCGGCTCTGTTTCATGGCGGGCTACCCGCTCGTCTTCTGTTCTCGGCTCCAGTTGTGAGGCTGAGATCTACGCCGGGGCTATGGCTGCACAGGAGTTACGCTGGCTCACCTACCTGTTGACCGACCTTGGAGAGCCGCCTCGTTCTCCTCCAGTCCTGTACGTAGACAACAAGGCCATGCTGGCCTTGTGTCGAGAGCAGCGACTGGAGCACAGGACAAAGCACATTGCTCTCCGCTACTTTCTTGCTCGTGAGCTACAGCAGCGTGGACAGTTGCGACTTGCGTACGTGGCCTCTGAGGCCAACACGGCTGATGTCTTCACCAAGGCACTTGCGCCTTGTGATCATCAGCGTTGCTGCACGCAGCTGGGCCTTGTGCCTGTCTTGCCTCACTTGCTCACTTCTTGACCTTGCTTGTACCTTGACCTATATATACTCTTGCTCTTGCTTGCTTGACTCTTGTATATCTCTATATATGGTCTTGCATGTGAACTGGCCTTGTGGCCCTTGAACTTGTGCTCGGAATGTGTGGTGACTTTGTGATCCACCCTGAGCTTTGCTTTGTTTTGCTTGACTGGTCTTGTGACCCCTTGTTCTCCCCCACTTTGCCTATGGGGGTGTGTCAGAATATTGTAGCTTACTTGTTTGTGTAGGCTATTGTGGGGTATCCCATAGGGGGTACAACACAATTAGGGTTTCCTATTTGTACTCACTTCATTCGTAGTCATTTCATTCACGTTCCTTTCTTCACAGCAGACGCATGCGACGCTTCGTCGACTCGAGGCTTTTCTGACAAGCCAACCAGGGTTCGCCACCGCAGCAACAGCGACTACAGCGATTGCAGCACCGACAACTCGAGCAGCAGTGGCGACACCGACATTTCACGGACCAATGGCACCACTGTCGCCGAACCTCGAAGCACCACGACCGAGGCTCCCGGAGGCGTTCGATCCAAGCGCGAAGGGATCCGACGTCCGGCGATTCGTGGCCACCCTCGAAATTTACTTCGAGGCCATTGGCTGTTCGACCCTGCAACACGACGCAACAAGGATTCGGCTCACAGCGACACTGTTACGTGGACCGGCTCTCGAATGGATTTACTACACCGACGTAGCCCGCGGGGAGAAAACGTGGCAGCAGTTTTGGGCAGATTTAATCGAGCGTTTCGAACCAATTAATACAACCTACATGGCGTGGCAGCAGATACACCGACACAAGCAATACACTAGTTTAACACAGTACACGCAGCAGATGGAGTTACTGTTCAACCGCATCACCGACCTGACCGAAGGCGAAAAAATCCAGGCGTACATCGAAGGATTAAAAATGGAGATTCGGCGGCAGGAGATTCGGCGGCAGGTGATTGCGGCGAATTACAACAGCTACAGAGACATCGTGCGTGCTGCCGAGCGATACGACGCGCTGACTCGAAGTCAACCCAAAACACGATGCTTCACGCCGAACCGTACATTCGGCACGAAGCGATCGGCACCCCCCACGTTCACCGAACCGATGGATATCGACAAATACGACGCGAAGCAGCAGCCGACAAAATGCAAATTTTGCGGCGCAGCAGGACATCAATTTTTGTCGTGCTACAAAATGAAGAAAGCACGTGCGGCACTCCGGGACGGAAACAGTGGAGCACCCCCGAAGTCAAAACACGGGAATCGCCAATAGCCGCGGATCGACCTGGCGATCGCGTAAAGATCCGAAAAGCAGGAAAAGGCGACGACGTGGCGACTTCGGAGCGGGTGAAAAAAGGAGAAAATGATGGCGCGAATTTAAAACGTCACGACCGGCCGGCATCAGGGGAAATCGCCGAGGCGAATGGAGGCTCCGCGAAAAAAGACTCTGCACTGACCGGGAAACTCCAGCCGAACTCCCACGAAAGTAAGAATTCGTTAAAAGTATCGTATAATGATGCTCTAACGAAGAATATTGCTTCTCGTGGTTTACAAGCCTTCAAAAAATTCAGGGGAGGTCTAGAGGCCAAGAAAAAGCCTTTAGAAATTATTCAGGTACCTGAGAAGTTGGGCAAAGTACTACGGAGCGTAGAAAAGGGTCGTGCGTTCCGTGGAGTTAATATTCTCTCCCAGCAGCACAGTGTTAAGGCTTCCCGTCGCCCACAGGTGAAGCCTACACAGCTGCCAAGGCTTAGAGGAGACATCCAGGCTCAGGAAAAATTATACAAGCCTCGGAAAAATCCTCCTACCCCCCAGGTGAAGTTGGAAAGCGCTGAGTCAGGTATAGGAAAAAGGGAAGGTATTAAGTTTGATGTACCCTATGATCCTATTAACGAGACCCTCTTTGACTACTCAGCACAACAGAAACCACTACTCCTCGAGGTGTTATGCAATGGGCGACGCCTCCAGGCACTGGTGGACAGCAGTGCATCTCACTCGGTGTGTGACCCTGAGCATTGGAGAAAATTGGAGAGAAGGCGGAAGAGACCCAGTTTTCAGCAACCATGGTGGACGGTAGGAAGCTTCCTATCCACGGCGAAGCATCACTGCAACTACATATAGGTGCGTTGAGGTGGAAGCCGAAGCTACCAGTCACCAACATCAAAGGATTAGATTTTATCTTGGGGCGAGATTTCCTGAAGCAGTTCAACCCCGAGATCGATTGGGTCAACAGCAAGGTGTGCACTGAACAAACAGACTGTCAAAAACAAATATCCCATACCGCGCATAGACGACCTACTCAATCAACTGCGTGGAGCAACAGTATTTTCGAAACTGGACCTACGATCGGGCTACTAGCAGATCAAGATGGCAAACAACTCCGTCCACAAGACAGCGTTCCGTACCAGATACGGTTCCTACGAATACTTGGTGATGCCGTTCGGACTCTGCAACGCACCAGCAACGTTTCAGGCGGAGATGAATCACATCTTACGACCCCTGCTGGACGAATGCGTGGTGGTGTACCTAGACGACATTCTCATCTACTCCAAGAACATGAAGGAGCACGTGGAGCATCTGCGGAAGGTGTTCGAGATCCTGCGGAAAAACAAGTTCTACGTGAAGCTGTCAAAGAGCGACTTCGCCCTGAAGAAGGTGCAGTTTCTCGGGCACATGGTGAGTGCCGAGGGCGTACACGTGGACCCGCGGAAGATCAAAGCCGTCAAGAAGTGGAAAGTACCAGAGAACGTGAAGGAGTTACAGCAGTTCCTAGGCTTCGCCAACTACTACAACAGGTTCGTGCCGCAGTACGCTAAGATAGCAGCGCCACTAACCGACCTACTGAAAAAGGATACGCCCTACAAATGGGATACCCTTCATCAGCAAGCCATGGAGCAGCTACAGACAGCACTGACTACAGCGCAAGTACTCATCTTGCCGGATCCAGACAAGGACTACGTGGTGGAAGCAGACGCTAGTGACCAAGCAGTCGGAGCAGTACTGATGCAGGATCACGGACGCGGTTTGCAGCCCATCGCCTACCTCAGTAAGAAGCTACACGGAGCAGAACTAAACTACCCCATTCACGACAAGGAAGCCTTACGATAGTCATAGCCTTCAAGGCGTGGAGGTGTTACCTAGAGGGAGCCAAGACTACAGTCTATACTGACCACTGCAGTCTCAAATACCTGAAGTCGCAGCCGACACTCTCACGACGACAGGTGCGGTGGGTGGACTTCCTGGAAACTCACTTCCACTACGACATCGTCTACAAGCCCGGGCTACACAACAAGGCAGACGCGTTGAGCCGCCCCGGACATGTAGCAGGCATCCAGCTCGACGGGATGAACCCTCTGCTCAAGGGTCTATTCCAACATGGGTACTCCGTGGACGCAGAGATTGCTACAGCACAGACCAAGAAGCTATTACAGTGGGAGAAAGACTTAGCTGTAAGGAAGGGTTCAGGAAAGATTTGGGTACCGAATTACGCCCCGCTACGGCAGATCCTATTGGAGGAGTTTCACGACGTACCTTACGTGGGACATTTCGGGAGCAACAAGACGTTAGCAGGGATAGCGAAGTATTACTACTGGCCCGGGATGGCAGTAGACGTGCAGCAGTTCGTCACCTCTTGCGACACGTGCCAGCGGATGAAGAGCAGCAAGCAGAAAAAAGCAGGGTTACTTCAGCCTCTACCCGTACTGGAGCAGCCATGGCAGGTCGTTAGCCTCGACTTCATCACAGGGCTTCCTTCGACCTCACGGGGACATGATTCCATCCTCGTGGTGATCGATAAGATCTCCAAAATGGGTCACTTCATACCGACCAACGCCACAGCTACAGCTGAAGCAACTGCTCGACTCTTCTTCGACCGCATCATCACCATCCACGGCATCCCCGCTACACTCATCTCAGACAGAGACCCCAAATTCACGAGTAAGTTCTGGAAGGAGCTCATGGGACTGTTGGGGACAAAGCTTGCAATGTCTTCAGCATACCACCCCCAGACTGACGGACAGACTGAGCGACTCAATCAAGTGGTTGAACAGTTACTGCGCACAGCTTGCAAGGACGACGTAAGCCACTGGGACACACAGTTACCAACCCTAGAGTTCGCTTACAACAACGCATCACATGCGGCCACAGGGAAAACTCCTTTCTTCCTGTGTTACGGACGGGGACCACTCACACCACAGCAGCCAACTACACCGGCACACGTCCAAGCCGCACATGACTTCGTCACCACCATGCAGCAGCTATGGGAGAAGACTCAGCGACGTCTCACCACGATGGAGAACTCCCAGAAGCAGTATGCCGATCGTCAGCGACGTGATCACTCAGTAGCAGTCGGAGATCAGGTGCTTCTTAACACGCGCAACTTGAACCTCTCTCACCTTCCATCCAAACTCCGGCCTCGAATTTGTGGTCCTTTTCTCGTTGAGGCACAGGTGACACCAGTTACATTCCGCTTGCGCTTACCAGATACATGGAAGCTTCACAACGCTTTCCATGTCCAGCTACTGAAGCCCTACAAGGACCCCAACCAACAGTTCCAGGGACGGCAACTACCGCCACCACCACCTGTTCTCATACAGGATGAACCCGAGTACGAGATCGAGCGCGTTCTCTCTCATCGGCGCCGCGGTGGCAAGACTCTCGAGTTCCTGATACGCTGGAAGGGATACGACCCCACTGAGGACAGTTGGGTTGCAGAAGCTGACATGGGCAACCCACGCCGTGCTCTCAAGGACTATCTTGTCAACCAGGGTGTATCTCACGCCACCCAGCTCTGAGGGGGGGACGTGTAAGAGTACGACGTCTTATGCCAGCTATGCTTGCTTGCCTTTACTTTATCATGCTATTTCTAGCATAGGATAATTATATGCATGCATGAATTGCTTGATTTCCTAGGCTAGGTGCTTTCCTATATTTTATTATAGTTATAGCACCGAGCTAGGTTGCGTGCACCGAATTCTGGCTTTTCGGTTGCCACCGAATTGCCTTCTACCGAATTCGGTAAGGATCCGTTCGGGACGCTACGCGGCCCGCGGAACCTTCGCGTAACACTTGGTTACGGGGCCTTGTGTCGAGCCTATATATAGCCTCGTGTTGTACCCAGGTGGACATTCAATTCAATTCAATTTGAATCATCTTTTCTGAGCTCGATCCTAGATCCGCACATGACACCTGTTACATTCCGCTTGCGCTTACCAGATACATGGAAGCTTCACAACGCTTTCCATGTCCAGCTACTGAAGCCCTACAAGGACCCCAACCAACAGTTCCAGGGACGGCAGCTACCACAACCACCACCTGTTCTCATACAGGATGAACCCGAGTACGAAGTGGAGCGTGTTCTCACTCATCGGCGCCGCGGCGGCAAGACCCTCGAGTTCCTGATCCGCTGGATGGGATACGACCCCATTGAGGACAGTTGGGTTGCAGAAGCTGATATGGGCAACGCCTGCCGTGCTCTCAAGGACTATCTTGTCAACCAGGGTGTATCTCACGCCACCCAGCTTTGAGGGGGGGACGTGTGAGAGTACGACGGCTTATGCCAGCTATGCTTGCTTGCCTTTACTTTATCATGCTATTTCTAGCATAGGATAATTATATGCATGCATGAATGGCTTGATTTCTTAGGCTAGGTGCTTTCCTATATTTTATTATAGCTATAGCACCGAGCTAGGTTGCGTGCACCGAATTCTGGCTTTTCGGTTGCCACCGAATTGCCTTCTACCGAATTCGGTAAGGATCCGTTCGGGACGCTACGCGGCCCGCGGAACCTTCGCGTAACACCTGGTTACGGGGCCTTGTGTCGAGCCTATATATAGCCTCGTGTTGTACCCCGGTGGACATTCAATTCAATTCAATTTGAATCATCTTTTCTGAGCTCGATCCTAGATCCTCACATGACACCCGTTACATTCCGCTTGCGCTTACCAGATACATGGAAGCTTCACAACGCTTTCCATGTCCAGCTACTGAAGCCCTACAAGGACCCCAACCAACAGTTCCAGGGACGGCAGCTACCACAACCACCACCTGTTCTCATACAGGATGAACCCGAGTACGAAGTGGAGCGTGTTCTCACTCATCGGCGCCGCGGCGGCAAGACCCTCGAGTTCCTGATCCACTGGACGGGATACGACCCCATTGAGGACAGTTGGGTTGCAGAAGCTGATATGGGCAACGCACGCCGTGCTCTCAAGGACTATCTTGTCAACCAGGGTGTATCTCACGCCACCCAGCTTTGAGGGGGGGACGTGTGAGAGTACGACGGCTTATGCCAGCTATGCTTGCTTGCCTTTACTTTATCATGCTATTTCTAGCATAGGATAATTTTATGCATGCATGAATGGCTTGATTTCTTAGGCTAGGTGCTTTCCTATATTTTATTATAGTTATAGCACCGAGCTAGGTTGCGTGCACCGAATTCTGGCTTTTCGGTTGCCACCGAATTGCCTTCTACCGAATTCGGGAAGGATCTGTTCGGGACGCTTCGCGACCCGCGGAACCTTTGCGACACCTGGTTACGGGGCCTTGTGTCGAGCCTATATATAGCCTCGTGTTGTACCCAGGTGATCATTCAATTACAATTCTCTTTTCTGAGCTCGATCCTAGATCCTCAGAGTCACCTCCACCACCCTTGCCCCCCTTGCCCCTGCCGCCCTTGCGCCTCCCACTAGGAGCAGACGCAGCCCCGACTTCCTCAGCACCAAGGTAGTCGACAGCAGCAGGAGAGGCAACAGAGGGGAGAAGGGGGGAAGGGGAACACCCCTCAAAGAAAGGCGTGCGGGGGTCGCCGCAAGAGGCACCTACAGCGACTATGCTAGCCTCAGCTGCAAGCAGGTGCTTCTTGAGCAGGTCAACAGTGAGCTCGATGGGGCAGAGGGCGAGAAAGTGATCCCTGACTGCACGAAGAGAGTCAGGGAGATGGGTGACGAGGTGGTAGAGAGTGAGGTACATCGGGGGGGGGTTCTTGGCGAGAAACTCAGCAGGAAGGGCGGCACGGTAGCGAGTGTCACTAGTGCGGAGGTGGATAATGAGGCCAGCGACTGTGGGAAAGGCGGACAGATCGGGGAAAATATAGGGCAGCGAGAGACGACCGATCGTAGCAGAGGCAGGCGAGGAGTAGCGCGCAACTACAGCATCGTACAGTGCCTTAGTAGTCTTGTGCTGGCCAAAATGCGCACGCTCATCTAACGGCAGGTGGCTGCGAATGGCTAGGTGAGCATGAGCGTCATGAGTCTGCCACTATGAGCGAGCCGTGTTGTCAGCAGTCTCAGCAGGTTCATGCGGGAGCAGATCCGGGCGCGTGATCATACAGCGAGATATCTTCCTTAGCAATGATATGTAGGAACAGGTGCAGGTCGTTGAGCCAAGCATCAAACTGAATCGGACGGCCCTCAGCATCGAAAGAGAGGACGGTGGGACTAGCCATGGGGGCAGCACTAGCAGTAGCGGCAGTAATAGCAGGAGCAGCAGGAACAACAGTAGCAGCAAGAACAGGGGCAGCAGTAGCTGCAGGTGGGGCAGCGTGGCACAGCAGGGTAGCGCCGCTCGGTAGGGCTGCACGGCTCGGGTAGGGCGGCGCGGCTCAGGCAGGGCGGCGCGGCACGGCTCGGGCAGGCAGGGCGGCGCGACGGTGGGCTTGCGCGCGGGATTGCGGCTGCGCGTAGGCGGTGGCTGTGCGCGGGCAGCGTGCGACGCACGGGCTGCAGCGGCCGGCGGGCGGGCTGCGGCCTGCGTGCGGGCTGCTGCTGCGCGGGGAGGTGGCCTGCCTGCGGGCGGCGCCTGCGCGAGGCGGCGGCCTGCGTGCAAAGCTGCGGCGCGCGGGACGGCTAGCACGGCCGGCCGGCGGGCAGCTTGAAGGCTGCGCGTGGGGCCGCACGAGGCCGTTGCGGGTTGTGCGCGGGCGGCGCTGGCTACGCGGGCGGCTAGCAGGCTGCGCGCGCGGTAAGCAAACTGCGCGCGCGATAAGCAAACTGCGCGCGCGTGGGGCTGCACGAGGCCGTTGCAAGTTGCGCGCGGGCGGCGTTGGCTGCGCGGGCGGCTAGCAGACTGCGCGCGCGTGGTTAGTGGACTGCGCGCGGGCAGCGCGAGGCGCAGAGTGCGCGAGGGCACATGAGCAGATAGAGGCGCACGAGGGCGCTTCTAGCGGAACGGTGGGCCCGTAGCAGTAAGCGGTCCAAGGTGCCTAACCTAGGCTCGTAATACCATGTCAGAATCAACAAGAGTGGATGAACTAGAAAACAGGTGGGTACAAGTAGGAAAACCTAAAAGTGTTGTACCCCATAGGTGCTAGAAAGGCATAGTGTCAGCGTAGCGAAAACGTGTTTGTAGAAAAGAACAAGATAGAAATCTTGCATTGATCATTGAAAAGTAGAAGGATGACACAATGATGACTCAATGATGTGACACAGCAAGATATATATGCATCCAGCTACTCCTCCAGAATGACCCATTCACACCAATAATGGTGTACCAATAATTGTACCCTCTACCCTCCAATAATGCTAGGCTCCAATAATTGTGGCCCCTAAAATAATTGTGACAATTATTGTAGGACCTGAAGGCTTATAAAGAGGACTACACTAAAACCAAACAGCACACTGGTATACAGCATTCGTTATACTGTATTCGGATTTCCAACACTCCCCCTTCCTGTAGGTTTTAGTGAATCCGTTTTCCTTGGAGGATAGGGTGGTCGAGGTGGTGTACCACCACAAGGTAGGGGTGCGTCCAAACCAAGCTAGGGTTTGCTGTTGGCCGAGCTGCTTGTCACTGTAGCACTTTTCCCCTCCCAACCTTTGGGCCTTCCAAACTCCAACCAAACCACATGCCTTCACGTTTTCCATTCCCTCCTTCCATTCTCGACATTCTAGATCGAGATCTAGAGAGTAGTGGCTGCTGCTGAGGAAATCGTAGCAGCTCTATGGCGAAATCTCCTCAAAACCATGGCGGAATGCACGTATCGTCATGGTGGAATGCCCTTAGCGCACGCGGAATTTCCGAAACCGTAGGCTTTATCGCACGCGACGACCACACTTGTCGCGCGTTTGCGACGATCGCGGTTGCGGATGACGCGAATCGGTAGCGGATAACGCATGGCGTACGGCTGGTGCGGAACTGCACTGGCGGGCGCACACTTTGCGCGATAGAAGCGACGACTTGGCGTTCGTCAGCGGCTGACGATCTGCTGCGCGCCTACTGCATCATTTTCCTGTCCGCGCCTGCTGCATCTTCGTAAGCCTTTCTCCCCATGCTTTGGCAATCTTGCCAAGTTTGCTCAAACTTCTCCCATGTTGCCCTGTGATGCTCCCCCTATAGTTCAGCAGACACACGGTAGCAGCCGGAGTTACCGAACTCCATCAATTGGAGGGTTGCGCATGCCGATGAACTCCAAGTATCCCAGAAATCTGCACTCCATAAATACAGAAATGTCCACTCCATGTGTGCAGTGCACACCAAGTATGCCGAGATGTGCACACCAAGGTATGCAGAAATGCGTGCTTCCATGTATGTTCTCCATCCTTCCCTCAGATGGTGCCGTTCATCTGCAGCAACCAGTCGCACGATACCGCTGCATCACGACGTATGACAACCTGCTGCATCCATTTTGCCTGCTCCCCCTGCCTATTGGCAACCCTTGGTGAGTAGGTCTTCCCCTTATGCTTCTTGACTCCATGTCCCACTCCTGTGCCATCAGATACCCTCCACACCCCACCTCCCCCTCACCCATGTGCTTGTAGTCATCCGTGGACACAGCTACAAGCACATGAGTGAGTGTGGAGTTAGGTGATGCCATGGTGTGCAGCACAGCTCGAGGAGGCCGCACACATGAGTACAACTCCAGACTCCTTGACTTGGCGATCATCAGCAGATGGTACGCCCGTTGTTCCACATTCCACTGTGTTTTCCGCATCATTGTCTTCAACCTTCTCTGGTACAATCACCCCTGCTGCAGGTAAGTCATCTGCTGCAGCATCTCCACTTCCTTGGGGTGCATCAGCTTCATCAGCTCCAGGTGAGTTATGTTCTACAAGGTCTGCTCCATCGCCTCCCGAATTCACCGCGAACCGTTTTCCTTCTCCCCCTGAAGTCCACACCGCAACGTGGGGTGAGACTTCATGCGTGGTATCATCATGTGCCGGCTTCCGCACGACGCAAGCTTTGTGTGCCATGCGGTATGCAGAATGGGTACGCAACTGCACTCCAGGTGTGCGGGGATTCGTGCTCCCAGGTGCGTCCATGTGCACACCAGGTGTGCGGAAAAGGGTAACCCCTTCACGATCAACCTGATTCGATGACGCGTCATCACGGGAATGTCCATGATCATGGGCGGATGTAAGTGCATGCGCATACTGCACCACAAGCACTCCATCCACGTTCTTGCCAAGTCAAATCCGCACACTCTCCTCTCCATGAGTCATGGTGATCTCGGTGTCTCCATTAGTAATGGTATTGATGTGCGCTCCCTTTTTCAGCAGCTGACAATAGGAGAGCAGGTTGCTCTTCAGACCAGGTACGTAAAGGACTTCAGTGTAGCGAACCGTTGTCCCATCAGGTGCCGTTGCTCTGATCGTTCCCATCATCGTGCTGCTCAGCTCGCTCCCATCAGCAAGCTCCACATAAACAGGTTCGTCCAGCTCCCTTAACTCTTCAAACCAGCGCTTGTTCGAGGTCATGTGCTGGCTGCTTCCACTATCTAGCATCCAAGATGACGCTTTAGCTGGTGGTAAGGTAGCTTGTGACGATCCCACCGTTGCAATGCACATAACAGTACGTTGCTTGTCTTCCCCGGCTGCCCCTTGCTGTTTTGACACATCGTTGTCACGCTTAGGGCTGCCACTCTTTCGTGGGGAGAACGAACGACTCTCGCCGGTGTGCAGTTTTGACCTTCTGGTATGCGGTTTTGACCTTCTGGTATGCGGTTCCCACCCTGGTGGTGACCAGCCAGGGGGTGCCTTGGTACACTTGAAGAAGGGGTGGCCGACCTCCTTGCAGTACCAACACACAAGAGGTGAGCGACCTGCACTTCCTTCCTTGCCTTGCATTTTCTCCCCAGCGAATTCTTCCTTGTTCCTGGTGCTGCCCTTAGCAGTTGGAGAAGGTGAGCGATCTCCGCGCGCTTGTCCAGCCATGCGAGGTGGACGCCGGTCATGGTTAGCCTTCGTGATGAGGTCGTGATACCTCTGCTCCTGAATCATCATCCGTTGCAAGGTGAAGCTGTCCGTCACGTTGTGTAGCATTCCCGAGTGCCTCATCTCCTCCCAATGCGCCGGTAGTCCGGTGAGCAGATTTAAGGTGAATGTGTCCTCATCCACCATCTTCCCCGCAAGTGCTAACTTGTCCCGGATTGCCGTTGCGCGGTTCACGTACTCTTCCACCCTCTCTTGTCTCTCCATTTTCAGGTTGTCCAACTGCTTCAAGAGAGAGACCTTCGCCACCGAATCTTTGGCCTGGTAAGTATCCATTAAGTACTCCCATGCTTCATATGCTGGGCTATAGGATTCTTGGAACATGTCCAGCTGTATCTGAATCGTGGCGCTCACGCTGTGCAGTAGGACCCAAAAAGCGAGCGCCGCACGTTGTGAGTAATCCGCCTGTAGCATTTCCAGCCGCTCCATAGCGTCGTTAATGTCACCATCTCCCATGGTAACCGGATACTGCAGGGTCACAAAGAACTCCCACATATTCGTGACGCGAGCGTTCATACGAAACCGTAGCGCCCACTCCCGGAAGTTCGAGCCATCAAACGGAGTAGTGGTGAACGCTTTGTCCACCGTTGCTCCCACCATTTTGCGTGACACTCGTTCCTTGTCATCTTCCGTGTATTCACGTGGAGCGGGGTCGAAGAGAGTACGCACGGCTGACGGTCGAGGTAGTTGAACCGTGCGCTGCATGTCCCCATTCTGTCCACCATGCTGACGTTCCAGCACTTCCACTTGATCCCGTCGCATGACACCACTTGTCTGCATTCCGTATCCCATCCGCCCCATGCTGTCCACATAGTGTGCGCCTATCGATCGACGAGGTGCACACAGAGGTATGACATTGCCGTTATGAAGGTGAGACCTGGCCATGGGAGGAGCTCCAATGGGATGGGAGTTAGTCGCAAGTTGTCGTAGTGGGGGAGCACCAATAGTGTAGGAGGCAAAACCCACACCTTCCACGCCCACTTGACCATTTCCGTCACCCTGCTGCCCAATCTGTCCACTTCTCACTCGACCATGCACTGCACTCCCATACTCATCATTCCTCCCCCGTGCTTCCCTTTGCATGGATGATTGAGGTGCAGGATTGGCCTTCTCCTCTCCTTGGACGGATACATCCATCCCTTGGGATGACTCTCCTCCTTGAGGTATGCCCATTTCCACTTCACCATCAATTCCTCCATGAACATTTGCACAAGTTTGGTTAGCACGTGGAGTGCTTGAATGAGAGAGTCCACGGGTGGACGGATTGCTGGACTCATAAGAGAACGTTGTCCTTGGCTGGATTGTCATTCCAAACTTGTTCCTTAACGAAGCTTGGAGTGCTGGTGGTGCCCTTGCAATCATGCTTTCCAGGTGCTCATGCTGAGCCATGATGACTTCTTCAAAAGCCGCATATCCAAGATCCACTTCGCCATCGAAGTGCGCCATGACCTTGACAAAACCGTCTACCAAGTGTGCGGTAAACGCGCGGTTGTTGTCAGAGGTCCACTGGTGATCCCCGATTGATCCTAGGGAAGGGTTACAGGCACGTTGGCCTGGGGGGTTATGGGCGCACTTACCCGCTACACAAACAAGCCCTTTTATCCCAATGGTCTAGTGGTTGGGATTCTGACAGTTGTAACCAACAGCGAACACCAGGTGTACGAAAGCGTAGACCGGGTGTGCGGTACTCTGACTGTATGCAGGTACCTATCCAAACTGTATGACAGTAAATTCATGAACCAGTTTTGGCAGCATGCCCCCTATAATAGCTCTGATACCATGCTAGAAAGGCATAGTGCCAGCGTAGCGGAAACGTGTTTGTAGAAAAGAACAAGATAGAAATCTTGCATTGATCATTGAAAAGTAGAAGGATCACACAATGATGACTCAATGATGTGACACAACAGGGTATATATGCATCCAGCTGCCCCTCTAGAATGACCCATTCACACCAATAATGGTGTACCAATAATTGTACCCTCTACCCTCCAATAATGCTAGGCTCCAATAATTGTGGCCCCTACAATAATTGTGACAATTATTGTAGAACCTGAAGGCTTATAAAGATGACTACACTAAAACGAAACAGCACACTGGTATACAGTATTCGTTATACTGTATTCGGATTTCGAACTAGGAAACCTAAAAGTGTTGTAAGGTGGGTACAAGTAGGAAAACCTAAAAGTGTTGTACCCCATAGGAACTACCCCACTACAGCCTAAATAGACTATAGCATATAAGTTTGACAGGAGTTATGCGTTTAGGGTTGATGTCTCCCTCGGATGGCATGCCATCCGATGGGGTTTTTTTTTTTTTTTTTTTTCCTTCCTGGGGGCAGCAGTTTGAAGGAGGTCAACAGGTAGACGGAGGGTCGACGGAGCCGTCGACCCATTTCCGTTGAGATATGCCTTACATATGGTATGTATTTTTCAAAATACGTACTTTTCTATTCTCACCGTGCCATTCCTGTGACTCTCTACACCGCCCCCCACTCCTCAGACCCACCGCTGCCTGCTGGCTGCTTTCACCTTCATTCCCGCCATCGCAGGAGCAGTGAGCGCATCTGTGCGCGCGGCTCGCCTTTTTCACGTTTTACTCCGCGCGCTGCGGGGTTCAATAGCCTCGTTTCCTGTTCGAAGCGCGCCGCAGTGCCGTGGGCACGATTTCGACGTTGACTCCGCTTCCTCGCGGAACTCAACTCGCACGCTATTCCCCCGCGCCGCGCAGCCACTCCCGCCCCCCTCTGCGCCCCGCCCGCCATGTGACAAGAACACCCTGTACCTGTCAACTCCGCGGACATTCGCTTGCGCTCATCCTCAACACCCCCACCAGTCCCTGCCGCCCATCGCCCGTTCCTTCCGCTTATCGCTCCCGCTTCTCCCCTTGTCTCCTCCCATCGCCGCCACCCACCCCTCCTGCCTTCCGCCGCGCCCGTTTCTGAATTCCTTGCGTTCCGTTCATTCCGCGCATTCCGCGCGCTTCTCTCCCCGCCCGGCCCCCACCCTCGCTAGTTCCTGCGCGCTAGTTTCCTCTCCTCCCGCCTGCGCTGATCCGTCCCTCTTCTCGATCGCCCCTCCCTGTAGCAGCAGCAGCGGTCGTCAAGCCATGCGGCAGCCGTCCGTGCATTGAGCGCCAGCGGTGAGGTGCACATCCTCACCCAAGCTGTAGTAGCGCCTGTGGCCGGGCCGGGCTTACACAAAGGGTTGAAAGGCATCCGTTGCGCCTCTATAACGCCCTCGTTCTGACCCAGTGGTATATCGGGGTGTTATACAAGCATACTGAGCCCTCCCTCCCCTCCCTCTCCTCCCTCCGCTCCCTCATCGCCCTCCCGCCGTCCTATCTTTTTTCCTGGACCATTGTACCAGCACGCAACCCACGCCATGGACGCGCGTATCGCCGCCCACCGCTTCACACCGCTGCTCACCGCTGCGCGCACCGCTGCTCACCCTTGCTCACGGCCTTCAAGATGCTGAAAGGTGCAATTGCTATCTCACTTGGGAACCTCAAGGAGCCACGAGCATGGCAGGCGCGCACACTCGTGTGGAGGCAGCACTGGGAGTTGGAGAAGCGGCGGCAGGGCCTTGGGGTTTTGAGACGTCTCAAAGCGCGCACAGTCACGTGGAGGCAGCACTGGGAGTGCAAGGAGTTGGAGAAGCCGCAGGGCCGCCTTGGCCTCCCGACAGCCTGCATCACTCTGCTCGTTTCCAGGCTGATAGGCAACAAGGAGGGCCGTCTCAGCAGCACATGCAGCCGGTGCACCATGGGCGGCTGTTAAGGCGTGAGGGGGTGCTTCATCTGTGTCGGTTGCTGCTGCTTGCAGCGTGGGCAGCGGCGTGCATTGCCGGTGCATGGGGGCTGGCTGGGGACCACCGCGGCCTCAGAGGTACGCCCTCCTGCTGTGCTGGTGCTGAGTGCCGTTGAGTGCTGCTGCTGAGGGCTGCTGAGTGCTGCTGAGTAGTGCTGAATAGTTTGAGTGGTGCTGAATAGTTTGAGTGGTGCTGAATGGTGCTGAGTGGTCTGCCTCACAAACCCCTAAACCGATTTTTAAGGCTCCTGGTAAGGAGTTGAGAAGCAAGGGCTTTGTCAATAAGATGTGATGCAGAGCGGTGCTGACTGGTCCGCCTCACGAGCCCCTCTCGCCTCCAACGCTTCCCGTGCACCACCATTACACCACTCCCACACCACCCCCACACCACCCTCACACCACCCCCACACCACCCTCACACCACCCCCACACCACCCCCACACCACCCCCACACCACCCCCACACCACCCCCACACCACCCTCACACCACCCCTACACCACCCCACACCACCCCCACACCACCCTCACACCAGCCCCACACCAGCCCCACACCACCCTCACATCACACCACCCCCACACCACCCCCACACCACCCCCACACCACCCGCACACCACCCCCACACCACCCCCACACCACCCTCACACCACCCTCACACCACCTTCACACCACCTTCGCACCACCTTCACACCACCCTCACACCACCCTCACACCACCCTCACACCACCTTCACACCACCTTCACACCACCCTCACACCACCCTCACACCACCCTCACACCACCCCCACACCACCTCACACCACCCTCGCACCACTCTCGCACCACCCTCATTCCACTCTTACCCCACCCTCGTGCCACCCTCACACGACCTTGCGTCACATCACTCTCACATCACCCTCACACCACACCTCGCACCAGCCTCACACCCCCCTTCATCTCCCCGCCCCCCCCCCCAAACCCCCCTTCACCCCACCTCACGCCCCTCTCTCTCTCCCGCTCCCCCCCCCTCTCCCAGACTGTACGGACATCTTGGCAGCAGGAGTGGCTCTCACGCCCACCACCGACACACACACCGCACCTGCCACCTCCGTGCCCCCCTCCTCCACCGCCAACTCGAATAGCACCTTCTTGAATTTCACCTCCCCCACTGTAGATGGCACCTCCCCCAACTCTACTGCCAGCAGCAGCAGGGCGGGCGAGTGGGGGCACCACCGGCGGTACGAGCGGCGGGCGGGGCAGTGCTGGAGCCGGGCGGAGCTGCCTTGCTATGTGGGCATCAGCAGGCACACACGGGTGCAGCAAGAGCAACAACAAAGCAAAGAAAGCACGGGGGACATTTTTTCCCCCGAGGGAGCTGGGCAGAACGAACAGCAGCAGCATGGGATGTCGGAGCAGCTGCAGGTGAAGCTGCGGCAGTACCACACGTACCGCCGCGAGTGCCTCCACCGCGAGCCCCTCCACCACCTGCGCTCCACCCTGCTCGCCGGCAAGCCCACCGCCTGCCGCTACCTTGTCTTCTACCACCCGTCTGACGGCCAGGGCAACCGCCTCATCTCCCTCGTCTCCGCCTTTGCCTACGCGCTGCTGACCGATCGGATCTTCCTGTTGAGCTCTAAGAGTGGGCCCGCTGCCGTGCTGTGCGAACCGTTTGAGCACGGCGAGTCGTGGGTGCTGTTTGGGCGCGAGGAGAAGTTGGAGGAGCATCATGCGCAGGTGCTGGCGCTGAAGGTGGCGAGGGAGTGGAGGGAGGTGAGGGAGGGGAGGGAGAAGAAGGGGAAGAAGGGAGGTGGGCGGAGGAGGCTGGTGGAAGGTTTGGTGCAGAGGCAAGAGCAGTGGTTAGGGGAGTGGCAAATGCAGTTGGGAAGGCAGCAGCGTTTGCTGCAAAACATCAATCCAAACACGCCAGCACCACCATCACCACCAACAGCACTGCCACCACCACCACCACCTACAGCGCCACCACCGCCACCACCACCACCACTAGCACCAACAACAGTTTCTACACCCACCTCTCCTATGTTTCCTCCCCCAATGCCTCCATCATTTCAACCCCCACCCTTACCTCCCCCTCCCCCTCCCCCTCCCCCTCCCCCTCCACCCCCACTCCCACCGATTCTTCCCATGCCAACCCCACCACTGCCACCCACTGCACTGCCACCACAAGCATCATCACTGTCACTACCAACGCCACCAACACCACCAACGCCATTTCCAACGCCACCACCAGCAGAGGCAGCAGCAGCACCCCCACCACCCCCACCCTTACCCTCTCCGCCTCCCCCCCCACCATTCGAAACGCCAGCAGAAGGGGAGGACGAAATACCACCAATGTATGTCATCCGTGCCAATGCCATCCTATGATGTCCCTTGGCATACCACTGTTTGTGCCATGCCATGTGTGGCATGCCCACGTGTGTGTGCCATGCCCATGTGTCTGTATGATTGCCATGACAGTTCACGGTAGTGTCATGCCATCATTTGAGGCAATGCCGTCACTCAATGCGTCACTGAATGCCATCACTCGACACCCCTCTCTTCGCGATCTTGTCTCTACGCCCCTTCTCTGCCCCTGAGTCTGACCAGTCTCCCAAAGTCCCATTTCCCTTGCTCCACCATTCCCTCCCTCATAAGTCCATTCTTTCTCGTCTCCATTCCCCTCTCGTCCCCCCCTCGTAACCCCTCGTATCTCTCTCTCAACCCCATCCTCCCCTGCTAGTCATTGAGTGGAAACCCACTCCCCTCCAGCCCTCTTCGTCTGCCTCGCAGCAGCCTCCCACACCCCCTCACTCCCCAAGTTCCCACTTACTTCCTTCCTGATTCCCCTCCAACACCCTCCCCATTCCCCCCACCCTCTCCCAGTCTAAAGGTGAACATCTTTCACACAACCTCTCGATCTGGGCAACTCTTTTTCTGCGAATTCGAGCAGCAATGGCTCTCCCGCACGCCCACGCTCCTCCTCTCCTCCAACCAGTACTTCCTCCCCGCCCTCTACCTCCTCCCCTCCTTCCGCCGCCGCCTGCTCCTCCTCTTCCCCTCCCACCAGCCCTTCCGCTCCCTCTCCCGCCTCCTCCTCTTCCCCCGCAACCGCATCTGGGCGCAACTCACCCACCGCTTCCACTCCCTCATCGCCCCCGCGCCCGCGCGCATTGGCCTGCAGGGCCGCTTCCCCACGCACGCGAACGAAGGTCGACTGCGGTACGACACGATGAACATGGGTCGATGCCTGTTGGATGCTCTCAACTCGTCGGTCCTGCAGGAGGCAAGGGAGATGAGGCTTGGGGCGGATTGGGAAGAGGGCGGGCGATGGAGGGGGGTGGTGGAGGGGGCTGGGGCAGCGGAAGGAGGGGAGTTAGGGAGAGTTTTCACAAGCAGTGGCAGCAGTAGCAGCAACAGCAGTAGCAGCGACGGCAGTGGGGATGACTATGGGTTAGAGGGGTTGTCAGGGAATGTGACAGAGGTGATGGTGGCATCTTTGAACGCTGCTCTAGTGCATAACCTGTCAGTGGCAGTGACAGGCAACATGAGTGCAGTGCGAGTGAGTGTGGGGCACGACGCCACACATGCTGCCATGGGTGTTATACTACCGCCCATTAACAGCAATGCTGCTTCTCCTGCTCTTCCTGCTGCTGCTCCTGCGCCCATGTCTCCAGATGTAGCCAACAGCAGCAGCAGCAACGGCGCATCCGACACCCACGTCCACATAGTCCGGCTAACGATTGATGAGAAGCAGAACAATGGCGATAAGGCTGGTGTTGACCGAGCAATGGTGGACATCTACACTCTAGCTCTCTTCTCCGACGCCCTCATCATCTCCGAGGTCTCCACCTTTGGCTACCTCTGCGCCTCGCTCTTTGGTGTGCCCCGCACCACGTTCGTCAGTGCCACGTGCAAGCGAGCGCCGCCTGAGCCGTGCTTGCACTTCCCACCGGGGAACGAGCGGTGCCCGGATGGCCAGGCACAGGTGCTAGAGCAGGCGTTGGCTGCAGACCCGCATGTGCCGCTCATGCACTGCGTGGATGTGAGAAATGGGCTCACATTGAAGCCTCTTGAAGGATGGGAATAGGCCTTCTGAGTAGGGTAGGATCTGGATAAGCTTGCGCGTGAAGTGTCGCTGTGCTATAATGTCGGCTAAGGGTGCATTCCGCTGTGAACACTTTCTCAAAGAAAGTGTCCGAATCACTTTTGGCCCTAGTCGCCCTCAAATGTCTCGGAACTTCATGTCCCAATCGATCGATGTACTGCGACCCACGGCGACATCTCGACAACTTTGTGTGAAGGAATGTGATTGGTCCGTTGTGTGAGTTGCCTACTCAACCTACGCGTCACATGCACCTGGGCGGAAGGTCTGCGGGCGCGAAATGATCGGGATGGTCAATAATTCCGAAGGAGCCTTGTGTGGCCAATCACGTTTCAGAGTACGCGTAGCTACTGAAATCCGTCATTGTAGAATGATGACCAGGTACATTCAGCATGGATTGACATTTGGCACCGCGTGCGATGGCTGGTGTGTGTTGAGTTGGCGTGCAATTAGCCCGCGACAGTTCCGCGTTTCACGCCACCCAATGAAAAAATACTTTTTGCGACAAACAAGAGCGGTCCGGAATTCGGACACCTGGCAGCATATGTTGTAAGTACGCGTCACTTCTCTTTGAGAAAGTGTCCAGAGCGGAATGTACCCTAATTCCAAATTTAGTACCGTTGTTGAACACCCTTAGGTCCTGCAATATTATTCATTTATTCCAACTCGTAACGTGTCGGGGAATAGATTGAGCAAAAAAGGCTTGTGGAAGATTACAATATGCGAAAGATTGTGGTAAATTGCCTATTATGAGTGGAATTGAGCGAGCGAGAAAATTTTGAACTATCAAGGCAAAACAATACAATGAGCGAAGTTTTGAGCGAATTGTTGTACGGTAGCAAAATCAAAGGTAACGTAATGAGTGATCACAAAAAGCGCCCCTGGGGCCTATCGCAAAGGTTGGGAAAATGTCGAGGCATAGGACCGGGCCGCAGGTTACAAGCCGAGCCGTGTACTTTGCTCGTGACGGTGATGGTAGCGGGAACAGTTTCCAGGCGAATGACTTGAGTGTTGCAATAATTGGCTCCGCCCTTGCTTGGGCGATGCCGATTTCGCAGTCGGGTACGTTGGAGGTACAACCGGCCGACTTCCTTCAGTGGACGCCGACTTGGGGGAGGAAGTCGACGGAGTTGGTCGACGTCGGCGGGACCACTGCGATGGCGCGGACGAGGCGAAGTCGGCTGACGGCTTCGGCACGGGCGGTTGACGAAGGCGTTCGTCGACCAGATGTCAAGTCGACACCAACTTAATGGCCTTTTCTGGTCGGCCATGTAACCTGGTCGACGAAGTTATGCGGAAATGCGCGAACTTTGCCCCGATAGATTTTGGCGGAGTCGACCTGCGTGGCGACATCATGTGGTCGACATGGTGCACCTAAGCAATCATCGACATATGGTCGAGCCAGGACCGGCGCAACGTGCGTGACAGTGCACGACGTGCTTAACTAACTACCTGCACCTGCTTGGTAGGTGCGCACATGTGCGCACGTGCTGACCTGCTGTTGAAATGATGGCAAGCCTCCTTGCTGCAGCGTTGTCAAGCCACCCTGGTACTACGTTGGCAAGTCGTCGACTTTCAGTGTTGTCAAGCCGCCTTTCACCTGCATAGGCACGCCGCTGACGTGCGGAGTTGGCAAGCTGCCTTTGTGCTGCGCTAGAAGTCGACTTGAAAGTGTCGGGTTGCTAGTACATTTCTGCTGTATTCAATTTGCCATTGCGATTGTCATTGTTGTTCACAACTTTCAAAGTGAAACTCTTGCCAATTCGCCCCATGAACACAGGAAGTAGAGAGAAGACACGCAACACTACAGTCACCCGTACAACCCTGTAGCCTCCGACGAAGGCTAGCTACCACCGTTGTAGAGTGACTCTCGGCATGGTGCGATGAGCGTGGACGGTCCCGCAATAGACCTTCAGAATAAGCCAACTTTGCGCATCACCTAAGATGTTGTTAGGCCGACGCCATGGTTGAATC
Source organism: Closterium sp. NIES-65 (assembly GCA_948144175.1). Taxonomy (NCBI): domain Eukaryota; kingdom Viridiplantae; phylum Streptophyta; class Zygnematophyceae; order Desmidiales; family Closteriaceae; genus Closterium; species Closterium sp. NIES-65. The sequence continues at coordinate 470,533 of CANXME010002069.1, forward strand.
TGTTGTCGAGGCAGGCGTAGAGGATACCCTGCGGACGAGAGAGACTCATGTTCGGGCATGCCACCAAGCTGGCGAGTTTGGCGCAGCGAGTATGGAGGTGCTCCTCCTATGCTTTCGTGTGGGCGCGCGGGCATCCCCTGTGAAACTAACTGAACAGGAATGAATTGACTAAGAGTTGGGTACAAATACAACCCTAGCAAACTGTACCCCATATGTGCTACCCCACTATAGCCTACAAACATGCATCAGCTATAATAATCTGACACACCCCCATAGGCAAAGTGGGGGAGAACAAGGGGTCACAAGACCAGTCAAGCAAAGCAAAGCAAAGCAAGCTCAGGGTGGATCACAAAGTCACCACACAGTCCGAGCACAAGAGCAGGGCCAGAGGCCAGTTCACATGCAGGAGTACAGACATATATATAAAACTAGACAAGCAGGAGCAGGTATATATATGACAAAGTACAAGTAAAGTCAAGAAGAGAGCAAGTGAGGCAAGACAGGTACAAGACCCAGCTGGGTACAAAAGCGCTGATGGTCACAAGGCGCAAGTGCCTTGGTGAACACATCAGCAGTGTTGGCCTCAGAGGCCACGTAAGCAAGTCGCAACTGACCACGCTGCTGCAGCTCACGAGCAAGGAAGTAGCGGAGAGCAATGTGCTTCGTTCTGTGCTCCAAGCGCTGCTCTCGACACAAGGCCAGCATGGCCTTGTTGTCTACGTACAGCACTGGAGGAGAACTAGGCGGCTCTCCAAGGTCGGTCAGCAGGTAGGTGAGCCAGCGAAGCTCCTGTGCAGCCATGGCCCCGGCGTAGATCTCAGCCTCACAACTGGAGCCGAGAACCGAAGACGAGCGAGTAGACCGCCACGAGACAGAACCGGAACCAAGGCTGAAGGTGTAACCCTGTGACGACCGCTGCGTAGCCTGGTCGTCAGCCCAAGAAGCGTCCGCGTGGCCGGTAAGGACCACTGGACTCCGCCCTCCAAGCACTAGCCCCATGCCCGACGTACTGCACAGGTAGCGCAATACCCTCTTCGCTGCAGCCATGTGCTCCGGTCTGTGTCTCCCAGGAGCAACATAGCGTGCAAGAATGCTAAGAGGGTATGCAAGGTCAGGTCGTGTGCAGGTCATCAGGTACATGAGGCAGCCAACAAGCTCTGCATACGGACCACTCGACTCTACGGACTCATCCGAAGGCAGAGCTGAGAGTGAGTGGCGAGTAGGCAGAGGAGTGGCCTGAGGCGAGGAGTACGTGAAGCCGAAGCGCTGAAGGACCTGCTGCACCATGTGTGACTGAGTCAAGGTAATGGTGCCACGTGCTCTGTCCCGAGTGATCTGCAAGCCAAGGTAGCTGCGCAGTTCACCCAGGTCTGTGCACGTGTGTCTCTTCAGCAGCTCGGACTTCACGTAGGCGAGTCCAGCAGTGTCCGCTGTGGCAAAGACCAAGTCGTCGACGTACACGAGGATGTAGAACGGCGGCAGGGAAGTGTCGGTGCGAAGAAACAGCGACGGGTCAGCAGTAGAAGGAGCAAACCCAAGAGCCGCAAGCGTAGTCCTCAGTGTGTCGTGCCACTCACGCGGTGCCTGGCGGAGACCGTAGACTGGCCGTCGGAGGCTCCACTGGGTGCCAGGAGGGAAAGTCCCAGTGAAGCCAGGCGGACGGCGCAGCCAGATCTCCTCGTGCAGGCTACCCTGCAGGAACGCAGTGCTGAAGTCGAGGGAGTGAAGCTCGTAGTCGCGCTGAGCGGCAATGTGCAGCAGCACCCGAAGAGTGGTCATCTTCGGGGTGGGAGAGAAGGTCTGAAAGTAGTCAACTCCCTGCCGCTGACTGAAGCCACGAGCCACGTAACGCGCCTTGAAGACAGGCGGGGAGCCCGGCGGCCGCTTCACCCTGAAGATCCACATGCCACTGACGATGTTCGCCCGAGGAGGGGGAACCGCGTCAACGTAGGTGCCTGTGGACTTCCAGGAAGCCATCTCTGCATCCATAGCTGCCTGCCACTGAGAGGAGTAGGGACCCTCTACGGCCTCCGCGTAAGAACGCGGAGTCGGGATGTCTAGTGCATCCGGGTCTCCCTCAGGGGCAAGCAGTACAGACGCGAGATGAGGTGAAGCAGCCGCTAGACACTGTAACTCCTCCTGCCTGTCCTCTAGGACGTCCGTGCCAAGGGCACACTCACCCCCGACGGACGGAGGACAGGCGGACTCAGACTCAGCGACAAGACGAGCAGCGTAGTCTAGACGACAGCGCGCAGCAAAGTCGACAAGCTCAGTGACAAGGGCAGACGCAGCAGACGACTCAAAGGAAGGGTCAGTGACAGCAGTAGCAAGGAGACGCGTGACAGTAGGACTGGCAGCACGAAGAGAGTCCGACTCCGGGTCGGCAAGAGCAGGAAGAGAGGAAGCAGGAGGAGAAGGCAAAGGGGCACGCAGAGGAGCAGTGGACGGACGCAGTGACATCCGGTGCGTGCCAGGGACAGGAGGAGGACTCTGACGCGACCCGCGACCACTAGCGCGCTCAGTACGAACAGGCGACGCAGGACGAAACGCAGGCTCACGACGCTCAGTAAGACCTCCAGTCGGACCAGCGTAGGGAGAAGGAGCAGGCAAAGGGGAGGCAGGCTGTAGCCGTGGCTGTGACCGAACAGGCTGTGGACCCTCTAAGGAAGCAGGAGGAGGTGCAAGACCAAGAACCTGCTGTAGGAGCGGAACGAAGTACGGTCGAGGCCGCACGGCGACACCAGAAACAGCAGGAACAGCACCAGTCCCCCCGTCAGGAGGACCCACGCCAGCAGCACCTCCAGCAGCACCTCCAGAAGCTCCAGAACCCCCACCAGCAGCACCAGGAGCACTGTCAGTCGGACCACCAGTGGCAGGCTCAGCGCCAACACCCTCAGCAGCACCAGCTCCAGGAGAACTCTCAGACCGAGCAGCTCCAGCACCCACAGTACGAGCACCGTCGGGACGCGCGGCAGCAGTACCCACTGCAGGCGAAGAACCACCAGCACCAGCAGCACGCCTCCAGCGCCTGGTAAACCACTCACGTAGCTCCTGTGGGGAGAGTGGCTCCCGGCGAGACGAAGCACCCCCAGGCTCAGCACCCCCAGGCTCAGCACCCCCAGGCACAGCACCCCCAGGCTCAGCACCCCCAGGCTCAGCACCCCCAGGCACAGCACCCCCAGGCTCAGCACCCCCAGGCTCAGCACCCCCAGGCACAGCACCCCCAGGCTCAGCACCCCCAGGCTCAGCACCCCCAGGCACAGCACCCCCAGGCTCAGCACCCCCAGACTCAGCACCCCTAGGCTCAGCACCCCCAGGAACAGCACCCCCAGGCTCGACACCTCCAGGCTCAGCACCCCCAGGCACAATTCCCCCAGGCTCAGCACCCCCAGACCCCGCACCCTCAGGCTCAGCTCCCGCAGCAGCACCAGAGTCACCAGTGACCTCGACAGGCTCGACCGCGTCTACCTGGGACACACCTGAAGGGGCAGGACCCTGAGGGGGGAGGGGGACTACCGGGGGGGGGCCTGGTACCAAGAAGAGCGGGGGCGGGGGGAGGGACGGAGTGCGGTAGGGGAAGAGGCGGTAGTAGGGTACCGACTCGTCGAACGTGACGTCCTGGGAGGACAGAACACGTCGAGAGGTGGGGTGGTAAAACTGCCACCCAGGGGCGTCGGGGGGGAACCCCAGGAAGACGCAGGGAGAAGCACGAGGGGACAGCTTGTCCGCAGACAGGTCGCGAACAAACGCCCGAGATCCCCAGACCCGGAACGCCGACGCATCGCCAACCTTCCCCGTCCACAGGAGGGCTGGGGAGGTCTCTGGTCGAGAGACCCTGGGGTGGAGGTTGATCTGGTGCGCAGCGTACCTGACCGCAAACGGCCACAGAAAATGGGGAGCAGCCGCATGCATCATGGACGTACGAGCGACGTCCATGACCATGCCAATGCGGCGCTCAGCAATCCCATTCTGCTGTGGTGAGTCCGGAAGCGTGAAGGTCTGACGGATGCCCCGCACACGACAGTAGGCACTCAGGAGGCCAGAGGAGAACTCTCCGCCTCTGTCCGAGTGCAGACGCAAAACAGGGAAGTCAGAGCCAAAGCTCCTCCGAAGCTGAAGACGAGCTGCGCGGATCCAGTCGATCAACACCTCAGTGACCTCACCCTTGCTGCGCAAGGGGAAGACTGTGGTGTAACGCGAGTAGTCGTCAACCACTAGCAGGAAGTAGCGCTCCTGACCCTGTCCACGGACGCGGGCTGGGCCCCACACGTCCATGTGAAGCGTCTGCAACGGGGCCTCTGTCGGAGGAAACTGGGAGGAGTGAGGGGCAGCACGCTGGCGCCCCTCGACACAGGGGACACAGGCAGGGCCAGGGCCCGGAGGAAGGGGAGGGAGGGACCGGGGAAGACCAGACACAAGGACCCGCGAGGCCATGCCTCTGAGCCGAAGCAGAGAGGGGTGGCCAAGGCGGTGGTGCCAGAGGAGTGTCTCGTGAGACAGACGACGACACGAACAGGGGGCAGACTCAGGACCAGACCTGGACGCTGCAGCAAACACCTGACCAGACGAAGGGACTCTACCAGACGCAGTACCTGGAGGAGAAGCAGTGGTCAGTGTGTACAGGCTCGACCCTGGCCGACGTGTAAACGTAGCCAGGTGACGACCTGTATCCGCCTCCGTACAGTGGGTCACCCGCTGACGAGCAGGGGTGAACTGGTGGACACCTGCATCCTGGAGGTCAGCACCACTCACCAAGTTCGTCGAGAACGAGGGGAGGTAGAGACCAGTCAGGGTGCCAGAGGGGGCCGCTGGACACGGGAGGACAGTGGAGAAGCGAGACAGGACAGGTCCCCCAGAGGGGTCAGCCAGGGACACCGCAACCGGCCGACTCAGCGGCGTGAGAGTGGTGCGGTCCCTAAAGAAGGAGCGAGACGCTCCAGAGTCAAGGGTGAAGGTGTGAGAGGCCGAAGCCGACACAGTACCTGAGAGCGCGGACTCACCAGCACCTGAGAGCACAGACGCACTGGCACCTAGAGCTGCAGCCTCACTAGTACCTGACGCGGCAGTACCAATGCCCGGGTCGGGCGGGAAACACCGGTAACAGTCATCCTCATCACTACCAGTCACAGCATACATAGCAGAGAGAATAGCATCAAAGTCAAGATCATAAATAGCTACTCCAGCCCTAGACAGCTCTCCCCAGCGGGGGATCTCAGCGGCCTCCGGAAACTGCTGACGCCAGGCGTCGGTCAGGCGGCCAAAGCAGCGACGGGCTGTGTGGGCGCCCCCACACCTCTCCCCCGCACGGTCACCGGTGCGAAGAACGTAGGGGCAGGGACCAAGTGCACCACCGCGCTGACGCTGCAAGTACCACTCACGGAGCTGCTGAGGGCCGGGGACGGTGCGAGAGCGCTGCTGCTGCTGCGGCTGCTGCTGCTGCTGCTGCTGCTGCTGCTGCTGCTGCTGCTGGCGCTGACCACCCCCAGAGCTGCTCCGCTGAGACGAGCCACTCCGACCCCCGCCTCCACCGCCACCCCCGCCTCCACCGCCGCCCCCGTCTCCACCGCCACCTCCCCCACCAGGACCGTCGCTCCCACCGCTCCCACCGCCTCCTCCGCTACCACCTCCGCCGCCACCTCCGCCTCCACCGCCGCCACTAGCACCTCCACTCCCGCCACCACCCCCACCGCCACTCCCACTCCCCCCTCCACCCCCACCGCCTCCTCCACCGCCCCCTCTAGCTCCACCCGCCCCCTTGCCCCCCTTGCCCTTGCCAGAGCGGCGTCTGCCGCTGGGGGCAGACGCCGCGCCGACCGACTCAAAACCAGCGAGGTCGGCCGCAGCGGCAGAGGCGACAGAGGGCAGCAGGGGGGAAGGACCACACCCCTCAAAGATGGGGGTGCGAGGGTCACCCCGAGAGGCCCCTACAGCGACAATACTCTTCTCAGCCGCTAGCAGGGACTCCTCAAGGAGGTCGACAGTGAGAGTGGTGGGACAGACAGAGAGAAACTGGTCCCTAACGACACGAAGGGACTCAGGGAGACGGGTGACGAGAAAGTAGAGAGTGATGTACATGGGAGGAGGGTTCGCAGCGCGGAACTCAGCAGGAAGGGCAGCACGGTAGCGGGTGTCACTAGCGCGGAGGTGGGTAACTAGGTCAGCAACAGTGGGAAAGGAAGCGAGGTCAGGGAAGAGAAACGGTAGCATGAGGCGGCTAAGGGTAGCGGAGGAAGGGGAGGAGTAGCGTGCAACTACAGCGTCGTACAAGGCCTGAGCGGTCTTGCACTGACTAAAGTGGGCACGCTCAGAGGAAGGGAGGTGGCGACGCACAGCAAGACGTGCAGCAGCATCGCGGGTCGCCCACTTGGAGCGAGCAGCAGAGTCAGCATCAGCAGGCGGGGCAGGGACAGCGCCAGAGACAAAGTCAAAGAGAGAGACCCCATCTATCGCATCACACAGTAAGTACAGCTGCAGGTCTTCAATCCAGACGGCAAAGTCAATGGCCCTCCCCTCAGCGTCAAAAGTAAGAACATTGGGGGTGGCCATGGCAGCAGCTGAAAGTCTCACCGGGCTAGGAGAGTCGGGTAGGACAGCAGCAGGCAGCTCGGGCTGGGTCGGGCGGCTCGGGCGGCTCGGGCGGCTCGGGCGGCTCGGGTAGTTCGGGTACCGGGCGGCTCGGCTGCTGCTGGGCGGCTCGGCTGCTGCTGGGCGGCTCGGTTGCTGCTGGGCGGCTCGGCTGCTGCTGGGTGCTCGGCTGCGGCTGGGCGGCTCGGCTGCTGCTGGGCGGCTCGGCGGGGCCGTTAGGGTGCAGCTGCAGGGCCGGGACAGGGGACGGCGGGGCCGTCAGGGTGCAGCGGCGGGGCCGGGGCAGGGGACGGCGGGGCCGTCAGGGTGCAGCGGCGGGGCCGGGACAGGGGTCGGCGGAGCCGTCAGGTGGCGGGCCAGCAGGCGAGGTGGCGAGCCGTCAGGTGAGGCGGCGGGGCCGTCAGGTCAGGTGGCGGGCCAGCAGGTGAGGCGGCGGGGCCGTCAGGTCAGGTGGCGGGCCAGCGGGTGAGGCGGCGGGCCGTCAGGTGAGGTGGCGGGCCAGCAGGTCAGGCGGCGGGCCGTCAGGTGAGGCGGCGGGGCCGTCAAGTCAGGTGGCGGGCCAGTAGGTGAGGCGGCGGGCCGTCAGGTGAGGCGGCGGGGCCGTCAGGTAAGGTGGCGGCGGGCCGTCAGGTGAGGCGGCGGGGCCGTCAGGTAAGGTGGCGGGCCAGCAGGTGAGACGGTGGGCCGTCAGGTGAGGCGGGGGGGCCGTCTGGTGAGGTGGCGGGCCAGAAGTCGAGGCAGCGGGCCGTCAGGTGAGGCGGCGGCCGTCAGGTAAGGCGGCTGCGGGGCCGAAAGAGGTGCAGCGGGGGGGGCCTGCTGCAGCGACGAAGAGGCCGCGCGGCCGTCTAGAGGGCGGCGCGGCGCGGCAGAGCCGAGAGGGCGGCGCGGCGCGGCTGTAAGGGCCGCGCGAAGTGGGGCCTGGGCCGCGCGCGCGAAAAAAATTGAGTCGCGCGCGCGACTCTCGGGGCGCCACAAGGGCAGCTCGACGCGCACTAGGGGGAGCGCGCCTCGGGGAGAATAGGGCGCGCTCCGGGCAGGAAAAAAAAAAAAAAAAAATCGTGGGTGGGCCCAAAGAACGGTCCTTAGGAGGGACCCGCTCTATACCATGTGAAACTAACTGAACAGGAATGAATTGACTAAGTCAGAGTTGGGTACAAATACAACCCTAGCAAACTGTACCCCATATGTGCTACCCCACTATAGCCTACAAACATGCATCAGCTATAATAATCTGACATCCCCCTCCCCAACCTGAAGTGGACGATGTCGAAATATGTTTGTCATATTTTATATCTGCTTGTAGTTGTAGTGTAGTTATTGTACTTTGTAGGTGGTGCACCAACTTTGTTTTCTATGCTATATGTTCCTTGAAACCTATAGTGAAACCTCATTCTCCAATTTCTCTCTTCCAACTCACTCGATACCTCGCCTAGGAGAAACCCGCTCGATATCCTACTTGGGCCTAGGCTACTAAGCCTAGGCCCTACTTAATCTTAACTCATTCTCGTTCAACTCTCGACAGACGATGCGTCCACCTCTCCCCGACCTGGAAGCAACGAGGGTGGTGGCAACAACGTTAGCGAAGGAGGCACGAGGGTGACGCGTAGTGTGATTTGGGCCGCCGACGTCGGCGTCGGTGGAATGCATGCGCGGGTATTGCAGTCGGGGGCTGCGGTCAGCTTGCAAGACGACGTCGATGGTCGACGTCGATCTCTCCAGTGAAGCGGATCCGGACGAACTTCGGCGACCTACATTTCAGCCGGCTAGGACAGCGGCATCGCTCCGACCTACGGCTACTTCAAGTTCTCATCGAACAAGTGCTCGAAGATCGACATGACCTTATCACGTGGATGGAGTCGATTGAGCCGAAGCTGGAGATCATGGGCCCGAAGAAGTTCGTCATGGGAGCGCTGTACAAAGACGACGCCGAAGATGGAGATCATGGGCCCGAAGAAGTTCGTCAATGGACGGAATGCTGCGCCGCCCACCTGCTGACTTTCTTGGTCATTTTCGCGGTGTTGCTCGTTGATGGTGCAAGCTGCTTTGTAGCCTTGCCGACTTCGAATGAACGTTGGCTTCGAGGCGTGGGAGTTTATCATGTAGGCCTACAAGGCGACCGCCGACCTCTACATCGGAGTGGTTGGCCAACATCAACATTGGCGAGCAAGAGTCGGCGACAGAGCACTGTATGACCGACCTGCGGTTGGCCGACGTCGACTACTTGGCAGCGTCCTACATTACACACGTCGTCAAGGTTCTCCTACGGGCTACAACCTGATGCGCCGAGTGAAGGCATGCGCACGCAACTCTATGTGGAATCCTAAGGCGAGCTTCATCATCCAAGATAAAATCATGCAGGAGTCAGAGCGGCCCACGGAGCTTCTTCTGCAGCCCAACTACGCTGCCTCGCATAACAAGGACGTCAGCATGTGTAATGTAGGGAGTCGGGCAGAGGTGGAGGCGGTAAATCGACAAGCAACAAGTCGGCAAACGGAGCGGACTGCTAGACGCTGGCTAAGGATAATGAACGCAGTGGTAGGTGCCAAGGTGGGCGCCAGTGCTCCATTTGTGGCGACCTTGACCATCTTGCCTATGATTGTTCTGACCAGGAGGAGTATGCTGGCGGCCAGAAGGCTAACCACGGGATAATCGACGGCGTGTCAGAATTATGAGGTTAAGGCCTAAGAAATCCTGATAGAGGGTGTAGCGGAAAGCAAAGGCGGAAAACATGTACATTTGTATATAAGCAAAACCGATTGTGGCGAGGGCAGTAACGGCAGCGGCGTGGCGGGGTGAGACAGGTAGAGGGAAGGTGGGGCGAGGAACGGGATTCGGGGTGCGCTGGCAGGGTTACAGCGAGATGACGTGGAGGAGGGTGCGGGTGGGGAGCTTACTGTGTGATGTGTGGTGTACATGTGTGTGCTTTGGTTTCTTCTTGCAGACACCGAGTCCAGGACAGAGCTGGGAAGCAGCAAAGCCAGCTGGAGACGGGTGGAAGAGCATTGTGGATGGCAAGCTAGGTAGCCTAGCACTGTTGCTTTGTTAGGCCAGCCTTGCTAGGGTTTGTGTAGGGAAGCTTAAGGCAGGGTCCTGGGCCATGGGACTGCCACTGCGTGTTTGTTTTCGTGAATTACTGCAGCATTCTGTTTTCAAGATAAGCAGTCTTAGCACGGAGCCATAACCGCAGTCAGGATGAGTTAGGAGGTAGCTGAACTGACAAGCACGCACTCCATGCAACTGAGATCGGGACGACAGCTAGAGCCGGTGACGGTCAGGCCTAGTTCGAACGGAGAGATGCGGAACAAAGAAGGGGGTCCGCGGGAGACGGGAAGAACGGAGGGCCAGCAGGGCCTCAGTGAAGGAGCGAGTGGTCCGCAAGGCGGCGCTCGGGAAGAACCAGGCGATGGCGGGAAGAATGCGCCCGAGGAGCAGCGGGAAAGCCAGCGCAGCCAGATGCCGGGGCGCCCGCAGCCGGGGGGACCAAGTGCGTATTAGCGGAGCGTTTCGTGGCAAGGAACCGAAGACGAGACGACGCTGCAGCGATGGAAGTACACGCAGCTGCCCAAGATAGAAGTGCCTGAGAGATTCTCGGGAGACGCAAGACGGGGGCCGAGTCTTAAAAACTACATCATGCAGCTGGAAAACCTCCAGGCGCGTTGGGCGAAGGATCGGTTGGATCCGGAAGAATTCTTCAGAGGCTTGGCAAATACCTTGGCTGGCGAGGCGGAGACCTACTACATAATTTCCAGGAGAGAGCTGCTGGAGTGGTCTGCGGGACGAGCGCCAGGCGAACGGGACCCGACGGTGCACTTCTTATCGATGCTCCGCGAGCAGTTCCCGCTACAAACCGCGGAAAGGGTGGTCGAGTTCCGAGGATTCCGCCGTCGGGAAGGGGAATCATTGTTGGCGTACTACGGGAGACTCGTGGAGCTGGGGGAGGACATGAACTGCACGGACCAGGGACGGCTGATTGGGAAGTTTGTAAACGGATTGAGCCAGCCACTGCGACAGGACGTGGAAGTGCGAGTGTTCGAAATGGGATCAGAAGCCACCTTGAGGGAAGCCTATGAGATCGTGAAACGCGTGGAGACCAGGCGTCGGCTATATGAAGTGGAGCGGACGGCGGATAGAGGACCAGAGAGGAGGCGGCCGGCATGGGGAGCGGCGTCGGCCTACCCAGAGGCAGAGGAGAGGGCGCGAGAGGAGCCGCGGAGATGTCACAACTGCGGTCTAACCGGGCATCTCCGACGAGATTGCCGTAACCCTGCGGCTTGCTCGCTGTGTGGCAGCCGAGAGCACATGCGAAGGGAATGCCCAGGTGTGCCAACTTGTACGAGGTGCGGTCGCAAAGGACACCGCGAAGCGGATTGCTACGCGGGAAGACGGGACCGCCGGGGCGCAGAAGCAGGGGAGGATCGCCAAGCCACTATCGCGCGACTGCGGGCGCAGCTAGCCGACTTAGAGGCTGCCGAGCAGAAGGAACCGGCCATGGTAGCACACGAAGATGAAGACGCGGAGGAACCGGAGTTTATTCTCATGGCTCAGCCGTCGCGAGAGCGTGACAAATTGGGCTTGCGGAGGGCCACAAGGAGGCAGAACTTCCCTGAAGACGTGCGGCGAGAAGCGGGACCAAGGCGGCGAGCTAGTGATCGCCCGGAGGGAGCGGGAGCAACATATCGGCACCCAAGAGAGAGAATGGCCTGTCAGGCCACCGTGCTGACTATAGCCGCCGGACCGGTTACTATCGGAGGCTTCACGGCGCAACGAGCAATAGTGGACACGGGAGCCGCGCATGTGTTGATTGGCAAGAGCCTGGCGGAAAAGCTGCAGCTGCACAAGCCGGGACGGCTGATCACAGAAGGATACCTCTTAATGACGCCCGATGGGGGAGAGGCGAAATGGATGCCCAAGACAAGGCAATCCATATCCCTGGTGTTGAACCCAGGAACTGCGGAGGAGTGTGCGCTGAGAGTGGACTGCGGAGTGTCGGAATCAGAGGATTTTGATTTGCTCATCGGGGTGGAATACCTGTTCCGGATCGGAGCCACCATCTGCATGTGGGAGGAGAAGGTGCAATATCGGGTGTGCTACTGGGAAGACGACGGGCCAATTGGCAACTTGCCAGTGCGCTTTGTGAGAAGGGAACCACGAGAAGCCTACCAGTGCACAGAAGCGGAGATACGGGAGGAGCTGGGCATACCCACCTGGCAGCAGATCTCGCGGCTGCCAGCGCCGCAGGCGGATCCGGCAGAGGGAGAACCAGACCTCAAGGCGCTGTGCACCGATACCAAGCGGCTACTGGGACCGACGGTTGTGCTCGACCTTTTTGGCGGTATCGGAACAGGGGCTGGCGGCAGTGCTGAAGTCAGGTATCAGCGTGGAAAAGTGGATCTTGGTGGAGAGTGACATGGAGGCGGCTAAGATGGCAGTGGGCCACGCACACAAGCTGCATGAACGTTACCCGCATCAATTCTGCACCGCCACCTTGGACCACAGTATGCTATGCGGGGCCAGCAACATCCGACACGTCGATGAACAGCAGTTGCGCGAATGGGGGAGAACTGACATAGTGGTGGCAGGATGGGAGTGCCAGGGCTACTCACGAGCAGGAGAAGGGAGAGGCATGAGAGACGATAGGAGCAGTCTGTTCCGGGAGTTGCAGCGAGTGTTGGGGCTGATCAAAAGAATCCAGGGAGATGTGCTGTACATAGTTGAGAACGTGGATATGGAAGGAGACATAAGGGAGTAGGTGCAGCTGGCGCATGAGGAAATCACAACGGTGCTGGGGCCAGGCGTGGTGATAGACGGAGCGCAAATAGGGAGCAGGACACACCGAGTGCGAAGATTTTGGACGAATGGGATCAATGACGCTGCACTACAGTATCGCCTGTCCCTGATGGAGCGGCCAGTTCCCCGCTTGGTAGAGGACATTATAGAACCAGGGAGGCTGGCGGCACTGGTGACAAGGCTGGATCACCCAGCTCAGTTCCCTTGTAACGAAGTAGGGAAGCCAAGGCAGGCCTGGCCGACGTTCGTCTCCTACCGAAACGCGGCAGCCTTCAGGATGCACGGGGACGACCCAGGCCCAGGCATGGTCTACGACTGCACGGCCGGGGAGTGGCAGGAACCTACGGCGCTGGAGAGGGAGCTGGCAATGGGCTTCATGGAGGACGCAACCGCACACCCGGAGGTGACGCAAGACGAGAGAAGGAGAGCGCTGGGCAGGGCCATGGATCTCAACGTCATGCATTGGCTCGTCGCCACCATCCGCATGTACCACTCCCAGCTGCGGTGGGAGCGGAAGAGAGACAAGGCGGTAGCAGTGCGCCCACCTACGGAGAGATTGGCGGCGAAGGAGGCCATGGCGCGGGCAATGCTGGGTGAGATACAGGAACAGGACGAGCGGCAACATGAGCTGGGGCACCCACTGGAGCGAAGATGGGTTTACCCCTGGGAGGAGCACGATGAAAGGCCAGCAGTGTACGCCGAACAGGAGGAGATCTGACTGCCAGCAGAGCGTGAGGAGGAAGCGGTGGACAAGAAGCGGGAAGACTACGGCTGGCTAGAAGAGGCAATCGAGAGGCAGCGGCGCTGAGAGCGGGAAGAGCAGGAGTTCGGCTACAGTGGCTTCGCCCTAATGGCAGCAACGAGAGAGACAGCTGCTGTCACGGAGCCAGCAGGAAGTGAGAATACGGGTAGCAACACAGAGACAGGAGGGGCAACGGCCATGGGAAGGGAGGAGGCAGAGCAGCCACCCGTAAAGGAAGAGCGAGTGCAGTAGGCAGAGCGATAGCCGGAGTGGGTAATCGGAGGAGGGGTGTCAGAGGAGGACGCCACGAAGTTGAAAGAAGTCCTGACTAGGCACCGGGCCGCGTTCGCATACTCACTGAAGGAGGTTGGGCGGTGCAACATGGCGGTGGTCACGTTGGATTTGACGACAGACATCCTAGTGTATCAGCGGCGGCGACGCATGACAGCGGAAGAGACACAGATATGTAAGGAGAAATGTGAGGAGCTGCTAGCGGCAGGCTTCATCCGGAAATCGAATTCAGAATACGCAGCAGCCACGGTAGTAGCAGCCCGAACAGACCTGACAGGCAAGGTGCTTTCCAAGAGAATGTGTGGGGATTACCGGGGCCTCAACAAAATCATGATCATGAAAAGGTATCAGACGCCAATGCCGGACGAAATCTTTGATCGGCTAGCCGAAGCGCTCGTGTTTACGACGTTAGACTTGCGTCAGGGGTTTAACCAGATCCCCATAGCCGAAGCAGACAAGAAGAAGACAGCGTTTCATGGGCCAGACGGGCAATACGAATGGAACTTCCTGCCCTTCGGGCTGAAGACCGCATCGCCAGAGTTCCAGCGGGTCATGGACCAGGTGCTGCGGGAGGTTAAGAACGCAGCATGTTACATCGACGACGTCATCGTGTTCAGCACAGATAGCAGCTCGCACGTGCAGGATGTAGAGGCCGCGCTGAGCGCCATTCAGGGGGCAGGCCTGACCTGCCATCCAGGGAAGTGCAAGTTCGGGCAAACGACAGTCGAGTACCTGGGGTTCGAGGTGGAAGGGGGGAGGATTGGGATTCAGAAGGCGAAAGTGGAATTACTGGACCGCGTGGCCACACCGACGGACCGGACTACCTTGCGGGCGCTGCTGGGGTTCTTAAACTACTACCGCGCCGCAGCACTGAACCAGCTACTCAGGGACGACAAGCCGTGGGAATGGGGACCAGACCAAGAAAGGGCGGTGCAGGACCTGATGGAAGCCGTGAAGAATGGGGTAGTGCTGGAGCTGCCCAGAGCGGACTTGCCCTTCACCCTATACACGACTGGAGTAGTGCGGGCATGGGGGCGGTGCTGGCGCAGATGAAGGGTGAGGTGGAGAAGGTGGTGGCCTTCGCTAGCCGAAGCTGCAACGCGGCAGAAGCCAACTACTCATCGTACGAAGGGGAGGGGCTGGCGGTAGTCTGGGCGGTGAAGCACTTCAGGGTCTACCTGCAGGGAAGGAAGTTCACGCTGGTGACAGACCACCAGCCGCTGCTCTGGCTTATGCAGACACCTGACCTGACTGGGAGGAACGCTCGCTGGGCAATGAAGTTACAGGAATATGATTTTGAGATCCGGCACCGCCCAGGCAAGACCATGCAGCATGTGGGATAGAAGGTACATCCTCCTTATGGTGGAGCATGTCAGCAAGTGGGCCGAAGCGAGGCCGCTAGTGCACAAGACGGCTGAGGCGGTAGCAGAGGCGTTTGAGGAGATGGTTATTACCAGGCTGGGGGCATGCGGGGAGGTATTGACAGATCAGGGCACAGAGTTCGAAGGGGCCTTTGACCTGCTGCTGAAGGCCAGCGGCATACGGCATCGGTCAACCTCACGATACCATCCGCAGAGCGACGGCTTGACAGAACGGCTGGTGCAGACGGTCAAACGAGGGCTGAGGGCCTATGGGGAGGAGCACAAGCGGGACTGGGATAGGAAACTGTGCTGGGTCATGGCGGGCTATCGCTTCAGCAAGCAGGCAGCTTTGAAGGATGTGTCGCCTTACTACCTATTGTTTGGCAAGGAGCCGGTTATGCCGGTGGGAGCGCCACGCCTGCTCCTGGATGTGGTCACGACAGGCTCAGCTGAGAAGTGGGTGGCAGTGGCGGATGCACGGGCAGCGTACCTAAGGCAGCTACTGCCATCAGCCCTGGAGAACCTGCACGTTGCTCAGCTGCGGGATATCGAGAGGTACAAGCAGCGGCAGGAGGCAAACGGCAAAGGAGCCAGGATAGGAGTGCGGGAGGAGGAAGAGGTGTACCTTCGGCGGCAGCGGAGGCACGCCCTGGACGTGGGGCTCTCGCAGCAGCGGTGGACGGTAAAGGAGGTACGGCCATCGGGAGTCATAGTGCTGGAGGACGGGACGGGGAAGCGGGTGGCAGATCACGTGACAAATGTGGCCAGGATTCGAGGGGAGAGGGGCAAGAACGTACCTCAGGGTCCTATGACACGCGCGAGGACGGCGGCCATGTGCCATGGGAGGGGGCAAGGAGGTACTCAAGAAAGGAAGGATGAAAGCAAAGGGAAGGGGAAAGTGGGGTAAAGACCACACGGGAGGAAGGAGTGGGGCAGAGAGGAGGGCAAGGGGAGCCGTAGGATGGAACCAGGTGTAGGATGGTGGGAGGGAAGAGCAGAAGAAATGAGGGCACCGCAAGAAAGGGCTAGATGGGAACACGGGCACCTGAGCAGTGCAGTAAGGAAGCAAGGCAGCAGGAGGGAATAGGTTGGGGGGAGAGATACAGCAACCATGGGAGTGGGGAGTTTCCGACAGCTGTCAGAATTCTGAGGTTAAGGTCTAAGAAATCCTGACAGAGGGTGTAGCGGAAAGCAAAGGCGGAAAACATGTACATTTGTATATAAGCGAAACCGATTGTGGCGAGGGCAGTAACGGCAGCGGCGTGGCGGGGTGAGACAGGTAGAGGGAAGGTGGGGCAAGGAACGGGATTCGGGGTGCGCTGGCAGGGTTACAGCGAGATGACGTGGAGGAGGGTGCGGGTGGGGAGCTTACTGTGTGATGTGTGGTGTGCATGTGTGTGCTTTGGTTTCTTCTTGCAGACACTGAGTCCAGGATAGAGCTGGGAAGCAGCAAAGCAAGCTGGAGACGGGTGGAAGAGCATTGTGGATGGCAAGCTAGGTAGCCTAGCACTGTTGCTTTGTTAGGCCAGCCTTGCTAGGGTTTGTGTAGGGAAGCTTAAGGCAGGGTCCTGGGCCATGGGACTGCCACTGCGTGTTTGTTTTCGTGAATTACTGCAGCATTCTGTTTTCAAGATAAGCAGTCTTAGCACGGAGCCATAACCGCAGTCAGGATGAGTTAGGAGGTAGCTGAACTGAAGGAGGTACTCAAGAAAGGAAGGATGAAAGCAAAGGGAAGGGGAAAGTGGGGTAAAGACCACACGGGAGGAAGGAGTGGGGCAGAGAGGAGGGCAAGGGGAGCCGTAGGATGGAACCAGGTGTAGGATGGTGGGAGGGAAGAGCAGAAGAAATGAGGGCACCACAAGAAAGGGCTAGATGGGAACACGGGCACCTAAGCAGTGCAGTAAGGAAGCAAGGCAGCAGGAGGGAATAGGTTGGGGGGAGAGATACAGCAACCATGGGAGTGGGGAGTTTCCGACAGGCGACCGTCATCGTCGTGGCAACCAGCCTTGCAAGGGAAGCTGCCGTCGAAGACGTCATTGGCAAAAGATGCTGACACCTCCAGCGGCAATGCACGCGGTGACGGAGCGGCCTCGTGCTCGATGGTTGGCGTGGTGAAGCCGGCGATCTCGCTGGCTCCAGAGGCCGGCGAGGACATCCATGTCAAGAATCTAACGGACGAGAATGAATGACTAGAAGCATGGAAGGGTTTAAATATGAGGAAGCCCTAGCATGACCTAGCCCACCAAAATACAACAACTCAGGTCGTCTCAACTAGTCCAACCACTATGGCACGTGGTCACAAGACTAGTCAGCAAGAAACAACACGGCATGTCATGCAAACCAAGGTGGCACAACTAGTCCAACCTCTGTGACGAGCAAGGCCATAAGACGAGTCCATGGGTTCGCACGGTATATGTACATATATGTAAATCTACATCGTTATATAATACAATCAGCGGAGGAAGCAACTGAGTTCAAGAAACAAGCAAGTGAGGACAACATTTAACTAGTCCGAGTTGAGTACAGAACTGTTGATGGTCACAAGGCCGACATGCCTTGGTAAAGATGTTAGCGGTGTTGGCCTCTAAGCCACTGTAATCGTGCATGCTTGGCAGCGCTGCTGTAGCTCGCGCAAGAAGAAGTTTCGCAGCTCAATGTGCTTCATATGCCCCAACAGTCGTGGCTCCTGACACAACACGCTCATGGCTCTTTGTCAGCGAAGAGCACTGGGGCAGTACGAGATGGCCCAAGTCAGAGAGCAGAATGGTGAGCCAGTGCTACTCCGGTACAGCCATGGCACCAGCGTTGATATCAGCCTCACAGATAGAGCAACTTACAACGCACGAGTTGACCTCCAAGACACAGTTCTAGATCCGAGACTAAAGCAGTAGCCATGTGAAGACCTCCAAAACTGAACGTCGTCTGCCCACGGCACGTCGCTGTGGCCAACGAGCCTGACTGCCCGTCTCCATCCAAGCACAAGCCCCATGTACGATGTGCTCCCCAGATAGCACACAACCCTCTTAGCGGCCTCCAGTCGACAGGGCGGTGTTCCGGGTGCAACGAGCTCCAACGTTGAGAGAGTATGCAAGATCTGGACGACTATATGCCATCACGTATATAAGGCAGCCCACCGGCTCTACGTAGTCACCACTAGACTCAGCAGGCTGGTCAGGAACAAGAAGTGTGAGCTTGTGATGGACTGCAAGCAGAGTTACCTGCGGGGTAGAGTAGCGAAAGGGGAACTGCTCGAGGATTTGCTGCACCATGTGCGATTTAGACAGTGTAATGGTGCGTTATGCTTTGTCCCGCAAATCGAGGTACTGACGCAACTCATCTTGGTCAGTGCAGGTGTGTCTCATCTGCAGTTCCGCCTTCACCGAAGCCAATGCAACTCTGTCAGGCGTAGCAAATACGAGGTCGTCAACATAAACAAGTACATAGAACGGTGTGGAGCCAGAATGGACAAAGAGAGCAGGGGCAGCAGAAGACGGAGAGAAGCCAAGAGACATTAGAGCGGTGTGCATTGTGTTGTGCTACTCGCGAGGCGTCTGACACATACCGTAGACTAGCATCCTGAGACCCGACAGGGTGCAAGGAGGAAATAACTGAGTAAAATTAGGCGGGTGGCGTAGCGAGATCTGCTCATGGTGGCTGTTTTGGAGAAACGGATTGCAATAGTCCAGTGAGTGAAGCTAGTAGCCATGCTGTGCTGCTACGTGCTGTAGTACCCAAAAAACTCTACCCCCTCTCCCTGACTGAAGTCTCTCGACATGTAACGCGCCTTCGAGACACGCGTCAAGGCGACCGCTTCACCTTGAAGATCTGCATGCCATCGACTTTGTTCGTCCCAAGAGGGGGACCTACATTGATATAGGTACATGCCAAGATGCCTTGTATGCCTCGATGGTTGCTATCCACTGTCCCAAACTACCTTAGTGTAAGAGCGAGGAGTTGGGATATGAAAGGTGCGAGGGTCACCCTTAGGAGCTAGCAGTATGGGACAGAGATGGGAAGTAGCGATTGCAAGGAAAGCTAGCTCAGACAAACGTAGGAGGAGCTGTAGAGTGAGTGACAATTGAGGAAAGGACACGAGACACTGTAGAAAAAGTGGCATGCAGGAAGTTAGAGAGTGAAAGAAACACATTGCGAGGCGACTGAGGAGGAGTCGGAAGACGAGGACGAGACACACAAGGAGGAGAAAAACAGAGGCTCATAGGGTGATGGCTAGTCGAAATTCACGTCTGATCTCGGCCGTTGAGAAGAAATTCGATCCGACGCTCAAAATTCCAACTGTTTTGGGCGAAATTCTCGAGGTCGTTGAGATTCGAATCGATCCGACGGTCGAAGTTCCAACTTTTTCGCCACTGGACCTGAGGAGTGTTCGAAAACCGGTTCGAGGGGGACGTTAGAAAATAGCACGGAACTGGTTTACGTACCCGAAATCGGCGCTCTCCGTCGTCCCCCCCGCGGTTTTAAAAGCTAGGTTTTAGCGGTCGGCGCCTTTGTGCCGCCGCCGAGTATTGCAGCCCAACAGTCGGTGTTTGGCCAAGATACTTGGCCACCCTCATTCCAGCTGCTACCTGCTCCTCATTAGGGCATTGCACAACCCTAGCCAGCTGCCCGGTAGCAAACGCGACGTCGCCAGAGTGAAGGTCATGTGGCTACTCCCTTTCCCTCTGGGTTCAAGTGTGTGAAGGGACGAGAGGAGGAGAGCGTTTGTGAAGAGGAGAGGCGCCGTTTTCACTCGTTGGTGGGCAGCCTCATGTATGCGGAGAATCACGCGACCTACAGAATCAACCCTCGTCATTTCTGCAGTCAACTCGACTCACAGTAAGATGACCAACGCCTAAAATTAATTTATTTTTGTCACAAATCTTCCTATGAATCGCCAAATGGAGGAAAACGGTAATAATTCCGTACGGAAAATTACGGAGTTACACACCGGTCTGGACCAGACGCGAGCGCCACTCCAGCGAATAGAGGAGCTTCTCGCGAACCAGTCGGCAGCCGCCATAGCAGCAGCGAACGCAGCGGCGAATGCAGCAGCGACGTCAGCAGCAGCAGCGGCGACACCGACACTTAACCCAGCAACAGCGGCAGCGGCTACAGTGAATCTTGAGGCGGCACGTCCGGGGCTACCGGAGACGTTCAATCCGAATGCGAGAGACACTAACGTTCGTCAATTCATTGCGACTCTCGAAATTTACTTCGAGGCCGTTGGCTGTACGACCCCGACACACGATGCAATGCGGATTCGGCTCGCAGCGACACTGTTACGAGGCCCAGCGCTCGAGTGGATTTACAACAGCAATAAGATCCGAGGCGAGGGGTCATGGACGCAGTTTCGGGAAGCTTTAATTCAACGTTTCGAACCAATCAACTCCAGCTACATGGCGCGGCAGCAGATTCATCGGCATAAACAGTTCGGAAGTGTAACACAGTACACGCAGCAGATGGAGAGCCTCTTCAACCGAATTACCGACCTGACCGAAGGGGAAAAAATCCAAGCGCATACTGAGGGGCTAAAGATGGAAGTCCGCTGACAGGTGATTGCCGCAAACTACAACAACTACCGCGACATGGTGTGTGCAGCAGAGAGATTCGATGCGCTGACACGAGATCAACCCGAGACACGATGCCACGTGCCAAACCGATCATTTGGCACGAAGCGATCGGCACCACCCACGACCGCCGACCCGATGGATATGGACAAGATCGACGCGAAGCAGCGGCCGACAAAATATGAGAAGTGCGAATTTTGCGGCGCAGCAGGACATCGACTCTTCGCGTGTTGGAAGTTGAAGAAGGTACTAGCGGAGCTATAGGGCAACAACAGTGCGACATCCACGATGGCGAAAAAAGGAGGACATGATGGCGCGAATTTAAAACGCCTCGATCGGCCGACAACAGGGGAAATCGCCGAGACAAATGGAGGCTCCGCGAAACAAGACTCTGCACCGACCGAGAAACTCCAGCCGAACACCCCCGAGAGTAAGAATATTCCCTCTCGAGGTTTTCAAGCCTTTAAAAAATTCAGGGGAGATTTCAAGGCCAAGAAAAAGCCTTCATACATTATTCAGGTACCTGAGAAGTTGGGCAAACCACTCCGGAGCGTTGAAAAGGGTCGTGCGTTCCAAGGAGTTCATATTCTCTCCCCGCAGCATAGTGTTAAGGCTCCCCATTGCCCACAGGAGAAGCCTACAGAGCTGCAAAGGCTTAAGGGAGGGTTCGAGACCAAGACAAAGCTGAATCGGCCTCGGATAAAGCCTTCTAACCCAACTCAGTTGAAAACAGATATGGAGTTAGCAGCTTCGAGCGCAGGACCGAGGGATGATCTATTTGACGTACCCTACGATCCTATAAGCGAGACCATCTACGGTTACTCGGAGCAGCAAAAACCACTACTACTCGAGGTGATCTGCAATGGGCGACGCCTCCTGGCAATGGTGGACAGTAGTGCGTCACACTCGGTGTGCGACCGCGGGACGTTGGAGAAAATTGGAGAATTTTCGGAGGAGACCAAGTTCTCGGCAACAATGGTGGACGGTACGAAACTTCCCATCCACGGCGAAGCATCACTGCAGCTGCACATAGGGGCGCTGAGGTGGAAGCCGACGTTGCCGATCACGAACATCAAGGGCTTAGATTTCATCTTGGGGCGAGATTTCTTGAAGCGGTTCAACCCCGAGATCGACTGGGTCAACAGGAAGGCGTGCATATACAACAACGGAAAACGAGTGGAGCTGCGAAGCTGGACGGATACAGGGAACATTCATGAAACGACACTGGCATGGTTCGAACGGACGGTGAACGAGAGTAACACGGGTTACTTAGCACTGGTTATGGCAGCAGCAGAGAAGGAGAAGCCGAGTTCGGAGCTACCTGCAGCAGTGAAGGAGGTCTTGGAGCAGTACAAAGATATAATGCCCGACGACCTACCCGCAGGAGTACCTCCAGCACGCACCCACGAGCACGAGATCGTGGAGGAACCAGGTGCGAAACCCGTCTCACGTGCACCATACGGACTGAGTCCGACCGAACTGACAGACATGAAGAAACAGATAGAATATCTACTGGACCGACAACTGATCCGCCCATCCACCTCTCCCTACGGTGCACCAGTCCTCTTCACTCCAAAACCAGATGGTAGTCTACGGATGTGCATCGACTACCGTGCACTGAACAAACGGACTGATAAAAACAAATACCCCATACCGCGCATAGACGACCTACTGGACCAACTGCGTGGTGCAACAGTCTTTTCGAAGCTGGACCTACGATCGGGTTACTAGCAGATCAAGATGGCAGACAACTCGGTCCACAAGACGGCGTTCCGTACCAGATACGGCTCCTACGAATACTTGGTGATGCCGTTCAGACTCTGCAACGCGTGCGTAGATGAATCACATCTTACGACCCCTACTGGACGAGTGCGTAGTGGTGTACCTGGACGACATTCTTATCTACTCCAAGAACATGAAGGAGCACGTGGAGCATCTGCGGAAGGTGTTCGAGATCCTGCGGAAAAACAAGTTCTACGTGAAGCTGTCGAAGAGCGGCTTGGCCTTGAAGAAGGTGCAGTTTCTCGGGCACATGGTGAGTGCCGAGGGCGTACACGTGGACCCGCGGAAGATCGAAGCCGTCAAGAAGTGGAAAGTACCGGAGAACGTGAAGGAGTTGCAGCAGTTCCTAGGCTTCGCCAACTACTACAACAGGTTCGTGCCGCAGTACGCTAAGATAGCAGCGCCACTGACCGACCTACTGAAAAAGGATACGCTACCGCCCCGCTTAGGCCCCGCTACGGCCCCGCTACGGCCCCGTCGGCCCCGCTACGGCCCCGCTTAGGCCCCGCTACGGCCCCGCTACGGCCCCGTTGGCCCCACTATGGCCCCGCTTAGGCCCCGTCGGCCCCGCTACGGCCCCGCTTAGGCCCCACTACGGCCCCGCTACGGCCCCGTCGGCCCCGCTACGGCCCCGCTTAGGCCCCGCTTAGGCCCCGTCGGCCCCGCTACGGCCCCGCTTAGGCCCTGCTACGGCCCCGCTACGGCCCCGTCGGCCCCGTCGGCCCCACTACGGCCCTGCTTAGGCCCCGTCGGCCCCGCTACGGCCCCGCTTAGGCCCCGCTACGGCCCCGCTACGGCCTCGCTACGGCCTCGTCGGCCCCGTCGGCCCTGCTTAGGCCCCGCTACGGCCCCGCTACGGCCCCGTCGGCCCCGTCGGCCCCACTACGGCCCCGCTACGGCCCCGCTTAGGCCCCGCTGCGGCCCCGCTACGGCCCCACTTCGGCCCCGTGGGCCCCTCTACGGCCCCACTTAGGCCCCACTTCGGCCCCGTCGCCACCGCGGCCCCGCCCACCCTTGCGGCCCGCCGCCACCTGCGACCTCGCCACCACCTCCGACCCCGCCTCCCAGCGTCCGCAACGCCGAGCAGCCGAACTGCCGGCCACCTGAGCCGCTCGACCTCCCGAGCCGCCCAGCAGCCGAGCCGCCCAGCATCCGAGCCGCCCAGCAGCCGAGCCGCCCAGCAGCCGAGCCGCCCAATAGCCGAGCCGGCCAGCACCAGCAGCCGAGCCGCCCAGCAGCCGAGCCGCCCAGCAGCGGAGCCGCCCTGCAGCCGAGTCGCCCAACAGCCGAGCCGCCGAGCAGCCCGATCGCTCCACCTACCTGGTAAGAGCACAGTCTCTGCCACTGCACAGCCTTGCCTCCTTCTGTTATGGCTTCCCCTGGCGTTCTCACCTTTGACGCTGAGGGTCGGGCAGTGGACTTTGAGGTCTGGGTAGATGATCTGCAGCTTTTCCTGCAGTGCGATAGGGCAGACGGCCTCTCCCTGTTTGACCTCACTTCTGGTGCCTCCCCTGCCCCTGCTGCTGATGCTGACGCCACTGTTCGCTCACAGTGGGCCACACGTGACGCTGCTGCTCGCCTTGTTGTGCGCCGCCACTTACCGACCACTGAGCGTCCACACTTTAGCCAGTACAAGAGTGCTCAGACCTTGTACGACGCTGTAGTTGCACGCTACTCTTCCCCTGCCACTGCTGCACTGAGCCGCCTCATGCTACCGTACCTCTTCCCTGACCTTGCTGCCTTTCCCAGTGTCGCTGACCTCATTACGCACCTCCGCACTAGTGACACTCGCTACCGCGCTGCGCTTCCTGCTGAGTTCTGCGCCAAGAACCCCCCCCCCATGTACATCACCCTCTACTACATAGTCACCCGTCTCCCTGACTCTCTCCGTGTAGTCAGGGACCACTTCCTCTCTGTTTGCCCCACCACTCTCACCATTGACCTCCTCGAGAAGGCCCTCCTAGCGATAGAGAAGAGCATAGTCGCTGTAGGAGCCTCTCGTGGTGACCCTCGCACCCCCGTCTTTGAGGGGTGTTCTCCCTCCCCCCTCTTGCCCTCTGTTGCCTCTGCTGCTGCGGCCGACCTCGTTGGTTTCGAGTCGGTCGGCGCTGCGTCTGCCCCGAGCGGGAGACGCCGCACCGGCAAGGGCAAGGGGGGCAAGGGCACTGGAGGAGGTGGAGGGGGCGGTGGAGGTGGTGGTGGAGGCGGTGGAGGGAGTGGGGGTGGTGGTGGGAGTGGTGCTGGGGGTGGCGGCGGCGGCGGCAGCACTGGAGGCGGCGGAGGCGGTGGAGGTGGTGGAGGGAGCGGAGGCGGCGGAGGTAGTGGATGAGGCGGAGGTGGAGGAGGCGGCGGATGCGGCGGAGGCGGCGGCGGCGGCGGAGGCGGCGGTGGTGGAGCGCCAGCAGCAGCAGCGGAGTGGTGTGACCCTGTCCCCTCAGCAGCTTCGTGAGTGGTACACTGCACGCCAGCGCGGTGGGGGTTTTGGTCCGTGCTCTTACGTTCTCCGTACCGGCGACCGCACTGGTGAGCAGTGCGGGGGTCCGCACTCCACGCAGCGCTGCTTTGGTCGCCTGACGGACGCGTGGCGTCGCCAGTTCCCTGAGGCGTCAGAGATCCCTCGGTGTGGAGATTTGGCTAAGGCCGGGGTTGCTATCTTTGATCTTGACTTCGATGCTATTCTTGCTGCCATGTATGCTGTTGCTGATAGTGTTGAGGGTGCCTGTTACCTGTGTGTACCGCCTGACCCGGGCATTGAGGCTGCTGCGCTAGGTGCTGGTGAGACTGCTGCTCTAGGTGCTAGTGCGTCTGCTGCCCCAGGTGCCAGTGCGTGTGCCGCCCCAGGTGCTGGTGAGTCTGCTCTCTCAGGTACTACGTCGGCTCAGGCCTTCCACACCTTCACCCTGGACTCGGGTGCGTCCCGCTCCTTCTTTTGAGACCGCACCACTCTTACGCCGCTCAGTCGGCCGGTTGCAGTCTCCCTAGCAGACCCCTCTGGGGGTCCTGTCCTTGCTAGCTTCTCCACTGTCCTTCCGTGCCCTCCAGCCCCCTCTGGCACCCTGTCTGGTCTCTACCTCCCCTCGTTCTCTACGAACTTGGTGAGTGGAGCGGACCTACAGGATCGAGGGGTTGACCAGTTCACTCCTGCGAGTCAGCGAGTGACCCACTGCATGTGTGCTCGGACAGGCCGACACTTGGCCACGTTCACCCGTCGGCCAGGGTCGAGCCTGTACACCCTTACTGCTGAGTCTCCTCCTACTGCTGAGTCTGCCCATGTAGCTGCGTCGAGTCAAATGTTTGCTGCGGCGTCTAGGTCTGGTCCTGAGTCTGCCCCCTGCTCGTGTCGTCTGCTGTCCCACCAGACTCTCCTCTGGCACCACCGCCTTGGTCACCCCTCCTTGCCTCGTCTCCGAGGCATGGCCTCCCGTGTCCTTATCTCTGGTCTTCCTCGGTCTCTCCCTCCCCTTCCTCCGGGGCCTGGCCCTACCTGCATTCCCTGCGTCGAGGGGCGACAGCGCGCCGCCCCTCACTCCTCCGAGTTTCCTCCGACAGAGGCTCCGCTGCAGACTCTTCACATGGACGTGTGGGGCCCAGCCCGCGTCAGTGGGCAGGGGAGAGAGCGGTACTTTCTGCTGGTCGTTGACGACTACTCGCGTTACACCACAGTCTTCCCCTTACGCAGCAAGGGTGACGTCACTAAGGTGTTGATCGACTGGATCCGCGCAGCTCGTCTCCAGCTCAGAGAGAGTTTCGGCTCGGACTTTCCTGTTTTGTGTCTGCACTCGGACAGAGGAGGGTAGTTTTCCTCTACCCGTCTCGGAGCCTTCTGTCGGGCACAGGGCATCCGCCAGACCTTCACGCTTCCGGCCTCTCAACAGCAAAATGGGATTGCTGAGCGCCGCATTGGCATGGTCATGGACGTCGCACGTACGTCCATGATGCATGCGGCTGCCCCCCATTTTCTGTGGCCGTTTGCGGTTCAGTACGCAGCGCATCAACTCAACCTTCAGCCCCAGGTCTCCTTGCCAGAGACCTCCCCTGCCTTGCGGTGGACAGGGAAGGTTGGCGATGCGTCTGCGTTTCGGGTCTGGGGATCTCGGGCATTTGTCCGCGACTTGTCTACGGACAAGCTGTCCCCCCGTGGTGTTCCTTGCGTCTTCCTTGGCTTCCCCCCGTGACGCGCGTGGCTGGCAGTTTTACCACCCCACCACGCGCCGTGTTCTGTCCTCCCAGGACGTCACCTTTGACCAGTCGGTGCCTTACTACCGTCTCTTCCCCTACCGCACTACGCCCCTCCCCCCGCCGCCGCTCTTCCTTGCGCGAGGTGCTACTCAGGTAGACCCCCTCCCTCCTCAGGGTCCTGCCCCTTCAGATGTGTCCCAGGTAGACGCAGTCGAGCCTGTCGAGGTAGCTGTAGACTCTGGTGTTGCTAGAGGTGCTGAGCCTGCGGGTGTTGGGTCTGCGGGTGCCGGGTCTGGGGGTGCTAAGTCTCGGGGTGCTGAGACTGGAGGTACTGAGCCTGGGGGTGCTAAGCCTTGGGGTGCTGAGTCTGGGGATGCGGAGCCTGGGGGTGCTGGGTCTGCTCGTGTGGCTGCCGGCGGTACTTCATCGAGGCGGGAGCCGCTCTCTCCACAGGAGCTGCGCGTGTGGTTCGCCCGCTGCTGGAGACCTGCTGCTGAGCCTGGGGGTGTTGGCGCTGGTGTTTCTACTGGTGCTGGTGCGTCTGGGGGTGCTGCTGAGGCAGCTGGTGCTGACGGTCCTACTGGAGTTGGTGCTGCTGGAGCTGGAGCTGCTGGGGGTGTTGGCGCTGGTGTTTCTACTGGTGCTGGTGCGTCTGGGGGTGCTACTGAGGCAGGTGGTGCTGCCGGTCCTACCGGAGTCAGTGCTGCTGGCGCTGGTGCTTCTGAGGGTACTAGAGTTGGCGCTGTTGGAGCTGGAGGTTCTGCTGGCGCTGGTGCTGCCGCTGGGGGTACTGGTGCCGTACTTGCTGGTTCTAGAGGCGCTGCGCGGCCGAGGCCGTACTTCGTTCCGCTCCTGGAGCAGGTTCTTGGTCTCCTGCTCTCTACTGGTCCTGCTCCTCCCCTAGAGTGTCCACAGCCTGTCCAGTCGAAGTCACAGTTACCGCCCGCCTCCCCTCTACCTGCTCCTTCTCCCTACACTGGTCCTACTGGAGGTCTTGCTTAGCATCGTGAGCCTGCGTCTCGTCCCGCGTCACATGTTCGTGCTGCTCGCACTAGTGGTCGTACTGCACGTCTGCGTCCTCCTGCGGTCCCTGGCACACACCAGATGGCACTGCGTCCTTCCACTGCTCCTCTACGTGTCCCGTTGCCGTCTCCTCCAGAGTCCTCTCTTCCTTCTCTTGCTGACCCGGAGTCTGACTCTCTTCGTGCTGCTAGTCCTTCGGTCACGCGCCTACTTGCTACTGTCGTCACTGACCCTTCCTTTGAGTCTGCTCCTGCGTCTGCTCTCATAGCTGAGCTTGTCGACTTCGCTGCTCGCTGTCGTCTAGACTACGCTACCAGTCTTGTTGCTGAGTCTGAGTCTGTCTGTCCTCCGTCCATCGGGGGTGAGTGTGCTCTTAGCACGGACGTCCTTGAGGACAGGCAGGAGGAGTTCCAGTGCTTTGCGACTGCTTTGCCCCATCTCATGTCCACGCTGATTGCCCCTGAGGGAGACCCGGATGCACCAGACACCATGACTCCTCGATCATACGCTGAGGCGATCGAGGGTCCCTACTCCTCTTAGTGGCAGTCGGCCATGGACGCAGAGATGGCTTCCTGGAAGTCCACAGGCACCTACATCGACGAGGTTCCCCCACCTGGGGTGAACATCGTTAGTGGGATGTGGATCTTCAGGGTGAAGCGGCCGCCGGGCTCTCCGCCTGTCTTCAAGGCGCGTTACGTGGCTCGAGGCTTCAGTCAGCGGCAGGGAGTTGACTACTTTCAAACCTTCTCTCCCACCCCGAAGATGACCACTCTTCGGGTGCTGCTGCACATAGCCGCTCAGCGCGACTACGAGCTTCACTCTCTTGACTTCAGCACTGCTTTCCTGCAGGGCAGCCTGCACGAGGAGATCTGGCTGCGCCGCCCTCCTGGCTTCACTGGGTCGTTTCCTCTTGGCACCCAGTGGAGCCTCCCGCAGCCAGTCTACGGTCTCCGCCATGCGCCCCGTGAGTGGCACGACATAGTGAGGACTGCACTTGCGGCTCTTGGGTTTGCTCCTTTTACAGCCGACCCGTCGCTATTTCTACGCACCTCTTTGCCGCCGTTCTACATCCTCGTGTACATCGACGACCTGGTCTTTGCCACTGCTGGACTCGCCCACGTGAAGTCCGAGCTGCAGAAGAGACACACGTGCACAGACCTGGGTGAACTGCGCAGCTACCTTGGCTTGCAGATCACCCGGGACAGAGCACAGCGCACCATTACTCTGACTCAGTCACACATGGTGCAGCAGGTCCTTCAGCGCTTCGGCTTCACGTACTCCTCGCCTCAGGCCACTCCTCTGTCTACTCGCCACTCGCTCTCAGCTCTGCCTTCGGATGAGTCCGTAGAGTCGAGTGGCCCGTACCCAGAGCTTGTTGGCTGTCTCATGTACCTGATGACCTGCACACGACCTGACCTTGCATACCCTCTTAGCATCTTGGCACGCTATGTTGCTCCTAGGAGACACCGACCAGAGCACATGGCTGCAGCGAAGAGGGTGTTGCGCTACGTGTGCAGTACGTCGGGCATGGGGCTAGTGCTTGGAGGGCGACGTCGAGTAGTCCTCACAGGTCACGCTCACGCTTCTTGGGCTGACGACCAGGCTACGCAGCGGTCGTCACAGGGTTACACCTTCAGCCTTGGCTCTGGCTCTGTTTCGTGGCGGTCTACCCGCTCGTCCTTTGTTCTGGGCTCCAGCTGTGAGGCTGAGATCTACGCAGGGGCCATGGCTGCACAGGAGCTACGCTGGCTCACCTACCTGCTGACTGACTTAGGAGAGCCTCCTCGTTCTCCTCCAGTTCTGTACGTAGACAACAAGGCCATGCTGGCCTTGTGTCGGGAGCACAGACTGGAGCACAGAACGAAGCACATTGCTCTGCGCTACTTCCTGTCTCGTGAGCTGCAGCAGCGTGGTCAGCTCCGCCTCACCTACGTCGCCTCTGAGGCCAACACTGCTGATACCTTCACCAAGGCCCTTCCGCCTTGTGATCATCAGCGCTTCTGTACTGTGCTAGGTCTTGTGCCTACCTGGCCTCACTTGCTCACTTCTTGATCATGTTTGTACTGTCTTCTTTCTATACCTGCCCTTGCTTGTTTTACCTTTATATATATGACCTTGCATGTGAACTGGCCTTGTGACCTTACTCTTGTGCTTGGACTCTGTGGTGACTTTGTGATCCACCCTGAGCTTTGCTTTGCTTGACTGGTCTTGTGACCACTTGTTCTCCCCCACTTTGCCTATGGGGGTGTGTCAGAACATTATAGCTTATACATTTGTGTAGGCTGTAGTGGGGTAGCCCATAAGGGGTACAACCCAATTAGGGTTAGTACTTGTACCCAACTGTTTCATAGTGCATTCATTCCATTCTCACTTCTCGTCAGCAAGTGACCAAGCAGTGAGAGCAGTACTGATGCAGGATCACGGACGCGGTTTACAGCACATCGCATACCTCAGTAATAAGCTACACGGAGCAGAACTAAACTACCCCATTCACGACAAGGAAGCCTTAGCGATAGTCATAGCCTTCAAGGCGTGGAGGTGTTACCTAGAGGGAGCCAAGACTACAGTCTATACTGACCACTGCAGTCTCAAATACCTGAAGTCGCAGCCGACGCTCTCACGACGACAGGTGCGGTGGGTGGACTTCCTGGAAACTCACTTCCACTACGACATCGTCTACAAGCCCGAGCTACACAACAAGGCAGACGCGTTGAGCCGCCCCGGACATGTAGCAGGCATCCAGCTCGACGGGATGAACCCTCTGCTCAAGGGTCTATTCCAACATGGGTACTCCGTGGATGCAGAGATCGCTACAGCACAGACAAAGAAGCTGTTACAGTGGGAGAAAGACTTAGCTGTAAGGAAGGGTTCAAGAAAGATTTGGGTACCGAATTACGCCCCGCTACGGCAGATCCTATTGGAGGAGTTTCACAACGTACCTTACGCGGGACATTTCGGGAGCAACAAGACGTTAGCAGGGATAGCGAAGTATTACTACTTGCCTGGGATGGCAGCAGACGTGCAGCAGTTCGTCACTTCTTGCGACACGTGCCAGCGGATGAAGAGTAGCAAGCAGAAAAAAGCAGGGTTACTTCATCCTCTACCCGTACCGGAGCAGCCATGGCAGGTCGTTAGCCTCGACTTTATCACAGGACTTCCTTCGAACTCACGGGGGCACGATTCCATCATCGTAGTAATCGATAAGTTCTCCAAAATGGGTCACTTCATCCCGACCAACGCAACAGCTACAGCTGAAGCAACTGCTCGCCTCTTCTTTGACCGCATCATCACCATCCACGGCATCCCCGCTACACTCATCTCAGACAGAGACCCAAAATTCACCAGTAAGTTCTGGAAGGAGCTCATGGGTCTGTTGGGGACAAAGCTTGCAATGTCTTCAGCATACCACCCCCAGACTGACGGACAGACTGAGCGACTCAATCAAGTGGTTGAACAGTTACTGCGCACAGCTTGCAAGGACGACGTCAGCCACTGGGACACACAGTTACCGACCGCAGAGTTTGCTTACAACAACGCATCACATGCGGCCACAGGGAAAACTCCTTTCTTCCTGTGTTACGGACGGGAACCACTCACACCACAGCAGCCAACCACACCGGCACACGTCCAAGCCGCACATGACTTCGTCACCACCATGCAGCAGCTATGGGAGAAGACTCAGCGACGACTCACCACGATGCAGACCT
Organism: Closterium sp. NIES-65; assembly: GCA_948144175.1. NCBI lineage: Eukaryota > Viridiplantae > Streptophyta > Zygnematophyceae > Desmidiales > Closteriaceae > Closterium > Closterium sp. NIES-65. Next base: position 501,554 of record CANXME010002069.1, read on the forward strand.
CCCAGAAGCAGTATGTCGATCGTCAGCGACGTGATCACTCAGTAGCAGTCGGAGATCAGGTGCTTCTTGACACGCGCAACTTGAACCTGTCTCACCTCCCATCCAAACTCCGGCCTCGCTTCTGTGGTCCTTTTCTCGTTGAGGCACAGGTGACACCAGTTACATTCTGCTTGCGCTTACCAGATGCATGGAAGCTTCACAACGCTTTCCATGTTCAGCTACTGAAGCCCTACAAGGACCCCAACCAACAGTTCCAGGGACGGCAGCTACCGCCACCACCACCTGTTCTCATACAGGATGAACCAGAGTACGAAGTGGAGCGCGTTCTCTCTCATCGGCGCCGCGGCGGCAAGACCCTCGAGTTCCTGATACGCTGGAAGGGATACGACCCCACTGAGGACAGTTGGGTTGCAGAAGCTGATATGGGCAACGCACGTTTTGCTCTCAAGGACTATCTTGTCAAGCAGGGTGTATCTCACGCCACCCAGCTTTGAGGGGGGGACGTGTGAGAGTACGACGGCTTATGCCAGCTATGCTTGCTTGCCTTTACTTTATGATGCTATTTCTAGCATAGGATAATCATATGCATGCATGAATTGTTTGATTTCCTAGGCTAGGTTCTTTCCTATATTTTATTATAGTTATAGCACCGAGCTAGGTTGCGTGCACCGAATTCTCGCTTTTCGGCGGCCACCGAATCGCCTTCTACCGAATTCGGTAAGGATCTGTTCGGGACGCTTCGCGACCCGCGGAACCTTCGCGTAACACCTGGTTACGGGGCCTTGTGTCGAGCCTATATATAGCCTCGTGTTGTACCCAGGTGATCATTCAATTCAATTCGATTCAATTCACATTCTCTTTTCTGAGCTCGATCCTAGATCCTCACACTCAGACTCAGCAACATGTTGGATGCACGTCATTCTGAGTGCATGTCATCCTAACGTCCTGCCGAGTGCTCATGCTATTTGTGCTTGCATGATTTGCATGAGCATATGTCATTATGCATGGCTGTTGGATATTGTCATCTCTGTGTTTTTCTCCAAGTCTAAATGCTTGATCATGCAGGAGAAATCCAGAGCTTTCCAACGATACCAAGATCGCCTTATTCCGACCAAGATCGCCCAAGTTACAAGATTTCCAAGACTTGGATTTCTTATTACCTTTTGGGGTTATATCTAATTTGGGTGATTACTTGGGACATGAGTATAAAGGGATCTTTGGTTGGGTGGTTAGGGAAGGCAACTTTGACTTTTGGATTGGGGTGGCTAGAAGTTTCTAGCATGGGTTGCAAATGTTGCAACACCTCGGCAAAATCCAACTAGATTGGATTTTGCATGTGACACCTCAAGGACCTCATGATGAGGGTTGCATCCTTGCTGCTAGGAAGGTTCCTACCATCATTCCCTAGCTCTTGGAGAACCCCTTCCCTCTCATGGTTCTCTTGGAGGTTCCCGACTCCAACTTTCTATGCCTACATGCTTGTACTTCCTCTACCATTCTCGTTATGCGGGTGCTAGACGTTTTTACATGGTTCTCACTCTCTAGACCCTCTTAACAACTTATTCAACTTGGAGATGGTAGCTAAGCCTACGGCGCACAATCCTACCGAGAGGATTTGCGTTTAGTTGAGTAATGAGTTCGTGGTAAGTTCTCAAAATGACGGATCCTGAACAACAAGTGGTATCAGAGCGGGTATTCGACTTCGAGACGACGAATCGTCGTGAATTCTCAACCAATGATGTCGAGTGAGACCATTTTCTAGTAGCGCTGCTTGCGAAATTTCGATTGGTGGTCAAACCGCGTTCTAATTCAAAGTATCCAGTCCGCGACAGCGTTTTTCATAGAATATAAATTTCTGGCAGAATTCTCTCCAAAAGATTTCTCAAATTTCCACCGTTCATAAGGCCTCAATATGGTTGGTACGAACTCCGGAGGTGCTAGTGGCGAGAAGGATAGAAGTACAGAGGCTGGTGAGCAGGGGGGAGTTGCTGGTGGAGGAGTGGGGACTCACCTACCAGCCAGCTGTTGGGTGCAAATTCACATTGCACGACATCCTGCCGTCTGTTTGTACGAGTATGCGTGTGCAAATGCATTTGCGTGTGAATGGTATGTTCGTGTTTTTGTTTGCTTTCGCAATTTTCGCTTGAAGCATTTGCAGGTACTCGCACAACGTGCGCTTCGGCATAACATTGTACGCGCTATGAACAGTACAAGCAGAAAGGACGAGCTTGCAAAGGAACCCAAGATGGAAGCTTTGCGGTTCAAACACACAGTAAGTTGGGGGCAAGTGCAATCTGGTGTGTGCATTTGGGGCTGGCTACTGAGAGCAAGGGATGGCTGCTGTGGGAACAGTCCAAGGGTGTGTTGTTTGACAGCAGGGATGTGAAGTTTGTTGAGGGCATGATGTATGGGAGCTGGGAGAAACTGCCGGAGGCCAGGGTGTCCCAGCAAATAGAGCAGATCACCATGCAGCTGGACCTGACTCCTAGTGTGTGGGAGGAGGGAGAGGAGGCAGCTGCAGAGGGTGGTGATGGAAAGAAGGTACAGGAGGCACCTGCTGGTGGAGAAAATGATGTGGAGACTGGCACTAGTGGAGCTGCTGGATCTGAGGGGAGAGAGCAGCAGCAGGGGAAAACTAAGAAGCCAAAGGGTGTCGTTATGAAGGGATGGGAGACACCTGTCTCCAGGCTAGGACGTACCCGTATGGCTACTAAGAAGCTGACTGCAGGAGCTGATGTAGCTGAGCAGCAGCTTGGGACCGAGGAGGCATTGCTGATTCTACCGCATGGCTATGACCCGGATGAGGAGGATGAGCCTGCGTACTGTTTTCTTGCCCCTGCACCAGAGGAACCAGCTAGCATGGAGGAGGCATTAGCTGGACCAGATAGGGACAAATGGCTAGCTTCTAGGGATGCTGAGTACCAGAGCCTGCTGGAGAATGGGACTTGGGAACTAGTGGTGCTGCCTGAGGGAAATAAAGCGGTACAATGCAAGTGGGTGCTAAGGATCAAGACTGACGACAAGGGGCAGGTCACCATCTACAAGAGTAGGTTGGTGGCTAAGGGGTTTATGCAGAAGGAGAAGCAGGACTTCAATGAGATCTTTGCTCCCACTGCCAAACCCCCTACCCTTCGTATCTTGTTGGCAGATGCAGCCGTTAGTGGGAAGTTCATTATCCAGATGGACATATCAACGGCATTCCTCAACGGGATTTTAGAGGAGGAGGTATTCATGACGCATCCACCTGGGTATGAGGATGGTACGGGCAGGGTGTGCAAGCTGAAAAAGTCCATCTACGGCTTGAAGCAGGCGCCACGCTGCTGGTACCAGAAGTTGGCAGCTGTTTTAGAGGAGATGGGATTCAGGACCAGCAGCTGTGATGAGAGCCTCTTTCTCATGGGGGAGGGGGAGAAGCTGGTGCTGTTTCTGGTCTACGTGGACGACATTCTTCTCTTCAGCAGCATCATGAAGGAGATCCATAAAGTGCAGCAGCAGCTGATGGAGAACTTCAAGTGCAAGAACCTTGGGGAGGTAAAGTACTACCTCGGGATGCACGTGGAGAGGGATCTGGATCACAGGTGGTTGAAACTGCACCAGGAGAAGTTCATCAAGGAGCTGGGGGAGAAGTATGGGATTGAGAATGAGCGCAAGGTTGCAACTCCCCTGCCAGCAGAATTCAAGCTTGTGAAAGCTGCAGAGGATGAAGGGGTTGAAGCCGAGGAGCAGCAGCAATTTCAGTCCTTGGTGGGCAGCCTTTTGTATGCAGCAGTTCACACGAGGCCCGACATCTCTTTCTTGGTTGGGCAGCTTGCCAGGGTGGTGCAGAATCCATCAGAGGAGCAGGTGGATGCAGCTGAGCGTGTGGTGAAGTATCTGAACTCTCACCCAAGCATTGGAGTTCAATACTCCGCATCTGCACAGGTGAAGCAGAAATGGGTTGAGGTGCTGAAAGAGAAGGGGGAGAGGCTTGGAGAAGGCAAGCTCTTTCTCACTTGCTTTATCGATGCTACGTGGGCCTCTGAGAAGGAGGATTCCTCATCTGTGGGAGGATACATCTGCGTAGTTGGGGGAGGACCGGTTAGTTGGAGGTCAAAGAATGAGTACAGCACTCTCTTCCGTGGAGTCAGAGTACATGGCAATGTTTCATGGGGTGAAGGAGGTGATTTGGCTGAGGAGGCTGTTGGAGGAGATTGGCCAGGAGCAAAAGGTTGCTACGCCGCTGTTTTGTGATAGCAAGGGAGCTCTTGGGATGGCCAGGAATGCTGTGCTTCATGGGCTGAACAAGCACATGCGTATCAAGTGGCACTGGCTGCGTAAGGAGGTGAAGAGGGGGACGGTGAATCCGATCTACATCAAGACCTACCAGCAGCCAGCAGACTTCCTCACCAAGAGGCTTGCAGATGAGCCTCATTGGCGTTGTGTGCGCATGAGTGGAATGAGCATGAACTAGTATGGAATGATGGGGATGCAGCCGGCAGGCTCAGGGGGAGTGTGTTGGGTGCAAATTCACATTGCACGACATCCTGCCGTCTGTTTGTACGAGTATGCGTGTGCGAATGCATTTGCGTGTGAATGGTATGTTCGTGTGTTTGTTTGCTTTCGCAATTTTCGCTTGAAGCATTTGCAGGTACTCGCACAACGTGCGCTTCGGCATAACATTGTACGCGCTATGAACAGTACAAGCAGAAAGGACGAGCTCGCAAAGGAACCCAAGATGGAAGCTTTGCGGTTCAACTTTCTTGATTGCGCAGATTCAGTTCTATCCAACTCGAAATTGTACTGTTTTGTTTGGTTGACTATAGTGTAGCAAGGCAGGCACTATAGAGGCACAATTTAGGTGAAGGTTGGATGTTGTTTGTCTGTATCTGCTTGCTACAGGGCCAGGGGAAACCAGCGGAACCAGCATTTGGCTGGTTGGGCAAAGACAAATCAGGTTCTGTTTTTAGGACCTGAACCTGGTTGTTGTTTTCCCAGGTTGGAAAAACAGAACCAGAGGTTGTTCACCAACCTACCACCTGCTATTTTGTCCAGCCAGGTTGGTTCTGTTGCTTGGAATTATTTGGGATCATCCCTGGTTGTTCCCAGGTTGATTCCCAAGGTCCTTGCTAGCTAGAGCTATTTATTCCTTCTCTGTTTGTACCTGAATATAGTCAAATTGATTCAAGCGAATTCCTTCCTTGCTGGAATTTCCTTTCTACGTGGTGCGACGGCGGAATGATACCCGAGTCAAACGCTAGTACGCTAGCACTCCAACGCTAGGCTAACGCTGTCCGGGCCATAACTTCGTAATGGCAGAACTTTTCGCGAGGCAACTTGGCTCATTTTTAAGCTCTTGGAGTGAGCTTCGATATAGGAAACTCTCAGCTTAATCCGATCGGCGGTCTGCACAATACGCTGCGTGACGTTCAAGGTACTCTTGCTGTTTTGACTAAGTCCCTCTTGATCCCTCTCTCTACAAACTCGGACCCGAGGATAGGGGCTGGTCTTGTACCAGGCACCCAAGGACCCTTGGAGGTGACCCCGAGGAGAGTTTTTAAGTTTGATAAAGTTTTAATAGCTTGAGTTTATTAGGCCCTTCCACCAACACCAGCCCTACGCTACCTACGTCTACTACACCATCTCCAACAACCGTGGATCCCGTGAAGGCGTTCTCTATTGAGAAATTCATGGGGGAGGACTACGAGCACTGGAGCTTGCGCATGAGGCTGATGTACACCCAATACAAGCTATTGGATTTGGTGGATGGGAAGGAGAAGATGCCGGAGGCCGCGGAGCTGAAAGGAGCGTGGATGAAGCGATCGTTCGACGCGTACATGCTCATGGTGCAAGCGGTTGGCGGACGAAAACTTGACCACATCAAGGACCTCTTGGGTGATCCAGAGTGTGGCCCCAAGGCTTGGAGGAAGCTTCTGGATGTGCACTCACCGACACATGCTACCGGCATCGTGCTACTCGCGCGGCGGCTGCGCGACATCAAGTTTGTTGATGGAGAGCCGATGCAACCGGTGTTGGATGAGATGCGGGACATCTTCATGAAGCTCCAAGGAGGCGGTGTGGTGTACCCGGAGCTCGTGCAATGCGTGGAGATCGTAATACGGCTGCCGGAGTCGTGGTCTGCCCTAGCGATCAACCTCAACTCCCAACAACCCCAATGGAGCGTGGATTACATTCGCGCGCGCATCCTAGAGGAGGACTTGCGGCGGAGGAGTGTGGAGCGCTCGGATGAGGGGGCTGGCTATGGAGTTGGAGGTGGAAAGAGAGGCTTCAAGAAGAAGTGGAAGGGCAAAAACAAGAACAACCCTAAGGAGGATGGCGGCGGGGGTCAAGGGGAGGTGTGCTTCTACTGCAAGAAGCGCGGACATCGTTGGCGGAAGTGCTACCAACGACCCAAGGATTGGACCCCGCCTTCATTGAGCAACCTGCATGGTGGCAAGAGGAGTGGGGGAGTCATGGGAGCTAGTGGAGAGGAGAAGGAGGAGGAGAAAGGCGGCAAATCTGAGGAGCGGAAGGCCGGGTTCTTCTTTTTTCGTGAACGAAGGCGCAACTGGCCTCGCTATGGCTGCCAAGGTTCTCCTACACCCCCTCACCCATTGGGTGATTGACTCGGGAAGCTCCTGGCACATGACTCCTCGTGCGGACCTACTTGATGAGATTCAGCCCGCACCTATCTCTACGGTCACATCCGCGACGGGCGCCAAGGCCAAGGTCATGGGCATGGGATGCGCCAAGTTCATGGGAGCAGATGTAGAGCTCGTGGGGCTGAAGAATGTGCTGTGGGTGCCGGACTTGTGCGCGAACCTGATTTCTACCGGCCGGTTCGGAGATGCGGGTGTGAACACCGAGACGATTGGCTCGGCGCGCTATCGTTCTTACAACGATGAGCGCCTCATTTGGGACCTGCAGTGGAAGGGAGATGTCCACAAGCGGATGTGGCAGATCCCGGTCCTCCCTTGGCGGAAATCGGGCAAGGCGGCAGCGGCGGCATCTATGGAGGAGAGTGTCACCGAGGAGGAGCAGCAAGGTGTGCAAGGAGAGGAGCTGATTGGAGGAAGCGTGGCGGTGAAGGCGTCGGCTACCTCGGGCCAAGCGGATTGGGAGACTTGGCATCGGCGGCTCGCATACGTGGCTGTTTCAACACTGGAGGTGACGCATAAGGAGAAGTGCGTGCATGGGCTGCAACTACAAGGAGATGGCGCTCACTATGGCAGCTGCGAGCCGTGCATGCAAAACAAGTTTGCGCGGTTCCCGTTTCCGCGTGCGGAGGGATCAGCGAAGGCGCCGCTGGAGGTGGTGCACATGGACCTGGTGGGTCCTATGAGGACTGAGGGGACTGGGGGAGTGCTGTACTTCCTTACCATGGTGGACGAATGGAGCCGTTTCACGTGGGCGCGTCCCTTGTCCAAGAAGAGCGATGCTGCAGCGGCGATCAAGGAGGATTGGTTGCCGATGGTGGAGCGGCAAGCGATGCGGCTGGTGAAGGTGCTGAGGAGCGACCGAGGTGGAGAGTTCCTTGGAGCGGAATTCACCAAGTTCCTCAAGAGAAATGGCATCCGACATCAGCTGACCTGCCCTGGAACACCGCAGCAGAACGGCATTGCTGAGCGTGCCAACCGGACCATTGGCGAGGCGGCTAAGACCTTGTTGGGGGCTGCTGGGATGCCCTAGAAGTTCTGGCCTGATGCCGTTCGCCATGTCATCACGGTCAAGAACAGGGTCTTGACTCATGTTGGCGACAAGCATTGGGTGCCGTACGAGCGTTGGCTTGGGAAGAAGCCATCCATTGACATGCTGCGGGTATGGGGCTGCATGGGGCTTGTGATGGTGCCTAAGGAGCGGAGGCACAAGCTGGAAGTTGCTGCTGTGTGGGCTGTCCATCTTGGGATGGCTCCTGACTCGAAGGGGTGGCTGATGTGGGACCCCAAGAGCAAGAGGACGCTGGTCAGTCGTGACGTCAAGTTTGTGGAGGACGTCATGTACAAGGATTGGCAGCAACAGCAGCAGGTGCAGATTGGCTTGCGTTTGCAGGAGATTGAGCGGTCTGCAGTGGAGGAGGTTCAGCTGCACCTTGAGGATCTCCCTGGGTCAGAGCTGACCAGTGACCACAGTGGCGGTGGTGAGCATCAAGTTTCTGGTCCTGCTGGAGAGGAGGGGTTGGAGGATGAGTCGGCACGTGTGGACTCACCAACTCAGCCCGAGCTTGCTGCAAACGCCAAGGTCACCAAGAGGAGTGTGCAGAGAGGAGCTTCACCACATGGGCAGCAGATTGCAACCCGCGAGAAGAGAGTGGTAGCAGCACCCTCAAGGCTGAAGTATAGCCGTTTGGGAGGACCCAAGCAAGGTGCCATGGCGGTTCAGGCGGATGAGGGGGAGGATGAGGAGATGGCATTCTGTTTCTTCACACCCTTGCCTGGAGAACCAGCCACAGTGGAGGAGGCACTCAGTGGACCCCAGAAGGAGGAATGGAAGGCTGCCATGGATGCGGAGTTCAACAGTCTCATTGAGAATGGGACTTGGGAGCTTGTCGAGTTACCCGAGGGGCGACGGCCGATCAGCAGCAAGTGGGTCTTCAAGGTGAAGAGTGGAGCTGATGGTGCGTTGGAGTGGTTCAAGAGCCGCTTGGTTGCCAAGGGGTTTTAGCAGAAAGAGAAGGTCGACTTTGGAGAGATCTTCGCTCCCGTTGCTAAGCCAGTAACACTGAGGACTTTGATAGCTGGCGCAGCTATGAAAGGATGGCACGTGAAGCAGATGGATATCACCACTGCGTTCCTTAATGAAATACTGCTGGAGGATATCTACATGGCGCAGCCCGACGGCTATGAGGATGGGACCAGCCGGGTGTGCAAGCTTAAGAAGGCCATCTATGGCCTTAAGCAAGCGCCCAGGTGTTGGTACGAGAAGCTGGAGGAGGTGCTGCTGGGTGGAGGCTTCAAGACATCCCAGGCGGATCACAGTTTGTTTCTGCTTGGAGAGGGGGAGCAGCTGCTCTTGCTGCTGGTGTATGTCGATGACATACTGCTGTTCTCACCCTCCATGGAGCAGATTGAGAGGACACAGAAGCTGCTGATGGATAACTTCAAGTGCAAGATGCTGGGGGATGTCCATTACTACTTGGGGCTGCAGATTGAGAGGGATGTTGAGAGGAGGTGGCTGAAGGTGCATCAGTCACACTACATCTCTGGTGTCATGGAGCGCTATGGTGTGACTGGGGGTCGCACTGTGATGACACCGTTCCCTGCGGGCTTCAAACTGAAGAAGGCAGCTAAGGAGGATGATGTACTCGAGGATGAGCAGCAGAATGAGTACCAGTCACTCATTGGGAGTGTGATGTATGCAGCTGTGCATACGCGACCTGATGCTTCATTCGGAGTGGGGCAGCTGGCCAGAGTTGTGCAGCGGCCCACTGAGGAGCAGTTGGAGGTGGCAAAGCGCTTGGTGCGCTACCTCGGATCAGCGGCATCTGCTGGTGTTCAGTTTTCAGCTGGCGGCCAGCTGAAACAGATTGGAGCAGATGGGGTCACGCCTGGAACCTTGAAGCTGTCTTGCTTCACTGACGCCACATGGGCCTCAGAGGATGAGGATCAGTCATCGGTTGGCGGCTTTGTGTGCGTGGTCGGAGGTGGACCAGTGAGCTGGAGGTCCAAGAAGCAGAGTGAGATCGCTCAGTCTTCCAGAGAGGCAGAGTACATGGCGATGTACCATGCCATCAAGGAGATCGTGCTCCTGAGGAAGCTGCTGGAGGACATGGGAGCAGAACAGGAGGGACCTACACCACTTTTCTCCGACAGCGAGGCTGCTATTGGCATGGCCGATAATCCTATCCTCAATGGGCTGAACAAGCACATGAAGATTAAGTGGCATTGGGTGAGGCAGATGGTGAAGGAGGGGATTGTTGAGCTTCACCATGTGAAGGCTAGCAAGCAGGCGGCAGATTTTCTCACCAAGAGACTTCCCGAGAGCGCACATTGGAAGTGTGCTAAGATGTGTGGCATGGCATTGCACTAGTGTGGGCAGCAGTGTCATGAGTGCATGTGTGATTGTGTGCATGAGAGATAGCATTTGTGTGAGTATATGTGCATGCAGTCCGTTAGTCTGAGGGGGAGTTTGTTGGATGCACGTCATTCTGAGTGCATGTCATCCTAACGTCCTGCCGAGTGCTCGTGCTATTTGTGCTTGCATGATTTGCATGAGCATATGTCATTATGCATGGCTGTTGGATATTGTCATCTCTGTGTTTTTCTCCAAGTCTAAATGCTTGATCATGCAGGAGAAATCCAGAGCTTTCCAACGATACCAAGATCGCCTTATTCCGACCAAGATCGCCCAAGTTACAAGATTTCCAAGATTTGGATTTCTTATTACCTTTTGGGGTTATATCTAAGTTGGGTGATTACTTGGGACATGACTATAAAGGGATCTTTGGTTGGGTGGTTAGGGAAGGCAACTTTGACTTTTGGATTGGGGTGGCTAGAAGTTTCTAGCATGGGTTGCAAATGTTGCAACACCTCGGCAAAATCCAACTAGATTGGATTTTGCATGTGACACCTCAAGGACCTCATAATGAGGGTTGCATCCTTGCTGCTAGGAAGGTTCCTACCATCCTTCCCTAGCTCTTGGAGAACCCCTTCCCTCTCATGGTTCTCTTGGAGGTTCCCGACTCCAACTTTCTATGCCTACATGCTTGTACTTCCTCTACCATTCTAGTTATGCGGCTGCTAGACGTTTTTACATGGTTCTCACTCTCTAGACCATCTTAAAGACTGATTCAACTTGGAGATGGTAGCTAAGCCTAAGGCGCACAATCCTACCGAGCGGATTTGCGTTTAGTTGAGTAATGAGTTCGTCGTAAGTTCTCAAAGTGACGGATCCTGAACAACACAACAAGACTAGCGGCGTAGTCTAGACGACAGGCAGCAGCAAAGTCGACGAGCTCAGCTACTAGGGTAGACGCAGCAGTGGACTCAAACGACGGGTCAGTGACAACAGTGGCTAACAGACGTGTGACCGTAGGGTGCTCAGTACGAAATTGGTCAGACTCAGTGTCTGCAGCGACAGGCAGAGAGGACTTAGGAGGAGACGGCAAAGGAACACAAGGCGAAGAAGAGGAAAGACGACGGACTACAAGGTGGGTGCCTGGAACAGCCCACTGACGCTGACGAGGAACACGACGACCTGAACGGACAGGCGAGACAGGACGCGACGTAGGCTCTCAACGCTCAGCAAGACCTCCTGACTGCTCAGTGTAAGGAGAAGGAGCAAGCAGGGGTGAGCCAGGCTGAAACGAAAGACCAGTAGACGACGGGAGGCTAAGAACCTGGCGAAGCACGGAGGCAGGCTGTGGTAGAGACGACAGAGAAGGCGGAGCAAAGAACAGGCGTGGCTGTGCAGCACCACCAGCACGAGCGTCTCCAACACCCTCAGTAGCTCCAGCCCCCCTAGCAGCTCCAGTACCTCTAGCAGCTCCAGCACCCTCAGCAGCTCCAGCACCCTCAGCAACTCCAGCACCCTCAGTAGCTCCAGCACCCTCAGCAGCTCCAGTACCCTCAGCAGCTCCAGCAACCTCAGTAGAAGCACCCCCAGAACCAGCACCTCCAGTCCCAGGGTCACCAGCCTCAGTGCCTCCAGCAGCAGCACCCCCAGACCTAGGGTCTCCACCAGGAGTACCCTCAGGCTCAGCAGCACCTCCAGCCCCAGCAGCTCCAGTACCTCCAGTACGAGCACCTCCGAGACCAGCACCACTCCCAGCTCCAGTAACGGCAGTAGAAGTACCTCCAGCAGCAGAGCCCCGAGCTCCAGAAGCGTGACCTTGACGGCGAGCGTACCAGTCGTGCAGCTGCTCTGGGGTGAGAGGTACACGCGCACGAAGATGGGTACTCCAAGGAGACCGCGGAGCAGCAGTCTCAGCACCCCCAGACTCAGCACCCCCAGGCTCCGCACACGCAGGCTCAGCACCCCCAGACTCCGCACCCCTAGGCTCCTCACACGCAGGCTCCGCACCCCCAGGCTCAGCACCCCCAGTCTCAGCACCCCCAGGCTCCTCAGGCTCAGGCTCCGCACCCCCAGGCTCAGCACCCCCAGACACAGCACCTCGAGCAGGACTACCCCCAACAGGACCTCAGTCACCAGTGACCTCCACAGGCGCAGGCACGTGAGGGTCTACCTGAGAAACACCTGAAGGAGCAGGACCTGGCGCGGGGAGGGGGTCTACCTGGGGAGCACCTGGAGCGAGAAAGAGCGGGGGGGGGGGGGGCGAGGGGCAGTGCGGTAGGGAAAGAGACGGTAAAAGGGGACGGACTCGTCAAAGGTGACGTCCTGAGACGCAAAGACACGGCGCGTGGCTGGGTCGTAAAACTGCCAGCCAGGCGCGTCAGGGACAGAGCCAAGGAAGACGCAGGGAATGGCGCGAGGGGAGAGCTTGTCCGCAGTGGTATCACGAACAAAGGCACGGGCACCCCAGACGCGGAAACGCGACGCATCGCCAACCTCCCCCGTCCAACGCAGTGTGGGCGACGTCTCCGGTACTGAGACACGGAGCCAGAGGTTGAGCTGACGTGCGGCGTACCTGACCGCAAACGGCCACAGAAAATGGGGGGCAACCGCATGGATCATGGAGGTACGAGCGACCTCCATGACTAAGCCAATGCGGCGCTCAGCAACCCCATTCTGCTGCGGAGTGGCTGGAAGCGTGAACGTCTGGCGGATGCCGTGCTCCGCACAGTAGGCTGCGAAGAGGTCTGAGGAGAACTCACCACCTCTGTCAGAGTGCAGACGAAGGACAGGAAAGTTCGAGTGGAACCGCTCGCAGAGCTGGAGACGAACAGCGCGGATCCAGGGGATCAAAACATCAGGGACGTCCCCCTTGCGCTGCAAGGGGAAGACCGTGGTGTAACGCGTGTAGCCGTCGACGACCAGCAGGAAGTACCGCTCGTGGCCCTGTCCACGGACGCGGGCTGGGCCCCACACGTCCAGGTGGAGAGTCTGCAGCGGAGTCTCTGTGGGAGGGAACGAGGAGGAGTGAGGAGCGGTGCGCTGCCGCCGCGCGACACAAGGAATGCAGGGTGGCGCAGGCGAGGGAGGGAGGGCAGGCAGAGACCTGGGAAGGCCAGAGACCAGGAAGCGAGAGTGCATGCTCCGAAGGCGAGGCAGGGAGGGGTGACCAAGGCGGTGGTGCCACAGGAGAGTGTCGTGCGACAGCAGGCGACACTCACACTGGGTAGCTACCTGAGCAGACGCGTACAGCTGGGGAGACAAAGGGGTGTAGCGCGAAGCAGTGGTGAGGGTGTACAGACTGGACTCAGGCGCACGTGTGAACGTGGCCAGGTGGCGGCCTGTCCGGGAGCACGTGCAGATCGCCACACGCTATCCTCCAGGAGTAAAGGTGTCAACCCAGTGATCCTGAAGGACGGCGTTGCTCACCAGGTTCGTAGAGAACGAGGGGAGGTGGAGACCTGACAGCTCACTAGACGGGACCGCCGGACACGGAAGCACAGTGGTGGACCGTGCAAGCACCGGGCCCCCAGAGGGGTCAGCCAGTGAGACAGGGACAGGACGACGAAGGGGAGTGACTGTGGTGCCGTCACGAAAGAAACAACGGGAAGCACCAGAGTCAAGTGTAAAAGTGTGCAAGGCCTGAGCAGACGCAAGGCCTGAGCGGACGCAGTACCAGGGAGAGCAAACTCACTAGCACCTAGGGCTGCAGGCGCTATACCTGGGTCTATACCGGGGTCAGGCAGCACACACAAGTAACAGTCACCCTCAGCACTAACAGTCAATGCATACATGGCAGCAAGGATTACATCATAATCAAGATCAAAGATAGGTACATCACGTCTAAGCAGATCTGCCCAGTTGTGGAATTCAGCAGCATCAGGAAACTTGGCGCGCCAGGCGTTGCTGAGCCAAGCGAAGCAGCGGTACTCAGTGTGAAAGCCGTTGAATGGGCGACCCTTACGGGGACCAGTGAGAATGACATAGGGGCAGCGGCCAGGACCCCCAGACGCCCCACGCCCGGCATACCAGTCATGGAGCTGCTGAGAAGAAGGGGTCTGGCGCTGCTGCTGCTGCTGGCCACCACTGGAACTCCCCTTATGGTTGGTTCCACCACCGCCCCACCCACCTCCTCCACCCCCACGACCACCCCCACCACCGCCACCACCCCCACTGCCTCCACCACCGCTCCCGCCACCGCCACCGCCACCACCCCTGCCACCCTTGCCGCCCCTGCCACCGCCGCGCTTCCCACTAGGAGCGGAAGTCGCTGCAACCTTCTCAGCACCGAGGAGGTCGGCTGCAGCAGCAGCTGAGGCGTAGGAGGGGGCAAGAGGGGAGGGGGAGCACCCCTCAAAGAGGGGAGTGCGTGGAGTGCCACGGGCAGCACCTACAGCGAGGATGTTCTTCTCTGCTGCTAGGAGCTGCTGCTCGAAGTCGGCTAGCGTGATAGTGGTAGGGTCCTTGGCGAGGAAATGGTCCCTGACCGAGCTAAGAGTGTCAGGGAGGCGAGTGACGAGGATGTCGAGGGTAAAGTACAGCGGTGGGGTGTTCGTGGCTAGGAACTCGTCGGTAAGAGCGGCACGAAAGCGGGCATCACTAGCGCGGAGGTGAGAGATGAGGTCCTCAGCGGTGGAAAACGAGGACAGGTCGGGGAACAGGTAGGGCAGGATGAGGCGTCCTACGGCTGCAGTGGCTGGGGAGGAATAGCGCACAACTACAGCGTCATACAGCGCCTTAGCAGTCTTGTGCTGACTAAAATGCGTGCGCTCAGTGATCGGCAGGTGGTTACGGATAGCGAGGCGCGCAGCAGCATCGCGAGTCTGCCACTATGAGCGGTCAAGAACAGGATCAGTGGCAGTAGGGGCAGCGGTAGTGCCTGACGCGTGATCGAACAGAGAAACGCCGTCTTTGGCATCCGTCATAAGAAATAGCTGCAGGTCGTCAAGCCAAGTGGCAAATTCTATCGGGCGACCGTCAGGCTCAAACACGAGAACGTTAAGCGTCACCATTACAGCAGCGTTGGCAAACGCAGTAGACTACAGCAGCTATCAGGCTCACAAGTCAGGATGGTGCAATGGATGCAAGGCGCAAGGCAGGCAGGTAGGCCAGCAGGCAGGCAGGCAAGCCAGCAGGCAGGCAGGCAAGCCAGTAGGCAGGAAGGCAGGCCGGCAGGTGCAAGGCAGGAAGGTGCAAGGCAAGGCAGTCGCAAGGCAGGCAGGCAGGCCGCAAGACTCAAGGCAGGCAGGCAGGCCTGTAGGCAGGCAGGCAGGCTGGCAGGTGCAAGGCAGGAAGGTGCAAGGCAAGCCAGGCGCAAGGCAGGCAGGCAGGCCAGTAGGCAGGCAGGCAGGCTGGCAGGTGCAAGGCAGGAAGGTGCAAGACAAGGCAGGCGCAAGGCAGGGCAGCAAGTGCGCAGGGCGAGGCGGCAGCGTGCAAACAGGGCAGAGTGCAGCAGCGACAGGCTGCGCGGGGCTGCAAGCTGCGCGCGGCTGCTGGCTGCTCGGGGCGACGTGCTGCGTGCGGCTGCAGGCTGCGCGCAGCGGCGGGCGGCGGGCCGCGCGTGGCAACGGGCTGCGCGCGGCTTCAGGCTGTGCGCGGCGTCGCGCGGCAGGCTGCGGGCTGCGCGCGGCTGCAGGCAACGGGCGGCTGAGGCGGGCAGCGCGACGCACTAAGCTGCAGCGGGCCGCTCGCGAGGTGCAGCAGTGGGGCGCGCTAAAAAAAAAAGAATTTTAAGGGGCGCGCGCAACCGAGGCGCGCGCGGGCAGCAGGCAAGGCAGGTAAGGCTGTAGGGGCAGACAATGGTGGGCCCGAATCTCAGGTCCTAAGGACCTATTGCTCTAGTCACCATGTTAAGAATACTAGGCAAGAATGAGTAGACTAGGTCAAGATGGGGGTACAAGGCTAGAATGTCGAGAGAAATTCTGTACCCCCTAAAGCTAGCCCCAATACAGCCTAACTTACAATAAACATTTAGTTTGACAATATGTGGGGTACAGTTGTAAGGGTTAGGTATTTTTTGTACCCCAACACATTCTAGTCACACCTTTTCCACCTGCGTAACTCTGAGAGTTGTCTACTTTAGAGGACACTCAGAGACTAAAACGAAGCGTAGAAATTCCAAGCCATACAAACAGTAACCTAAAAATAACCACTATCATCTTTCGTCCGGTGCAAGATCTAAGGTGGCAAGTGCAGCATGCCTTTCTTGTGTAGGGAGGTGCAGTGAGGGCAGAACCACTTGTCGTGGATCCGGGGCATGGCGATGCTGAGTCCCACACACTCGTAGTGGAACCACTCGCCTCCCTCACACTGCAGATAGGAGTGGGGGGGAAAGGTGGAAAGAGAAGGGGGAGGTTGAGTTAGGTTGGCGTTATTTTCCCAATTCCCCCACACGCTTGTTCGTAGTGAAACTACTCGCCTGCCTCGCACTGACCTGAACATGTATGAAAAATATTCACTTGCGTATTCCCTTGCACATTCACATGCACATGCACATGCACATGCACATGTACATGCACTGCACATGCGTATCCACATTCACAATCACACCAACAGCAAAAAAAAAAGGGCATGTGAATGTTCACAATCCAATCCCCATGCATTCCAAAAAATGCACATCATGCATGTTCCTGCGATAAAAATCACAGATGCAACTCACATTTGCATTATCGCATGCGATCATGTCTCCAAAAGACACCTGGCAATGGCACCATTAGTGTGGGTGGATAGGCAGTAAGTGGAATAGAAACGTAGAAGTGTTGAAAAAGGTGGTACTGTGAGAAGGAATCGGCCATAACTGAAACCGGGGGTTTCAAAGGAAGTTGAAAACGGATAAAGAGGAACAAATGAAGAAAGCACACCTGCCCCCATATGAATGGAAGTTCAAACGGATAAAAGGCAGTAGGAGGAACTTGAAGAGTTTGATATGAATACAGAAACAGGCGACAAGGGACGGAAAGGGAACAAGAAAGCACACCTGCCCGCATATGCAGTACGTTGGCTCATACACCTGCTCTCCTGCCCCCCCCTCGGGCACCTCCCTCCTCTCGCCACCTGCCCCCACCGGCACGCCCCTGCTCACCCCTCCCTTCTTTCTCGAGAGCGGGAGGGGCAGCAGGAGGCGGCATGAGGGCAGCACCCCTTCCTCCCCTCTCCCACTCCCTCTCCCTCCCTGCATCCCTCCCTGCCTCCCTCCCTGCTTCCCTCCCTGTTTCCCTCCCTGCTTCCCTCCCTGCCCCTCTCTCGCTCTCCCTCTCCTGGTTTCCTTGCCACGCTTCCCCCTTTGCTTCCCACACCCCCCCTCCGCCACCTCCCCCCCCCTCCCCACCACTGCCAGATGCCAGCACAGCCACTGCACTCAACCCCCGCCCTTCCCCCTTCGGTTCCCCCCACCCCCGCGCCCCTCCCACCCCTGCTGCTGGGGAAGCAGCTGGGGCAGCAGGGGTGCGACGGGGGGTGACGTAGGGGGAAGGGAGGTTGGGGGAGGGAGAAGGGGTGCGGAGGGGTGTGGTGGAGGTGGAGGAGGAGAGGATCCGACGGTCAGGAACGGGTGTGAAGGGATCATCCACCATGAAGCGTCCGTCTGTTGGATGAAAGGGTTTGGTGGGACAAGAGGCAAGGGGACGAGCAGAGGCTTCTAAACATTCCAACATAACCGCATGCAACAGACAATGGGGTCTGAACTGAAGAAACTGGATTTCAAAAAAAAAAAAAAAAAGAGGTTTTCACAAGGATTTACAAACAAACAAACACCCTATGATTGTTAATGTGTTTCAAGCAGCAGTTGCTGCACGTGAAGTCCTCACTCACCTTGCTTGAGGTCCTCCGAAAAGTGCTGCAGCTCCTGGTTCAAACTGCGCAGGTGCTCTCCAGCTGGGGTGGAAAAGCGAAGGAGAGGAATGGAGAAATGGGGATGCAAACGGATAGACACGGGAACACAGAGGGACAGGCAAGTGCTGCAGCTCCTGGTTCAAACTGAGCTGGGGTGAATGGAGGGGGGGAATGGATCAAAACACAGAGGGAAGCGAAAGTGGTGCAATTTCTCGTAAAGTGTGCAAGGGTGACTCTTGAGGTGAGGTTGAAGGGGAGCGGGTGAGTGGAAAGGAAGGGGTGAAAGTAGGAAACTGCTGCTGCTGACTGCCCTGAAACCAGAGGGGAGCGGAAGGAAACAGAAGAGTGCACGCGCTGTAGCTGGGGTAATTCTCGAGCTTGGAGGAAAAGGAGAGGTTTGGGGGCCAATGGAGAGGAAGGAAACCACAGAGGGTCAGGCAAGTGCGGGGATTGTCATGACCATGTGGTGATGTCATGGTCTATGTGCCATGTGGTGCACCATATGAAAAGGACCACGCCCCGCTAGCTACTCACTGAGGCACTGACGACCCATGAAGATTTTTGAGGCGCCTAAAAAATCGTCTCAGTTTTGAGGCGCCTCAAAAAAATGCTGGCATGCACCATTTGAAAGGGGCAATGCCCCTCTACTCACTGACCCATGACACTTTTTGCGGCGCCTCTAAAGTCGTCTCCGTTTTGAGGCACCTAAGCAATCATGGTCTCATGCACCACATGAGACGGACTATGCCCCTCTACTCACTGACTCATGACTAACACCACACCCTACTGTTTGACCCACCCATGCCTGCACACGCACACTCACCATGCCCTGACCTGACCAACCATTCACTGGCCCATGCCCAACCACTCAACAGAGCGCTCACTTGCAAACCTTAAACCTGAACCCTACCCCCCACGCTCACCAGTGCGCTCACTTGCTGTGCCAGAATGACCTTCTCATCACACAGCGCCCGCATCTTCCCCTGCTTCTCGGAAATTTCCTCCCTCAGCCTCTGCAAAGCAGCAGCCCTCTCATCGCTGATGTCACCGCTGACATCATCCCGTCCATCCCTCCCCCTCCCCTCCTCCTCCAGTCCTGCCCCTGCCATACTCGCTCTCATCCTTGCCGCCCTGTCTGTCTCCCCTCCTCCATTGTGTGGGCTGCTGCCTCGCGCCATGCTTGGAGCAGCAGAAGCAGGAGTCTCAACCACCAACCTTCCCTCAATGGGAAGCTCTGCCTTTACCACCGCACACTCATCCTTGCTTTCCGCCTCCTGCTGGAGCACCTGCTGCTGCTGCTGCTGCTGCTGCCCCACTTGGTGTTGCTGTGCGCGCGGCCTTTTCTTCCCAATGCTCTTCCGCCCCCCACCCTCCTCCACCTCCTCCTCCACCTTCACCGTACCACCCACCCATTCCTCCCCCCCCACGCCCTCCCTCTCCCCTCTCCCTCTCTTCCTCGGCCTCCCCCTCGGTCGCTTCTCCCCTCCTCCTGCCTCATTGTCAGCCTTCCCTGCCAGTAACCCATTCGGTGGAAGAGACGACGCGTTCGCCACCTGTGCTGTGCTGCTTCCTTGCTTCAAACTCTTCTCCCCAGCCTCAGTCTTCATCCACCAGCGTCATCCCACATCCCCCGCTTCCCCTCCTCTGCTTTCGCCCCTGCTTGCTCACCACCCGGCACCTCATCCAGAGCACCCGTGGCAGGAGAGAGGGCAGCAGGGGTCACAACAGCCCCATCACTCTCGTTGTCACCATTACCAGCATCCTCAGCAGCATCGCTGTCACTAGCAGCATCGTCCTCGTCCCCTTCCCCTCCCCATTGCCCGTCACCATCACCATTCCCATCCCTATCACCACCAGCATCTGCATGACCATCCAGACCTTCATGTCCATGCCCATCTTGAGCACCAGCACCTGCTCTGAGGACTGCCTCCCTCTCCTCTATGGCTGTCAGCCCCGCCCGAATGTCTCTCTGAATCTCCATGCGCAGCGCTGCGGGTAGGGAGAGTCGAACGAGGGAGGGAGGGAGTGGAGGGGAGGGAGGGAGGGAGGGAGGGAGGGAGGGAGGGAGGGAGGGAGGGAGGGAGGGAGGGAGGGAGGGAGGGAGGGAGGGAGGGAGGGAGAGATTCAGGATTTATCATTCACGGATTGGAAGGGGAACAGGTGAGTTGGTGAGTGGATGCGAGTGGGGGTGAGTGGATGAGCGAGGGAGTGGAAGGGGAGAAATAGAGTAGGCGAGAGAGAGCGAAAATAAGACATTTGAACAAGAAGCGCACCCAGTATTGCCAAATACACACCCCTTGGCAACAACGATGCAGGTTAGCACCTACCCTGGCATCGGCCGTCCAACTCTCTCATGAGAGAGAGCATGCGCTGCAGCTCATGGGGCAGTGATGACACCTCTGTAGGGTGGGGGATAGGTGTGTAAGAGAGAGATACAGAGAAGGAATGAGACCTCTGCGAGTGGAAGAGAGGGCAGCTCGAGAAGAATCTGGGGAGGGATTGGTAGAGGGGAGGGTGAAGAGGAGTGAAACAGAACGGCAGAGCCTGGCGCAAAGAGCATGTGTGTGGAAAACCAACGGCATGCGCGAACAGAAAAATAAGGCTGGCGATAATGAGGCTGGCCACATGTTATAATCTCGCTTTTATAGGTTCACCTAACATAGAATCACTTCCTTGTAAAACCGTTTCTTCTAACATTACATCCCCTAGAATCGCATTGCCTGCGGTCAAATCCTCCCAGAGTCCATCCATTCCAGGTTGACTCATGTGCAATCACATCCGCTCAATCACATCCGCTGGAATCACATCCTCTTGTCTCGCCTCACCTGTCAGGAAGTCGTCCACATATACGCCGGTGCGCGTCGCTGCCATCCCCCCACCACACTACACCCGAACCGCAACGCGCCTGCTCTCTTTTTTTCGTTTAAGTACTGTCGATTCAGTCACATGTCAGCCCTTCGTCCCGCGTCTCACTCTCCCGCCGCACGGTGTGACAGAATGACTACTAAGCTTCGCGGAGGCCTGCGGGGAAAAGTAAAGAAACTAGCGCTGCCAGCTAACTAGCCGCGACGCGCGATAGTGGCGGCCTCGGATTCCCGACGAAATACAACCTCCGCGGAAAGCATCGCCGCACCTAAGTAACAAGCCGTAGAATCCACTGATTTTGTCTCATGGCTGTCTAAATAAGAAAACTCAGAAGGAGCGAGTCGCGCTTCATTTGCTGCGTCTTGCAGGCTACGAGTGGAGAGTGGAGCGGCTGGGGTGGTGGGACATAGACCGCTTTGCACCGTCACGCTTATGTTTTTTTTGAACCGTAAATACCTCTGTATAACCACTCTCAAACGTCGAACTTTGGCAAAAGTTTGCTCTCAAAAGAACATGCCCTCACAGCAGGTAGATTCTGCCGATTGATCCCAAATCTCCCGATTTTTGGGTGGGAACTAGGGTTACCCGGAATTCTGCTTGTGGACTCAACTTGAGCCTCAAACATAGATTTTCTGGGCCGCTCGACCCACCGCTTTACCCTTTCTCCTACCAGTTTCCTCCCACCGTCCTAAGATATTTTCCGGCCAATCTCCATCCTAC